>OX467712.1:58121973-58721973 GCA_950111635.1 Agelastica alni | reverse complement strand
GGAACTAGGCCTAGATGAGAAGACCACCAGACTAGTCCAATCCACCTTGACAAACACTACTTCCAGAGTCAAGTTCAGAGGTGAGCTATCCGAAAGCTTCCCCATCAAGACAGGTGTAAGACAAGGAGACGGCCTCTCCTGTATCCTCTTTAACTGCATACTAGAGAAGATCATCAGAGAATGGACAGCCAATTTACCAGCGGAAGCGGGACTGCGACTTGGGTACAAGAAAGACAAGCTAAACATATGCTGCCTAGCGTTTGCTGACGACATCACACTATTAGCCAATAACATGGAGGAGGCCACACAGCAATTACAGAATATCTATAAGATAGCAGCAAAGACCGGATTAAAAATCAACATGCAAAAGACCGAGTATATTACCAACATTAAAGGAGCACCTTCTACAATCCCATTAGAGACCGCCACCATACGCAAAGTTCAGGCAGTCAAATATCTAGGGGAATGGGTCGCCACCGACGAGAGCGAAACGCTAGCTATGGACACACGATGCACAAAGCTAGAGAAAGCATACTATGCCTGCAAATGTATCTACACTTCCAAGTGCCTCTCTAAAAACCTGAAACTCAAACACTACACCTCTGTGGTGAGACCATCTGTGTTATATGCCTCAGAGTGTCTTGTTATGACCGGGAAAGGTCAGCTCAGGAAACTAGAGCTTAAAGATCGCAAGATACTGAGAAGAATCCTAGGCCCAATAAAGAAAGAGGATGGTACTTACCGAATCAGACATAATAACGAACTGTATAACCAACTAGAGGACATAGTGACGTCTATGAGGAGAAGACGCCTAGCTTTCTATGGACACGTAACTCGTATGGCACCGCAGCGACTCACAAATAGGGTTCTCCTTGTAACAGGTAGAGGAAAAGCTTCCAAAGGCAAATGGATCAATACAGCACGCGCAGATCTGGAACAACTAGGGATCTCGCCTGAGGCTGTGCAGAATAGGCCTAACTTTAAACAGGCAATCCAGAAAGGAATATTCAGCCAATCACTTACAAGTAAAAAGAGCACAGGTAACAACGGCATTAAGTGGACAGAAGAGAGAAAGCAGGAACACAGCCAGAAAATGAAGAAATACTGGGTGAAAAAGAAGCAAAAGACACTTGTGAAGAGTTCAAACGAGCCCCGTGGTCCTAAGTAGGCCCAAACGACAAGAAGAAGAAGAGTTAATAATGTTGCATTACATTCCACAAATGAATCCAGAAGTCTGAGAGTTATAATCAATTCCGACTTGCGATTTAAGAAACATAAAAAAATCAAATACAATTAGCATATTCTTCGATAAAACTTATATATGGAAATAGACATGTACCCTCACAACAGACAAAAACAGCTCTCTGTAATGCACTGGTTTTATCTCGATTTTATTATTCGGATACTTTATATGGCCCAAGTTTAACAAAACAGTATGCTCAGAAAATACAGCAAGAACAAAATTCATGTCTTTGGCTTTTTTACGAAATAAAAAAATATCTCATAAGTTACGTGAAGTTACAATGGAAAATGAACGAAAATTAAATGCTGCAAATTTATATAACAAAATTTTACTTACTAAAACGCTGCCTTACTTGTACAGGAAAATCACTTTTTGTACTGACGTTCATAATTTGAACATAAGATTTAAATGTACTCTTACCCCACCTAGTTTTAAAACAGAATTTTTAAACGATCATACCAAAAGAACAGAAAAATGCAAATATTTCTGTTTTACGAAAAAAATTTAAGCACTTTCTGCTGAAAAACCAACTTTAATTATAACCTACTTTATACATTTTTATTATATAGTGGTCTTTCATTGTGTTAATTATACTAATCTCATAATCTAATTTTTTTTTTACTTAATTCTATCTTATCTTAGTTTAGGTAAAAAACAAATTTTTGAGGTTGAGTGGAAGAGCAACTTAGTAGCATAACGAAAAACAGGTTGGCCAAACGACAAAAAAGGGGGGGTTATTCAAATTCTTTAATTGTGTGATTTTTTTAAAAATATGAAGGAAGACTAAGCAGGTAAGAATAAATAATGCTAAGATTATTAATATTAGTTCTAGAATTTATAGCTTTGGGTTCTTTGAATATGTTGGTCAATACTAGAAAGATTCGTTTTGATAAGTTAGATTCGCTATCTAATATAGTCACCTTAGCATAATCAGGCAAGTGATCTTTGGTTAAAACATGAGTGGCTAAGGTGCAAGAGGTTTTGAATTTCTGATATCACTCTTATGGGAGCAGATTATGTCCTTAAGTTTTCTCTTGGTTTGACCAATATATTTTTTGTTTGGAACGTTTTAACAGGGGATCTTTATCTTTTAATTTTGAAATGTAATAAGATTTATTAAAAAACAAAGAATATTTTGGTGTATAAAATAAAAATAAAGTATGTAAAAGAAATTCAAAAATCAAAATAAACATTTATTTTTATGATCAACAAATCCCAAATTAGGGAAGAAAAATATTAATACATGTGGTAACTTAGAAGATGGGATTTTATTGATCGGTAGCTTGGTTTCGGGTTTTGTAAAAGAAGGACGTATTATTTTGTATTTGAGAAATAAATCGAAAAAAACCTTTAAAAGGTAATAATTTTAATATTATATATATTTATATAATCAAAGTTAATTAGTAAAAGTAAAAAATTCAATTTTGGAAATTTTAAATAAAGAAGCGGCAAGAGACGAAGTTTTATGTGAGGCAGAAGGCAGAGCCCGTAAGAAAACCTTCAACAAAAAGCGGCGTAAAATTGTTGGTGTATAGAGCGTAACATCATCGGAAGAAGGCAGCGCAGAACAAGAAAACAAAAAAATATAAGTCCGGTAACAACTAGAATTTATTTTACGTAGGTAGTAAAAAAAAAAAGCCATTTTTGGAGAACTTTTTGAAAATTTAATATAATTTAAAACCTAGAATAAATTAAAGATTTAGAAAAATTTATAAATTTCTCTGTAAAACGTTTATATAATAAAAACAAATCAAATAAATTATTTATTAACAATAAATAACATTTAAACCAAGTAAAACGATAAACAAATTAATTGGTATACCTTATAAGTAAAAGTGATAAAAAAAATACGCAAAAGAGAGAGTTTTGTTATTATTGTTTAAAAAAAATCTTGTATTGTGTCGGTGTGTTATTGTTTAAAAATATTTAATAAAAAAAATATATGTATACAAGGATGTAATTCAATGCCTGTCGCGGCATATAGCCAGAGATGTAGTTGTTTTTTGAAGTATAATCGACTTACGTATAATAAAATATATATCATACAGCGAAAGTAAGCTGGTTTTTAAAAAATCAGTTATACATTTTCACACCTAGTTACGCTGTCAGAACTTAAATTTTTTTTATAGTTTACTGTAATAAAATAACAGCTTTCTGTAATTTTTGCACATTACTATTTTCCGATTTTGGAAGGTATTTACCGGGTCTTTCTCTCTTCAGTCGTTGCTTGATTTCGAGCGTCGTGACTATTCATGGTGCAAGCCTTCGTCATGCTTCTCTATCCTCTGCGATTCTTATTACTTCTACTATTGACATATTTATAAGGTCCTTGATTTGGTTCATGAATCTTGCAGGAGATCTGCCTCTCGTTCTTTTGCCGTCCACTTTTCCTTGGATCACAATTTTCTCCATCCCTTCCTTCCGTTTAACGTGACCGAAATATTGAAGTATGCGCCTCTGGATTGTTGGGAGGAGCCTTTCATAATCCCGAATATTCAGTTCTCTGCGTATGGAGATATTTGCTCTATGAACTGTCCAAGGAAATCTCAGCATACTGCGGTAACATAAACGCTTCTATTCTCTTGCGACATGCTGCGTTTAATGTCCAAGATTCTGATCCATAAGTTGCGATGGAGAATATTAGCGCTTTGAGAAGTCTCATATTAGTCATTTTCCGGATATTATGGTCTTTACAGATTTTAACTAGTCTGCCCAAAGCTTCTGCCATTTCAATCCTTCTTCTGATTTCTGTTTCGGAACCTTCTTAGTTGGTTATTTTTGCGCCAAGATAAATAACAGTGTCATTGGTTTCTATATTGTAGATGAGTCGAAGTGGCTTTGGGATTGTCTAAAGTCTGTCCACAATGAACAAACATCATTTGGTCTTATTAAGTCGTAGGCCTGATTCCAAATTAGTAGCTTCTACACGTTGAAGTATCTTAAACATTTTCTGTTCGTTTTGTGCCAGAACTATCTCATCATCCGCATATCGTAGGTTTGACCCTTTTTTTTTCGCCAATAAAGACTCCACCCTCCCAGTTTTTTAAAAGCTTTCTAATAATCCATTCTCTGTATATATTGAAGAGAATTGGGAAGAGAGTGCAGCCTTGTCTAACGCCTTTACCGACGCTGAAATCTGTTGAAGGTTTTCCTTTTTTTCGTACGTGTGCTATATTCTTGTTGTACAGGGCTTTTACGATATGTATAGTATGCTTCTGGACCCGTTTCTCATTTAGGATACTATATAGTCGTCGCCATTGTACGGTGTCAAAGGCTTTGGTGTAGTCAGGGAAACAAAACATAGCTGGTACGTTGTACTCGTATGCTTTTTCTTTAATTTGTCGTAGATTTATGAGTTGATCTCGTTTTCTACGACCTGGCATAAACTCTACTTGTTCTGGTGGGATCTGAGGTAGAAGGTAGTTCTTTAATCGTTTCTGTATGACTTGCAAGAGAACTTTACTGGAATGGCTAATCAAAGCTATGGTTCTGTAATTGCCACATTCATCTTTAGCTCTTTTTTTATGTAGAGAGATGTAGACTGATTCTGTGCATTTTTTGGGCCATTTACCGTTTTCCCATACTTTTGTACAGATCTGATGTAGTAGTTCTATGCCGTTGTTGCCGCTGCTTTTCATAATTTCAGCGACGATGTTATCAGATCCAGGAGATTTGTGACTGTTAAGTTTGCGCACAGCGGTTTCTATTTCGGATTTTAATATGGTAGGTTCGCGTTTCTGAGTGTTTTTTAAATCCTTGTCGCTCTGCGCATTTTCTTTCTCTGAGGCCATCAGATTCTCACAGTATTGCCGCCATCGTTCTATGATTTCGGTTTTTGTTGGTAACCTAACTCCATCTGTGTCTTTAATTGGTGATAAACTTTGAATGTTTTTGAAAGCATTTTAACTTTTTTAAAAAGATCTCGAGGCTGGTTTAAGTTAGCATGCTTTTCGACGTCTTCGCATATTGATGATATGTACATGTTTTTGTCGTTATTTATACTCCTGCTAATCGTTTTGCTAAGTTCGCTATATTTTTGTTTATTGTCGCCATCATTTATGCCTTTAATTTTAAGCTCTCTTCTTTTGGTTATAAGATTCAATGTTGGTGGAGTTATCCATGGTTTTTTGGGATGGGTTTCTATCTGTATCAGCCAGCGCGGCCGTACGATTAAAGGCTTGTTCCATCTCTGTCCAGAGGTTATTAGCATCCAAGAGTTTTGCTCTCTTCTGTGTGATAGTTGTCAAAGCTCCCTCCATGTTGTGTTTGAATGTGGGGTTGTTGCCTATATTGTAAAGGTTGGCTTAAGGTGCTTGTTGTCGGTCCATGCGCAGCTTTAAATACAGCTTCGTTAAAATATTTACTTTGTAGCATTTTAACGGTGGTGTTCCAAATCGTTTTGACTACTGCTTCTCCGTTACCTTTTCGCATATTAAATGCCCAATCTTGCAATATTAGGTACATTAAATTTCTCGATGGAAGTATCTGGCTTAAATTTGTATCTTTTTGCATCACAAAACGTACAAAATTGTTGCTAGATTGATGATTGCGTCGCAACTGTTTTAGTAGACACACAGCTATTAACAATTTTACTAATTTCGGCGTTCGTAGACTTACCGATTCGACTCATTGTCAGTGCTTAAAAATTCAATTAGTTATAAATTGTTTGGTTTGGTGTACTGATTTTAAAGTTGTGACCTTAACGTACTATATGTAGTCTGGTTATGAGAAACAGGCGTTTTTATCTGTGATAAAAAAGGGTGCACCTTTTTTATCGCTGTTAAAATGACAAAACTGTCAACATTAAATGACACATTTTATATAGGAGTTAAATTACCGCTGTAAAAGTAACAATTGCACTGTGGCATAGGTGATTTTTTATAGATGAGTTGAATTATCCAGGAGTTTATATTCAACAAGTAGTTGGAACGCCGAATATCTCTAATAGAACCGACATCTGGTTTGCTTCAAAGCTGGCAATTAAAAGAGATCGGTCTAAAGTCAATCCTTTACAAATCAATATCCGCCCAAAAATCTTAGGTCAAAAAATGTTTTTGTTCCCTAAGCAGAGTAACTTATACAGTTAAAAATATTAATTGGGGAACATATTGTATTTTATTAAAAATTAATAGTTAACAACTGATAATTATTTACAATAAAAACAAAATTAATTACTGGATTATTATCGGTATTTGAAATTAAAATTTCGCAACCAATTACAATTATGTAAGGTCAAAAATATGAGATTATTAGTTAAAGGCCCATTCACAATGTGACGTTTATGTTACAATATTTATTATGTACCTCTTTATAAAATGAAAACAAATTAAAAACACATAAAAAGCGTTACAGTGTTTTAGAATGGATATTCTAACTTAAAAATTATACAATTTTTTTTTAAAAATTATTTTGAAATTAGTACTTTAATAATTGTGATGTTTTAAAATTTTGTTTATTATTTATTTATTAGTTTAATAAAGTATGTGACAACAAAGACTGTTTTTTTTTTCAACCACCTTGCGTCCATACTTGAACATAGGTATACCTTAACGACTTCCATCTCTCGCGGTTTTTAACTATTTCCATCCATTTTAGTCCTGCAGTTCACTTGATGTCATCGTACCATCTTGTATTTGGTCTACCTTGTCACGTGCCTATTTTTTCCTTCTACAGTTCCATTATTAATTGGGTCTCTGACGATTTTGTATTCCTTAGGTACTCGTAAGTAGGGTTGCATACCGTATTTTGTTGTAACTTAAATATATCATTCGTTGTAAATAGTGTTGCATACCTTGTAGGGATAGGATTCGATTGTTTGGTTTGCATTTCTGTGTGGATGGGGCTGGCTAACAGCACGGACGAGGCGATTGTGGAGCACGGACTTAAGAGGATTGTGGGTTGACGTTTATTCCGTGTCATTTCTTGATTTCCGGCCTGGGAGAGTCGTTTGGTGAGAGTCTTCGAAGTCGGGTGTTGGTGAGAGTTTTTGGGACGGTGTGATATTAGCACGTGTGCAGAACCTCTATGGGATTTCTTTCATATCTGGCTGTATTTGGGCCATCTTAATTGGATTTTAAGGAAAAACCACTTAATTTTTAACTTGACCATTCTATCTTACCTTCGTTGTTGATATTTTGGATTTTGGTGTCGAGTTAAAATAGCCGCAAGCGGGATTTATTCGAGGAAAGCCATTGTTAATTAGCAGGTGACGTCCCATAATCAAACCGGCCACAGGAGTAGGCCACAGGAGTAGTAAAGTCGTATACCCAAAGGTTATAAATGATCTATTTTTAAATATATAACGCCGTGACTTATTTTGACACCACGATTAAGTTTTGTTTTAGTTTATCAATATAGTACTATGTGAATTCGTATACCCAAAGGTTATAAGTGATTTATTTTTAAATATATAACGCCGTGACTTATTTTGACACCACGATTAAGTTTTGTTTTAGTTTATTAATATAGTACATTGTTGGAAACTATTTATTGCATTAGATAATATGCCAAAACTAAACTTGGATTAAAATAACCTTCTCAATAATTCTTTATGTCCAAGTAAAAATATATTTTCTTCCTACTTATTTGTAAATATCCTACAATCTTGATATTCTAAAGGACAACCATTATAAAAATATTTTTAAATAAATCGATTGTTTTGGCAGTGAAAATCTTTATGTAAATGGTTAAAACGAGTAAATTAGCAGCCTTATGTAAACGTTTGAGTTAGTGTTATTAATGAGTTGATTTATATACGTTTTACTTTTTTTTTGGTAACTTGGTAAAGTCTGTTACTCTTACTTCTGTTCTGGTTATTTTATAAAGTTGTAAATTTTAAATTTTTGGTTTGTTTTAGCAAGAAAATTTACCATAGCTGTTAATTTTGACTATATTTGTTATAATATTGCTATTGAGCTGTGTACTCTGATTTATTGTGTGAGTAAAGTATCCAATATATTTTAACTATAATTTTATTTATTTGGTTCACCATAATCTTAGTTATTTATCGTGTGGCTCTGCTAGTGCCTATAAGACCTAGGGGTTTCCGGCTTGAACCGTCTAAGTCGGTGGCGCGGCTCACTTTTATATTTTTTTCTTCTACCCTCTACGGCTGAGCTCGGGCATAATTTGCCAGTAGAGAGACCGCTGGCAGAATACTCTTTAGAGAACAAAAAAAGACGTGGCAACCTCTTGATCTTCCTCCCAGCCACGGTCTTTATTGTATTATTTTGGTGTTCTATCTCTCGTTGTAATTTAGATCACTCCGTATACTTAAATAAATAAAAAATTTTGATCTCATAATAAAATATTTTATTATAAATGTAAAAAGCAGTAAAAAATAAATACTATTTAAAATAGGGATAGGTGCAAGTGACATACAATATACAAAATTCAGTGAATTACTAAGTTAATGTAAACGTTGAATATTATTTAAAAACTTTTTAGGAGAGATCACAAATAAATGAAAAAAAGCTATTATTATTTAAGAAAAACGATTGTAATAGGACTTAAGTTAGTTAACAAAATATGATATAATTTTTACTGCCGTTTTTGTATTGAATTGTTATAATGTGTTAAACATTAAAATAAATTTAATAAAAAGCATTGTCGGAGAATTGTCAAACCAAATTGATTCTTTTCGTTAGTCCCAAAGGATTTTCGTTGGTAACGTAAAAATAATAGCTTGAGCTTGAAGCAAAAACGAAAAATACTTACAGTAGTATCTGTCAGCACCTGCAGACAGATATTCAAGTTCTTTTGATCGACTTAAAGGGTATTTTCTTCAGAAAATATATGACCAGAGTCGTCGATGTATGGGTATTTAGAAAAATACCCATTAATTTTTTATTTATAATTGCTTCGAAATGTTATTTTAATTATTTTAAATAATCTTTAAAGTGATTTTTTTAAAACGTTTAAAATTTTAATTAAAAATCTGGTAGAATACTTTACATTTAAACTTTGGTTAAACCAACATCCAGCTTTGACATAAAGTACAGTCTTTCTGCAATAGGAATGGTTTTTTTTATTTTTAAAGTTAATAAAATAATCAACCTTGATTATTCTAAAATACAACTTAAAAAAAAACACCAACAAATAATAATATGATAATATAACCGACTAAATTTTTTTAACGAATAGCAGTAATAACAAAAAAACTTAAAATTTTACCAAATTAACAAATTTAATGTTGGAAATGACCTCCGCTGACAACTATACAATAAAACTATCAATTTTCAAATACTTTTATAACATTTGCAAATACTTCTGTTGTCAGTAATCGACATTCTGTAACAATTCTTTGTTGTCTCAGTCGAGGAAAGGATTTACTACATACATATACATGCGAAAACATATTCAGGAGGTAATTGCCCGGATAAAATTATGATGGGCCACCCCTTTCCGAGATATTACCTTTAAAGGGTGGTGAGTAAAATTAAGATTTTATTTTGGCTGGGGTCGGTCATCTCCAACATTTATTTCTACCCTTATTACGTAGTTTATTATTTAATGAAGAATAAAAATCATAATATTGTATTGTATTTTTTTTCACTGAATTTATTTCTACTTGGAAAAGACTTTAAAATTAAATTTTTTTTTAAATAAACAGGTATTTTAAGTAATATTTTATTTTACAATGTCTGTACAAGAGGTTTTTGTATCATTGCAAATACATGTTTGCTGTTATTGAAGTTAATTAATAGTCACTCAAAGACGTTTCTATCTTAACCCTTAAAAAACACAACCAAACAGATCCCAAAATGGAGCAGGAACGACCTTCAAATTCTAACGGGATTTTAACCGATTTCAAGAAAACCTTCCTCCATACAACCATGAACTTCGTGAAAAGAGCTGGTTTCTGCGGTGAACTGTAACATTTACGGGTGAGCCTCAATAGACCTATTAAGGTTCGCAGTGAAGGGGCGACCTACGCCCCACTCACATGTCTAACCTAACCTAACCTAATTAAGGAAACTCGTGTTTTTGTGGCTGTACTCCACCAAAAAAATTTTGGCGCCATAGTTAGTCGCTTAAGCTCACCCCTTTTGAATATGTACTGGTTTCACTAATCTAGTATGTCTACGCAAAACAGGGTTTCTTCTTATGAATTTAACTCATTTATTGTTATAAAAAAGATGATATTAGTGCATAGTAAAAATTCCGTTTGGTCAGCCAGAGTGGGCCATCTTTCTTCCAGTATGAATTCTATCATTGATATTTTGGCAAAACAGTCTCGGTATAGAGGTGTTTCAATAAGTTCCTGTTGTGAAGATGTTTCCGTAGCTTGCAGTGTCCGGTTTTAATCCCAATTTTAAAATGAAGACTTACTCAAGTCATTGCCTGATAGGTATTTAATGTTTATTCATTTATCAAGAGGATTTATAGTTATTGTAAGCAAATTTTATATTATTAAAATATTTAGTAGTCGTCGATATATCTTTTTTTTCGTATTGTTTTCGTTAGGCATTATTTAACTAATCAATAACAAGGTCATAAAAAGGTTATTTTTATTTCTTTCAAACGAAAACATATTTTCCGGATTCACCCTTTTGTATATGCCTCGACGACCCTGGATCTAACTGCCATCACTGTGGCGTCGAAGATAAAAAGAATATTATATCATTTGTCAAAAGTGACTACGAAAGGTATTAGAGTCCTCCAACTCGGGGTGAATTGGAAAATATTTGGGAAAGGGAAGCAAAATGTGTGGTAGTAAAAAAGGGATTCTCGTTTAACGGATTGATTCTTGGAATTGAAATTGCAAAATAACGAATACAGATCGGATTTTTGATGTTTATTTAAATGGAACAGCGCTAAAAGAAAAATTGTTATTACCACTTAGCATTTTTATTTTCGAAATCCTGTTTAGTTATGTTGTAATAAACCGAATATAATAAAATTTAATATGGAATCTAGCCAATCACACTGACGCACGACTCGAAAACAAATTAATGATTAAAATTAAATCGTTTGTATATTTAGCCTAATAAGTTTTTAAATTTTTTTATTTATTTTAAAAAATGTATCGAAGAGCTTTTAGATAAACTTAAATTTTTTTGTGTACACACTAATCCATAATTAGATTAATGTTAAATGTAAATCATTGAACTGACATTTTAATATACAGTGAAACTTTTGTTAACTAACACCCCTATAAAACAAAAATATCCCCTGAACGGATAATTTTCAGGGTACCGAAAATTCTATATGTGTGTAAATAGGCTGAGAAATCCTGAACTCTCATAACGACTTCGGACAAAATTTACCCACATTATTTCTATGTAATTTTTAAGGCCGCTAACAACAAACAATAAAGACGATTATAAATGTGGCTTGAGAAACCCAAATAACTTATTGCAGCCATTAAACTAATTAAATAAGTATGTACTTGTGGTCATAAAACTAAGTAAGTAGGTACTTCGAGTTTAATTTGAAGAAAAAACATTGCATAATTTATTTACCCTTGTTTAGTTGTGACACTCTGATCACAGTGTATCAATGTCTTCGGCTAAAATAAAGTTTTTAATTTTGAAAGAAAAAATATCAGTGATAGAGGTGTCTGAAAAAAATTATTATACTGTTTAAGCTTTGGCCAAAGAGTTTCAAATATAAATGACTTAAGTTGGTGAAATTTTAAAGAAAAAATGCTACTTAAAAAAGTTATATAATTGACATAATAACTGCCAAATTTATTAATTAGCCTTAGCCATTTACCTTATACTCCAGTCGAAACAGATCCAAAAATGACCCAACCTTAGAATAAATCCGAAAGTTTTGAAACTTTGCACACTAATTTGTTGGGCCCTAGTGATAAATATACCAAAAGTTTTCATAAATCGGAGGCGAGCTCTAGCGGCAATTAACGAAACTAGGGCACTTTTTTAGGGTTTTCGTCAATATCTAGAGAACCGTTGGTCGGAGGTAAAAGTTTATTTTTTACAGAATTAAAGCTTATTAAATTTGCAAGAAAAATGTTTATTTACATTTTTCGTGTATTTTCAACGGTTACCGAGTTACAGGAAGATAAAAGATAACGTTTTTCTAAAAAAAGTCAAGAAGCGCACGATTGCCTGTACCTACCATTGTATTTCACCTAAATGTCATTAAAATTGTTTAAAAATTATCGCTGGTTTTTAATATTAATTAAAAGGAAGATAATTATAGTTCAATAAAATATTTTATATCGTAGTGTGCAGATTTTTTTTTTGTTTGTTTGTAAACGGAAAGGACCAGAAAGATTCTTTGTATTATGACCACCCGGTCTCTATTGTCTGGTGCAACCCCCTTTTTCTGACAACATTTTAGGTAACTCAGCTTAGCCAATCATTCCTTGCTCCTGCTATTGTGTAGTGTGTATTACCAAACTCAATTTTGGATTTGGAATTAACTTTCCCCTGTACTTTGGGAAGTTAAAAAGCAATCGGTTGATATCTGTGACAACACAAGATCCAGCAGCACCTCAGGATGTCCTCAATCTCATTTGTTGCAAATTTACTAGTGAATGTGGAAAGAGATGTGGCTGCCGAAAGTTAGGTATTGTGTGTACAAGCATTTGTCACAACTGCCACGGCGAATGCCTTCTAAAATGGAAGAAGACGTTGATGACCCTAATGATTCTGAGCTCATACAATTTGAAGAAATTACATATCCTTTAGAAAAAAAACAACACTGAACATTTGGTACGAGAAGACATGACAACAGAGTCTATAGTAACCAGAAGTCAGGTGAGATTGGAATTCTGTAAATGTAATTAAAAATTATATATTATTGAACCATAATTTTCTTAAACTTTTTGTCTTCGCCACATTATACACATGTTTACATGAGTATAATGGTTCTTTTATACCATTATGTTATACATGGTTTCCTGTTATTAACTGTGTTTCAGGAAGCAAGTACAGAATCTTACCAAGATAAGCAGATTGCAGGCCTTCTACCGAGAAGCGATCAAGATTTGATTAATTATAATTTTATTCTAATATCCTCAAAATTTTGTTATTTAAGTCTCTATTTTATTGTTTAATAAAGATCAACCTTTTTTTTTACAACATTTTTAATTTTATCTCCTCAATGATCCTAGGTAATCAAAATTTTAATACAACATAGTCGAATATTGCCAGAAATGTTATATACGCTATCACTTATCGTCCTGTAACTCGGTAACCGTTGGGAAAACAAGAAAAACGTATGTATTCATTTTTGTTGCAAATTTACTAAGCTTTAATTTTGTAAATATTAAATTTTTTCCTCTGACCAAAGGTTCTCGATATATAGACGAAAATCCCAAAAAAAAGTGCCCTATTTTCGTTAATTGCCGCTAGAGCTCGCCTACAATTCATAGGGACTTTTGGTATATTCATCACTAAGGCTCTACAAGCAGGTGTGCAAAGTTTTAAAAACTTTTTAATTTATTTTGAGGTTAAACTCTGTTTTGACTGGACTATTAGGATATTTTTAACGCGAGACACCAAGTAAAACTTACATTTCGCAATTAAAAGTGCACTGGGAGTAAATCTGCTAAGGAAAATATTATTTTGTGCCAATCTTAATGGTAAAAAAACCTTTGGTTATTATTAAAAGTAAAAATCCTTGATATTTTATAGGCTTTTATGTTGATAAACTGCAAGTCGACTGGTACTGCAACAAGAAGGTCTGGGTGACCAAAAATATTATAATAAATTGGCTGCACAAATTTGACAGAAAGATGTAACGTCAAAAAAAAATTATCTTGTTCTTGGACTAGCAACGACTGCCCAGGAAAAAGCCAATATGTTTGCGCACCTATTTGCTGGAAATTCCACTCTGGATTCTTCGGGAAAACAACCCTCGAACATTACACCTATTGACAGTCACATGCCCGAGATCACCTTTCGCCAACGTACTATCAGAAAGATTTTGCTGGGTCTCAACACCAAGAAAGCCTGTGGATCTGACGGAATCCCGCCGATTGTTCTCAAGAAATGTGCCCCCGAACTAACACCTGTTCTTTGCAAATTGTTCAACCACTCTTACAATTTGGGAGTATTTCCGTCCAATTGGAAAATTGCAAGAGTACAGCCAGTCCCTAAAAAAGGCAAAAAGGCCCTACCTAGCAACTACAGACCTATCGCACTGCTATCTATTATTTCAAAGGTCATGGAAAAAGCCATCAACATCGAGCTCATGAAATATCTGGAAGACTCAGGAATTATCAATGATAGGCAATATGGCTTCCGCCATCAGAGATCAACTGGTGACCTGCTCGCATACGTCTCACATATATGGCAGCTATCTATTGAAAAGTATGGAGAAACTTTAGCTGTGGCATTAGATATCTCCAAGGCGTTCGATCGAGTTTGGCACCAGGGACTCCTCGTCAAGCTTCCATCTTATGGCTTGCCCCCTCAGCTGTATTCTCTGCTTGCTAGTTTTCTCTCAAACAGGTCTCTCCAAGTAGTGGTCGATGGAGTTTCATCTGACACTCTACTCATAAATGCTGGTGTTCCGCAAGGATCCATTCTAGCACCAACACTATTTTTACTTCACATCAACGACCTATTGAAAGCAACATCATGTCCCGTACACAGCTTTGCCGATGATAGTACCCTCCATACCGCTTTCTCTTCCAGGGCCCCTCTATCAGCCCGTGAAACCAGAAATGAACGAGGAAGAAATGTTAACAATATAAATATGGACTTAGCAACAATTATCGAATGGGGATCCAATAACTTGGTAGAATTCAATGCAAACAAAACACAAGCATGTCTTTTCTCTAGAAAAGCCGATCTCACTGTGCCTAACATAACTTTGTCAGGAGTAATTGGTATTGGTATTACTATCAGCAATAACCTTTCCTGAGAAAATCACGTGAGGTCCATTGCCAAAAGTGCATCCCAAAAACTTGGTTTTTTGTTTCGTGCCAAGAGCTATTTCACCTGCAGTCAGCTGCTTATGATCTATAAGGCACAGATCCGACCTGTACTGGAGTACTGTTCCCATATTTGGAGTGCAGCACCTAAACATATCCTGAAGCTACTGGATTCTGTCCAAAAAAGGGCAATTCGTCTCGTCGGTGATGCCTCGCTTACAAACTCGCTCACTTGTCTGGAACACCGTAGAAAAGTTGGCGATTTGTCTCTATTTTATAGATATTTTCATGGGCGATGCTCTTCTGAAATATCAACAATCGTTCCTCCTTTGGCAGTTTCTTCAAGATTATCCCGTCAAGTTCAGTCTTCACACCCCTTCGTGGTCACTTTGGAGACCTGCAGAACATCACTTTCCAAAGACTCATTCATCCAACGAATTGCGAGGCTTTGGAACTCATTGCCTAGGGAGGTGTTCCCCGAGGCATACAACATCCAGAAATTTAAGAAGAACACCAACTCCTACCTTCTTTCCCTTAGTTTCCACGATGTTCTCTGAACATTACAGGATATCCCTTTTCGTGGGAACCAGAACATAAAAAAAAAAAAAATGTAACATCCCATCTGGATATTCAGCTATTTAACATCTCGTGAATGTTTTTGTCACCTAATACAACAACACATTGTCAACCGCTTGACCAAGAAATTAAGAAAGAATCTAGAACTAGAGGACCTGAAAGACGATTTACCATTATTAAAAATTTTATCAACTATGTGAAGAATAATGCAGCCCTATTGATAGAAAGTCCTTAACTTAACTTTAATAACTTTATGTTGGTACAAAAAAAGAAAAGGTATTCAATATTTCCGACAATGAGAGTGACGATGAACTAGAACTTAGGTACTACTACACCTGTGAGTAATATAAATGATGTAGGTGGTAGATGGTTCCTCCTCCATCGCCCGGTGAAACACCACCGCTCTGATTATAGGTGCCGTGAAATGACTAGTCATGTTTCGGCACTTGGTCAGAGTTTCCGGTTGCTCGGGTGAAATGTGTTCTGGTTTATATTCGAATGGAAGCATCCAGGCATCAGTCAGGCCTTTCTGGGGCTGAGGGTACAGCATTGAAACAGTTCCGCAGGCTGGCCGCCGAATAGTACAGTGGCCCCAACCCATTGGTAACGCTCTGGGAGGCTGCCACATCAATTGGTGTATAATCCCGATACTACTGTTCTGCCAGTTCGTGACTGGAGGGGATCCGAGCTCGAATATTCGGGGGGCATTGCCGAGGCCACAGTCCATCGAGGTTAACTGACCGTCCTGAGTGCAGAAATTTTTGTAGAAGCTAGTCCACATATCTGCTCCCCTTTTTATTTATTTATTTTATTTTTTTTTTCTTCCTCTTACTTCTGCCCTTTTTTTTCTTTCTTCATATTTTTCTTTTAAATCAAACCATAAAAACAAATCATGAAAAGTCCAACAAAAATACAAGTTCCAACTGCGGTTGCTAATAATTCCCCAAAAAGCAACTTTAGAATTAATTTCTGCAACATTCGAGGCCTGAACTCTAACATTAAATCAGTACACCACCACCTGCAAACTAACAGGCCTCATTTACTGGCTCTAACAGAGACACAAATTAAACCCTCCTCCAACAATACGCATCTTTTGTGTCCCGGGTTCGAACTCGAAACAAGATTCAAATTTAAGACCGGCCTTTGTGTTTACAATCGCAGTGATATTTCCTGTTGTAGACAGGAGAACTTAGAACCAAAGGACGGCCTAGAGGTCATGTGGTTCAAGTTAACCTTACAAAAATCAACAAAATTTATCTGCTGCCTGTATCTTTCTCCTACGAACCCTTCTTACGTCAGCCTCTTTCAACATCTTTCCGACACGCTGGAGCTGTTGCAAACTAACGACCCCAACACAGAGGTTATATTTTTGGGTGATTTCAATGTTCACAACGCGAACTGGCTGAGATCCAACCGCACGGACAACGCCGGTCTAGAAGCTGAGAACTTTGCGATAAGCCACAACGTGACCCAGCTAGTTGAAGAATCTACCCGCATACCCGATAACCCCAATCACCAAACCAACATTCTCGATCTCTTCTTCACCACACATCCCGACCAGTACCGAGTCTCTATAACTGCTCCGCTCGGTAAATCTGATCATTAACTCATCTTAGCCACGTCCAAACAAACAACCCCGCCCAAAATCACGCCTGGTACCTCTATTGTCTGGCATTATAGATCAGCCAAATGGAATGAACTGAGGGACTTTTACCTATCATTTCCATGGAAAGATGTCTGCTTTCGCTCACAAGACCCATCAACATGTGCAGAACCTGTAACCGAAATCATAAGGCTAGGTATGGACTCATACATTCCTCATGGTACAAGACGGATCTTCAACCCCAAACCCTGGTTCAACCAGGAATGCAACCGTGCAGTGCGTGATAAAAATCAAGCACATCGACTCTGGTGCGAAGTCCCGACAATTGCCTTTGTCCACGCGAGGAACGCCTGCAAAAGAACGATCGATCTTGCCAAAGAATCCTACGACACGAGAATATGCAACAAGCTTGTCAATGCCCCTCCTGGATCAAAGACCTTCTGGTCTTTGGCTAAAGCCATAAATAAGAATTTTACAACTTCTTCTTTACCACCACTCAAGACGTCCGACAGCACGACAGCCGTATCTTCCAAAGAAAAAGCGGATCTGCTGGCCGAAATGTTCAGCTCTAACTCAACGCTCGATACCAATGAAAAACAACCCCCAACGATACCTAGAATAAACGCATCAATGCCTGAGGTCACTATCCGCCATCGCACTATCAGAAAATCCTACAAAATCTTGACTCCAATAAGGCAGTAGGACCAGATGGAATTCCGACAATTGTCCTGAAGACCTGTGCTCAAAAGCTCACCCCAGTTCTCTGTAGACTCTTCAAGTTATCCTACAGCAAAGCAGTATTTCCGTCCATGTGGAAAAACTCTAAGGTCCAACCGATTCCGAAAAAAGGAAAGAAGACTATTCCTGCAAATTATCGCCCTATTGCATTGCTCTCAGTCATATCCAAAGTTATGTAAAAAGCGATTAACACAGAACTTATCAAATATCTGGAGAAATTTGAGATAATCCATGACAGACAATATGGATTTCGACAACTTCGGTCTACTGGAGATTTGCTGGCTTATGTCATTTAGCTCTGGACAAACACTATTGAAAAGTTTGGTGAATCTCGTGCAATAGCCTTGGATATATCTAAAGCCTTTGACCGCGTTTGGCACCAGGCATTGTTAAGTAAATTATCTGCTTACGGTCTCCCAACCAAACTGCGCCAATGGCTCTTTCTTCTGATGCGTTTAAAACTAATGCCGGGGCCCCCCAGGGTTTCATCCTGTCCCCCACCTTGTTTCTTTTACACATCAACAACCTCTTGAAAACCACCACGAACCCCATTTACAGTTTCGCAGACGATAGCACACTTGTCTCAACTTTCACATCCTATCGATCACTTTCGGTGAATAATACAAATAGACTTAGGCAGGAACAGGTTGATTTCATCAATAGAGATATCGAAGCAATCGTTAAGTGGGGAACCAACAATCTTGTTCAGTTCAACGCCCAAAAAACACAAAGTGCCACGTTTTCCAAGAAAGTGAATTCCTCAAATCATCCCATCACAATGTCCGGAAATACCCTTGAACCAAGTCCCTCCATCTCGATTTTGGGAGTCACGGTGTCCAATAATATGTCTTGGCATGACCATGTTGCTAACATCGCAAAGTCGGCATGCCAGAGGCTAGGTTTTCTGTGGAAAGCTAGAAAGTTTTTTACTCCTGATCAACTGTTGACGACGTACAAGGCTCAAATCCGACCTCTACTGGAGTATTGCTCGCACATTTGGGGTTCAGCACTAAGGCATTCTCTTCGTCTTCTAGATTCCATTCAGAAAAGAACCATTCGTTTGATAAACAGCTCAACTCTCACAGATACCCTTCACCCTCTAGAACATAGAAGAAGAGTTGCAGACCAGTCATTGCTCTACAGATATTTTCATGGCAGATGCTCCAGAGAAATAAAAACTCTTGTACCACCATTGGTCACATTCGGCCGAAGAACTCGCCACGCTGATCAGTCTCACCCATTTACTCTCAAGATTGACACTACAAGGACCAATCTTCATCAATAATCCTTCTTTTACAGGGCTGCTACGGAATGGAATAAGCTTCCAAAATCAGTTTTTCCAGAGAACCATGACCTGCAACTTTTTAAAAAGCGTGTCCACAATCATTTTCTTTCTATAATCCCTTCCCCTTCTAATAGTCGCAGTGCGGGCTGTCCGCGGCCCACACGATCGGTCTACCCTTTTTGCGACTATTTTCTTAAAAAAAAAAAAAAATGCTTACCTAAAATTAAGAAACTTTTTTATATATATATATAAAGGTGACGCAATAGTGGGTCAATAAATATCGGATGTAATTTCAAATGTTGAATCAGAAATTAGCAAAATTTATGTCCAACACAAAAAACAAGCCGAAATTGATAAATATTTTTAAGTAACACACCCTATCTTTTTAACATAAGTATTTTATTTTTGTATATTTGTATTTTATTCGTGTTTATGCATATATAAATATGTTTAATTAAATATCAAGAAAATAGAAACCTCTTTTTATTTCAACTGATTAAGCTACAACTTTAGACAACGGATAATTATTTTTCCCCGTTAGTATCCGTTATGGACTTCTATTGTACATGATTTTTAACGCATACATTTTAAGGATGAAAAAAAGTACAAAATAATTCAGCCAAACAAACTCAGTAAATTCATTGGGAAAACTCGAGATAAACAATTTATACTTATACTACAGAGTGGGGCACAGAAAACAGTCCACCCGAATATTTGGCAAAATTCATAAGAATTTAAGGAAATGCTAAAACACGTTGATTTTTGTTCCAAGGGAAATACATTTTTACGATACAGATATCTTTTTTTTACTTCCCCGAATCCTTAATTAAAAATAGGGAATGGCACATCATTAAAAAGATATTTTGAACTTTAACAACTGCAATAATCTTTTATTTTTAAACTTAAATAATTGTGGTTAATTTAACTATTTACTAAAGTTGCGAAAATTTAATTTCAAATATAGACATTAATGTAGTAATTAATTTTGGTTTTATTATAATGATTAATAAGTTGTTAAGTATTTATATTCAACAAAATACAGGCTGTATTTTTAACTGTAAAAGTCATATTTGGATACCAAAATTTAAAGTGCAGAAAATGCATAAAATTAATTTTTTACAAACGGGTAGAATGTTAATGTTATGAGACCATTAGTTAAATAACCTAGGATAAAAGGTCAGGTTAACTAAATTTTATTAAATAAATACCTATATTAAATTTTAAACAATTGTAAAGTCAATTTATTAAGTTCATTGGGAATTGTATTAAGCTCGGTATATTGGATGTTTATCACACGAGCCGAGATTATATATTTTTTTTGGTTGTTAATTACTGAGTTTCTACATTTTTAATTGTTTTTATTACTTGATCGAATTAGTTTTATTATACTTTATTATTTGCTCCGAGTCAAAAAAAAGTGTTAGCACCAAAAAAAAAAGATGACAGAGGAGATCCTCGAGTTAATGGACAAAATACGACAGTTTAAAAACAGTAATGATATAAAATATAGAGAAATAGACAAACAAGTATTACATGAAATTAAACAAATAAAGGAAAAATGGCTAAAAAAACAATGGAAAGAGATAGAAAAGCTTAACACCCACAAAAAAATAGAAAAGATGACTTATACTAATAGAAAGAGGAAACCAGGTATACTTAAAGATATAACGAAAAGCTAATCTTGGACACAAATCAGAAACTAAAAAATGGACAAAATATATCAATAAGTTGTTTGGAGACAATATAACAAAATAAATCGAAACTAAAGTAAAAGAGTTTCTTAAAATAATAAAAGCAAAAAAAGCAAAAAAAAGCTAAAGGTCCTTGAGGGAACACCGTATGGGACAGTTCGAGCATGTCAGATGTTCCATTGTTTATACTGCGCCACAGTCACACTTGTCGTCATTTGGCTCCGATAGTCTCCATCTGATTAAGTTTGTTTTCACAGGTGTGACACCAGTTCGAATGTGATTTAGCATTTTTCATGTTTTAAAGCCACTTAGGATACCACTGGGTGGATAGTTGGTAAGTAGTTTATCCAACGGATCTTTAAGAAACAGGTTTTATTTAGGCTTATGTCTACTTTTTTGGCATGCGCTGATCTGAGGACAGTTGGTTTAGCGCCTCATTTGCTATTTGTTGGTTTCCTCACGATGTTATTTTTTGCGGCCACTTTGTGACGAATCTTTTCACTGCGATGCCCAAATATAAGCGATCTATCGAGGGTTACTCCGAGATATATTGGCTTCTCTGTATGTTCAAGGGTGACCCCATTCCAAACAACGTTAAGCATTTTTTCAGCTTGACGTGAGCGAAGGTGAAATGCACCAATATGAGTTTTAAGGGGGTTAGATTTAAGGGAGTTTGTATATATATATTAGATAAGATCGGTGAAAGGACGTTTTCCTGGGCAAGACCATCTTTTTCATTTCAATTTATTGAAACCCAACACAAGAAAACCAATATCTGAACAATATGTAATGTCCATTTACTATCAAAAGGACTTTAGCAGAATAATATCGTAAGCGCACAACACAATATTCGCGTAAATTGACACATGAGTTGTTAACTTATGCACTTTGTGTTTTTCTGGCTTGATAGCCAAACAGTATCCAAAGAGCTTACGTTCGTTTTTTTAAAATTATCTGGTGTAAAATCTGATACGGGTCTGGCTTGCAAGCATAAAGTTATATATCAACACCCTGGTTTATAGAAGTTTTATGCTAAAACAAAATGTTAACATTGCCTGTAGAGTGTGTGAAACACAACCACAATTTGTGTATTATTTAAACTTCATGCCGGCATGTATAGACAAAGCCTGCATCTTGGCCGAAAGCAGTTTTGCTCGGCTCGCTGCTATCGTAGAGGTCCTACGAGCTTGTATCTAATCAGTAGTATTCCTTCGGGTCACGCTTTTTATCTCTTACTGCTATTAATGGAATCACGTGCCGTCTTCAATGAAAGGGATGGAGGTTTTTAAAGAGAATGACCTTTGGTAAAGGTCTTACTCTATCTGGGGCATCCGGACATTAAAGCCGTGAATGTGCCTAATTGTATTTTTCTTTACTTGACACCATAAGGAATAACACCAATGATTTATTTTAATTTTTGTAAACATCTTTAATTTTTTTTAAATAACTTATCTTTATTTTATTTTATTAGTCGCAGAAAAAATAGAATGTGCAACGATCCTGTTATGGCTGTTACAGCTGTTACGAGCTGTAGGTAGGTGTGCTCGTGCTTATGTATTAATAGCCCGCATCACATTATTATTGCGTAAAAAACTATTATAGCACTTACTGTTAGGGAAAGCTTAAGAGGTTTTTTAGATTCAATTAAAATTATTATTGTTAATTTTTCAAACCAATTGCACCGATCGAAAAATCCAGTTAAAAGTATCGATTTTGAGTTTCTGCGATTTTTCTCACGACGGCACAGAAACTAGCTAAAACATACAAACATATAGTCCGCCTTTTTCCCGTAGGGGTAGGCAAAGATTACTTTCTTCCACTTGCTATGGAGACAAAAATCAATTAGTATCGTTCAATGCTCAAGAGGCTACAAATCGCCGTTTAAATATTATTTTGGTCTTTGCCACCATTTTATACTTTAGTATTAGTATAATAGCCCGCCGTGTATACCTTAAATACATTGTTACAAACTTTATTAAATGAAGTGCTTCAAAATAGTCCGCCACCAGACGAAGTGAAGAATGAGCGTCTCGAAGCAGAAAGGACGAACTGGTGTGATTAGTCGTAAATGCAATTAATTTTAAATTTTTTACTTTTACAAAAAAAAATATTTTTAAAGTTACAGTTCATTATATAACCACTTTCGTTCGAAACACTTACCAAGTTACCGAAAGATTGATGTTATTAGTTGTTAAAACCAAGAGAAACAAAATTGGGTTTAATACAAGGTTTATTTATGTTAACGAAAACTTAACAAAAGATATATATTTTATGAAATTATTGTGGTAGAAAAAAAAAACACAAAATTCATTTATTTTCTTGTATTAATGAGTAACGGATATCGCAAATCCTATAAAACACAATTAAACATATTTCTGGATACATTCGGAGAAGTTATTAATCTTTTGATACCGTATTTTATCCGTATCTAAAAAGAAAATGCCAGACAAAGGGTCTCGAGAGAAGTAACAAGTTTCAAGCCATCAATTTGTATTAGAAACACGTTTACCGAAAGTGTGGGAAAAATAAGGAGTGAAAAATTGATCTTATTATTGAACCTTACTGGTCATTCTTTGCTGGCTGCCTTTTCTTAAAGTTTTTGATATTTTATCTACTACTAGAATTATCATTTATTCAGTTGTTTTTCTCGGAATTAGAATTAAACAAACGAAAAAATAACGTTCACTTTAATTTTTCTGTCTATTTTATTTTGTAACAAATATTTGACAGTTTTGTGCACAATAAGTTTAAAAATTAAAAATTAGTTCACAATTAAACAATTTTGCTGTAAATAATCGTAGTAAAAAAAAATTATTTTATCAATATAGAAATAAATATGTATTAAAATATTGTTTAGTTATATTTTTTACTCATGTATATAAAAATAATATTATTTCAACAGGCTAACCTACATGAAAATGATAGCTTTTTTTTCTAGAGACGAAAATGAAACAAATGAATATTATCATGCGACCCGATGGGAATATACTTAAAACAAATTGATGGATTTTTGACACTAATGACAGTTAATCTTACCACTTGGTATTTGAATCAGCAAACGAATGTTACTACGTTTGACAGTTTATAACATTTTCACGATTATATTTGAACTTTTCTCTATAACTATAATTAATATAGACTCTGATAGCGAAATTGGTAAATTATGTACACCACCTAACATAGTTGAAGCGGTAAACTTAGTTTCCAACAATATTTGGCCAAATAAATCCCGAGAAAGGTATGAATTTGTGTACAGAAAGTTCATGACATGGAGAAATGATAACAAGATAAATTCGTTCTAGAAAAATGTTCTTATGGCTTACATTGGACGAATATCTGAAGATTTAAAACCATCAACCGTTTGAACCATGTATTCTATGTTACGTAATACCATTAACATCAAACATATTGTGGATATTTCGAAATATGCCAAGTTTAAAGCATTTTTAAAGCAAAACTCGACAGGATTCAGAAGCAAAAAAGCTAAAGTTTTAACGTTACAACTAATTTACAGATTTTTCATTAAGGTAAATATTGTTAATAATAAAATAAAATATTTTAATTAATAAATACATCAAAAACTACAAATTTACACGAAACTAAAAAACCATTAGACTTCGACAGGATAACATCAAACTTGTCTACAGCAGCAGCAGCAACTTCTTCGGCAGTCATACCTTTGACAAGTACCACAAAAGTCAGCAAACAAATCCAACAAATTCAACAATTGTACTTTCAACATCTATAAATAAAATTTCATCATGAAAGACAATTTGTCACTCCTTATTATATATAGTACCCGGTATTAATATTAAGTCTGTGTAATAAATAAATAAAGTTCTAATTATTGTAATCCAGTATTTTATAAGCAATATTTATATTAGAAAAAATTGCATTTACTGCTCGAGATAAAATACGTTTTTTTTTTATTTCGTGAGATTTCCACACTCGCTACGCTCGTGGACAAATTCTCACCTCACGAAAAAAACAGTATTATTATCTCTTGTTGTAATATATACTATTTTCTTTTAACAAGGATCTTAATAAAATTTTTAAATCACTAATAAAAAAAAAATTATAAATAATCTATCTATAGGTACATAATAATAATTTAAAAGTGTTAAGGTTGTGTTACAATAAGTGGTACGTTTTCTCCTATTAAAATCACAAATCTGACACAAAAATTGTTAAAACCGTTTAAAAATGACCGGTTTTTCATATTTAACTGAAGAAAAGTTTGACATGCCAGCTCTGTAGTTGCAGTCACGCAGAAACGCCGACATTACCTCAGCAAGGTATTTGGAGATGTATCCCAAACGAAGGCAACCTCATAAAACCCAATTCAGAAAAATAGTAGTTAATTTAATCAACCATAGGGCCTTCGAACAACCTAAGAGCGAAAATAATATTAAGAATTGAAATCGGGACGAAAACATTTTACAAGCTGTCAACGAAAGCACTAGTGCATTAGTAATAACTGTAGAATGGAAAATTGGTGTCAAACTCAACGGTACAGAAAGTGTTAAATCATAATAAATTTCAGCCATACAAACCTTTAATGGTTCAAAAACATAAGGAATGCATTTTTGTGAGTGGTGTATACTAGGAAGTGTAATAAAAATCCCGATTTTGTAAATCATGTCTTGTGGTCAGATAAGAGTAGGTTTCCGAATTGTGGAGTTTTTAATAAGCACAACACTGATCATTGGGCTGTGAAAACGCTCACGAAGCTGCACAGAGACGTCTACAGACCAGATTTGGAAGTAACGTTTGCTGTGGGGTCATTGATAATTCAATCTAACTTACCTTTTTTAATTAGTCACCAATTATAAATTATTATTTATTTCAGGAAAACGACTTATAGAACCATTTTTGTTTGACTACAAACTAAACGGTCAAAGGTATCTAGAGTTTTTGCAAAATCAGGTTGTGCCAGCTTTACGAGCCTTACTAACCAAATATAAGTTTAGAATAACCTGGTTTCAACGGGATAAAAGTCCGGCTCACAACACCATTCAAGTCAGAAACTTCTTGAGAAAGCAGTTTAATGGAAAAATTATTTAAATAAATGGTCCAATATCTTGGCCTCCTAGATTCCTTGACCTTTGCCTTGGATTTTTACCTCTGGGGTCACACAAAAAATGAGGTGTATGAATTTAATCCTCCCGGAAATAGAAATACTGATACAAAAAATTTTGGACACATTTAGAAACATTCACGGAAATACACTTGCTAGGGTTGTACGAAAAACGGTCACCAATTGTCAAAAATGTCTCAATACAAATCATTTTCCAAATCTGTAAATTGATACCCAGTTAGGCATCAGTTAAGAAAATAATTGGATTTTACTTTACAATACATTTTACCATTTTAAATTAACGATGATTTTTCTGACTTGTTTTTTCAACACACCGATAGTTGCGAATTTTTTCCAAAACATCTGATTTGTTGAAAAGTCGTCAATTACGTTATGTTCTATTAACATTTTTATGTAATTATTCGTTTTTTTATGCGTTACTTATTAATGTTATTTTCTGACGAATAAATAATAGCTCTTTAAAAAAAATTGAGACCCAACTTTACAAAGTGTGATATTCGATGATACTTCAATTATATAAGCACTTGTGAGACATTACTAGATTGGAAATTTTACACTCTTTCCAAAAATCGAAAAATCCAATACGGCTGCTACAAAAAAAAAAATTAAAGTGGTTCGAGAAATGTCATACACGCTATCGTTTTCGTTTTAAAAAATTGTTTTTTTTTACTAAAAATAGTCGCAAAAAGGGTAGACCTATCGAGTTGGCCGCGAACGGCCCGCACTGCGACTATTAGAAGGGAGACGAATTATAGAAAGGAGATGATTGTGAACCCGCTTTTTAAAAAGTTGCAGGTCATAGTTCTCTGAAAAAACTGATTTTGGAAGCTTGTTTCATTCTCCAGCAGCCCTTTAAAAAAAAGATTCTTGATGGAGATTGGTCCTTGTAGTGTCAATCTTGAGAGTAAATGGGTGAGACTGATCAGCGTGCCAAGATCTTCGGCCGAATGTGGCCAGTGATGATATAAAATTTTTTTTTCTCTGGAGCATCTGCCATGGAAAAATATGTAGAGTAATGTCTGGTCTGCAACCCTTCTTTTATGTTCTAGTGGGTAAAGGGTATCTGTGAGAGTTAAGCTTTTTATCAACCGAATGGCCCCTTTCTGAATGGAATCTAGAAGACGAAGAAAATGTCTTGGTGCTGAATCCTTAATTTGCGAGCAATACTCCAGTAGAAAACGGATTTAAGCCTTGTACGTCGTCAACAGTTGATCGGGAGTAAAAAACTTTCTAGTTATCCACAGAAAACCTAGCCTCTGGCTTGCTGACTTTGCTATGTTAGCAACATGGTCATGCCAAGACATATTATTGGACACAGTGACTTCCAAAATCGAGATGAAGGGAATTGATTTAAGAGTATTTCCGGACATTGTGATGGAGTGATTTGAGGAATTTACTTTTTTGGAAAACGTGGCTCTTTGTGTTTTCTGGGCGTTAAACTGAACAAGATTGTTTGTTCCCCACTCGACGATTGCTTTAAGATCTCTATTGATGAAGTCAACCTGTTTCTGCCTGAGTCTATTTGTATCATTCACCGAAAGTGATCGATAGGATGTAAAAGTTTAGACAAGTGTGCTGTCATCTGCGAAACTGTAAATGGGGTTTGTGGTGGTTGTTTTTTAATGTGTAAACAAAATAAGGTGGGGGACAGGATGGAACCCTGGGGGACCTCAGCATTGATTTTTAACACATCAGAAGAAATACCGTTAACTGCCACATGTAAGGAGCGATCTTGCATGAAGCTTATGAGCCATTGGCGCAGTTTGGTTGGTAGACCGCAGGCAGATAATTTGCCAAATTTGCCAATTCACTAAACTTCTCAATAGTGTTTGTCCAGAGCTAAGTGATATAAGCCAGCAAATCTCCATTGGACCAAAGTTGTTGAAATCCATATTGTCTGTCATGAATTATCTTAAATTTCTCCAGATATTTGATGAGTTCTATGTTAATCGCTTTTTACATAACTTTGGATATGACTGAGAGCAATGCAATAGGGCGATAAATCGCAGGAATGGTATTATATCCCTTTCTAGGAATGGGTTGGACTTAGCGATTTTTCACATTGACGAAGATACACTTTGCTGTATGATACTTGAAGAGTCTACAGAAAACTGGGATGAGCTCTTGAGCACAGGTCTTCAGGACAATTGTCGGAATTCCATGTGTTTCTACTGCCTTATTAGAGTCAAGATTTCGTTGTATCCTAATAATGTCACATTTTGCAAGGTGTCAAATTAACGATAACGAAATCCGCCATTTTCGAATTTTTACCGATACTTTTAAAACCAATCGACCTATCGTGAATCTAAATCCGGTTATAAAATGCACTAGCTTTTTCTGAATCTTGCCCCATTTAACGTTGTCTGAAGGTATAATAGTAGCCGAGATACCTGTATAGAGAAGCGAGTCTGGGACACACTGCATAAGCCCAGAAAGCGTAAAAAATCTATTACTTCTGTTAATCGAGAATTTAAAAAAAAAACTGCTACAAAACCCATTCCACAATTTGATGTCTAAAACAATAGAACAGGTCATTAGGCTGTGAAAAAAAAAGAACAGCAAAGGTGTAAAAAACGAACAATCACGCAAAAAATATCGTTTTATTTTTTAAATTGTCGAGTACAACTAATAAATTATTGTGTTAAGTTTAAACTTATTAGTGAACGTTGATCTATCTATTTCAAATTTACTTAATTTTATGTAATAAAATTATTTTTTTAAACAAAATACAAAAGCTGTCCTGGCCCTGTTAAATTTAACATATTGTAACTTATTTTATAATTAGGTCCATTTAAAATATTACAAGCTTTAACACTACTTTTTGCAACATACCCTCCTATTTAATCCTTTACTGACTGACGTATTTTGTATTAACTGTCGTATTAAATATTAGATAGGCATACTTTTTATTAGTTGGTATTTGTTGGCACTGTTTTTTACTAAAAATTTGCTTTTTTTGTACATATTTTTAAGTCATCTCAGCAGTAGGACCAGATGGAATTCCGACAATTGTCCTGAAGACTCGTGCTCAAGAGCTCACCCCAGTTCTCTGTAGACTCTTCAAGTTATTATACAGCAAAGGAGTATTTTCGTCCTTGTGGAAAAACGCTAAGGTCCAACCGATTCCGAAAAAAGAAAAGAAGACTATTCCTGCGAATTATCGCCCTATTGCATTGCTCTCAGTCATATCCAAAGTTATGGAAAAAGCGATTGACACAGAACTCATCAAATATCTGGAGAAATTTGAGATAATTCATGACAGACAATATGGATTTCGACAACTTCGGTCTACTGGAGATTTGCTGGCTTATGACACTCAGCTCTAAACAAACACCATTGAAAAGTTTGGTGAATCCCGTGCAATAGCCTTGAATATATCTAAAGCCTTGGACCGCGTTTGGCACCAGGCATTGTTAAGTAAATTATCTGCCTACGGTCTCCCAACCAAACTGCGCCAATGGCTCTTGAGCTTCATGTAAGATCGCTCCTTACATGTGACAGTTGACGGTATTTCTTCTGATGCGTTTAAAACTAATGCCGGGGTCCCCCAGGGTTCCATCCTGTCCCCCTTCTTATTTCTTTTACACATCAACGACCTCTTGAAAACCACCATGAACCCCATTCACAGTTTCGCAGACGATAGCACACTTGTCTCAACTTTCACATCCTATCGATCACTTTCGGTGAATGATACAAATAGACTCAGGCAGGAACAGGTTGATTCCATCAATAGAGATCTTAAAGCAATCGTCGAGTGGGGAACCAACAATCTTGTTCAGTTTAATGCCCAAAAAACACAAAGTGCCACGTTTTCCAAGAAAGTGAATTCCTCAAATCATCCCATCACAATGTCCGGAAATACCCTTGAACCAAGTCCCTCCATCTCGATTTTGGGAGTCACGGTGTCCAATAATATGTCTTGGCACGACCATGTTGCTAACATTGCAAAGTCGGCAATCCAGAGGCTAGGTTTTCTGTGGAAAGCCAGAAAGTTTTTTACTCCTGATCAACTGTTGAAGACGTACAAGGCTCAAATCCGACCTCTACTGAAGTATTGCTCACAAATTTGGGGTTCAGCACCAAGGCATTCTCTTCGTCTTCTAGATTTCATTCAGAAAATAGCCATTCGCTTGATAAACAGCTCAGCTCTCACAGATACCCTTCACCCTCTAGAACATAGAAGAAGAGTTGCAGACCAGTCATTGCTCTACAGATATTTCCATGGCAGATGCTCCAGAGAAATAAAAACTCTTGTACCACCATTGGCCACATTCGGCCGAAAAACTCGGCACGCTGATCAGTCTCACACATTTACTCTCAAGATTGACACTACAAGGACCAACCTTCATCAAGAATCCTTTTTTTACAGGGCTGCTACGGAATGGAATAAGCTTCCAAAATCGGTTTTTCCAGAGAACTATGACCTACAACTTTTTAAAAAGCGTCAGTCAGGCAACCAGCGCAATTTCTCTACTTCTCCAAGCTCTAATACTATTGCGACGATTTGATATAAGTAAATTTGTTTTTATCCCATTCTTGTAGCTCACCACTAGGGGTTACAGTTCACCACACAATCCAGCCATTCTTTCATCCTATATAATTATGTAGGTATTATTTTAGTTATATCTTTTGCACTTAATGCTGCTGAACTTTATTTTTTCCTATCAAGATTATATTGTAACTTACGTTGTATGATGTCCCGACTAGCTCGTCTAGTTTTATAATTTTAATATTTTTTTGTAGAAGCTAACTCGTCAGATTTTACATAATTTTTGCCATAGCTTTTAACTCTACACGTCCTAACTGTACAAGCTCTAACTTTACAAGCTCTAAAATTTAGTCAAAATATGTGGCTTGGCCATTTTGTTATTACATTAACATGTGTGTAAAGTAAAAAATGTATTTACTGTTTATTACTTTTCTGTCATACAATAGTTCTTATTGTAACAAAATGGCCAAGCCACATATTTCGACTAAGGCGTAGAGCTTGTGAAAATAGGGCTTGTACAGTTAGGGCGTGTAGAGTTAGAATCTTGGCTCCAGATAAGATTTGATAACTTTTTGACATTGCGATCAGCATGGTCTCGTCTTGGCAACATTTTACATGAAAATGTTTTTGGTGGGATCAAAATTATCCCATAGCAACGTAGCTGCATAAAAACGCATGAAGTATGTTTTTAGTATTATCTTGTTCTGATTGGTTTTATATAATTAGGTGACCTAAAATTAACTAATAATATTGGATTTTTACTAAAGCATTAAATCTAAACCTAAATTACTTGCTTCTTACTTGTTAACTTATCCCCTTTTCAGGCAAGTTACCAATTCTATCAGGACAAAGCTAAATCCTCGTTAAGCCCCAGGGTATGATCTTATATCAGCTAGAATATTGCAAGAATTGAGTTCCAACGCTATAACATACCCAACTTATATGTATAACGCTACGCAAAGGACAGCACACTTTCCATCACAGTGAAAAGTGGCACAAATTATACTACTTTCTAAACCGGGTAAGCCACTAGAAGATGTGAAACAATATAGACCTATAAGTCTGCTTTCTATAATGGGTAAGTTGTTAAAAAAACTACTAGTTGAAAAAAATGCAACCAAAGAAATATACTACCAAATCATCAATTTGGATTTAGACGTGAGCACGCAACAATCGAACAAGTCCATCGTGTAACTAAAAAAATAAACAAAGATCTACAAAATAGAAGATATTGTGCTGCAGCGTTCCTAGTCATTACGCAGGCATTTGACAAGGTTTGGCATGACGGCTTTTTATTTAAAATTAGAAAATCCTTACCTATCGATTATTACCAAGTCCTTCACTCCTACTTTAAAAAATCGCTATTAAAAAACACCACTGTTCAAAATAAACTCCGGAGTTCCTCAAGGCAGTGTTATGGGGCCGCTACTTTACCTCCTCTTTACGGTTGATCTACCAAATAGCAATGACGTATTAGTAGCCACATTCGAAGACGGCACCGCCATACTAGCATCACACAAAGATTCTATTGCAGCATCAAATACACTATAGCTTCACCTCAATAAGGTAAAAAACTGGTCAAAGAAATGGCGAGTTAAAGCAAATGAAGTGAAGTCTGTTCAGGTAACTTTCACCAACCATAAAGGCAAATGTCCAGAAATCACTCTAAACAATTTAACTCTACCACAACGGGACGATGCCAAATATATAAGCATGCACCTAGATAAGCGCCTAACCTGTAGGAAACACATCTTTACCAAGCGCAAACAATTAAGTTTGTAACTAAGAGATCAATACTGGCTGATGGGAAGAAAATCCCAATTATCTACAAAAAATAAGGTACTGATCTACAAAGCAATCCTCAAGCCCATTTGGATCTACGGTATCCCATTGTGGGGATCAGCAGCCAATTCCTATATTGAAATTCTGGAGCGATTCCAATCTAAAGTGCTAAGACTTGATGTAGATTCTTCATGGTTTGTGCCAAATTTTGTTAAAGCCCGTGATCTTTAAGTGGAATTGGTCAAAGCCGAAATAAAAAACTTATCCATGAGCTATAAAAATAGATTAAGTCATCATCCAAATAGACTGACATCTAACCTCATGGTACAATCAGCAGCCCAGCGTAGATTTAAGCAGTATGATCCATACGAACTAATTAATGGGTTTTAACGAGTGTTAGTGTATCACAATAGACAAAACAAATTAATCTGGTTATTAATTATAGCTGTAAGAGATAGTAATCACTGGATTTCTGTCGAGCATGTCAACTGTATTGTATTATCACACAATTTGCTTATTATAATAATTATTATAGATTGCAAATAAATAGGTAAATTAAAAAAAAAACTTGGTAACTACCACTTAGTGAGCACCATATTAGAAAATATGGAGAAAAACAAAAGATGATAAACTTATAGAATGGTTAATTGCAACAAAATAATTGCTACATCAAAATAAATACTTTTTGTCTAGATTTCATGCATAAGGAAGGCTTACGAAAACTAGGTCACTACCAGACATTATTTGCATTTATACTCGTATGCATGCACGAGTGGTTTGCATGTTTCTGTAAAATTGTTTTTGTTTTATTAATTACCAAACAAGTTCATGTTTATTAACTTTATTTACATCGGACATCTCGTTTATAAAATGTTATCTTTAGTCTAGTAGACTGGAAGTTTGATAGATTAGCAAATAATGTTTTGAATTAATTTTTGTTTTGAAATAATTTTTAAAAAACTTTATTTTATAATTTTAAAATTTAGTTAACATTACTGAACAACAGCTACTAACAGACTGGAGACGCAAAATAAAATAAAATAATAAAATAGATTAAATTAAAGAATGGTATCTAGTAAATAATAACTATTTGATAAATAGAATATTTTAAATAAGCGATTCATATAATGCATTAGAACGTGTGCTATTTAAAGATATAACTAGCATTTAAATTCCGATATTTTTGATTAAAAAATATATTTTGCGTTAAAAATAGTTTGTTGGTGTCAGATATTTTAATGATAAAACAATTTATTAAAATAATTGTAAAAACAAATTTTAAATGAAATAAAATTGAAATAAGCAAAACATCAAATAAGAATAATAATAAATAAATAAAAATTTGTTGATTAATAATGGGAAATAAAGTAGCCCACATACATTAGTTTTTAAAATTATGTTTAAACAACAATAGAATTTTAAAAATATATAAATTTTTTCTAAATTATTCACAACCGGTGCGGGCATTTATATTCATTTTTTTTAATTTGTTACTTATTTTAACGTTTCTTCCCGTCTATGATTAGTTTAAGGTGTTGAAAAAATTGGACCATCTATAGTAGCATACCACAAATGTGTATAGTGACTCATTTTTTCAACGTATACCTTTGCGGGTCCAAATGGAAAGTAAATCGACGAGTCCAGGGCGTTTGGTTATTATTATATAATTAAAAATTATCTTCAGCGTTTTAAAACGAATTAGGTCACAAAAATTCTTTTCTTATTTTAAAGATTTCCAAAATAAGGAAATCGACAATAATAATTATCGAATAAGTTTAATATAAAAAAAATGTTACATATTTTGTCTTCCTATTATTAATGTTTTTTAGTCAGGTACATTCAAATGTATAATATATTTTTTGTATATCCCTCTTATAAACTGCAATAGTCTTTTAAGATGATAGTAATAGTAATAAATAATTAAACATAATTGAATATTTATTTTTATTAAATATAAAAAATATGAGCAGATAAAAGTTAACTTTATTCTAATCTGAGTCGTCTGTCATCTTCTGACTCATCAGTAGTATCTTTGCCTAGATCCACAAGAACGGATTCTGCTTTTCTTTCACTACATGTTCGATACATTTTAAGCGAATGGCTATTTTCTAAATGGAATCTAGAAGACGAAGAGAATGCCTTGGTGCTGAACCCCAAATGTGCGAGCAATACTTCAGTAGAGGTCGGATTTGAGCCTTGTACGTCGTCAACAGTTGATCAGGAGTAAAAAACTTTCTGGTTTTCCACAGAAAACCCAGCCTCTGGATTGCCGACTTTGCGATGTTAGCAACATGGTCATGCCAAGACATATTTTTGGAAACCGTGACTTCCAATCGAGATGGAGGGACTTGGTGCAAGGGTATTTCCGGACATTGTGATGGGATGATTTAAGGAATTCACTTTCTTGGAAAACGTGGCACTTTGTGTTTTTTGGGCGTTGAACTGAGCAAGATTGTTGGTTCCCCACTCGACCCCAACCTGTTCCTGTCTGAGTCTATTTGTATAATTCACCGAAAGTGATCGATAGGATGTGAAAGTTGAAACCTGGTTTAAACAATAAAAGAAAACTCTACACATGAATGTTTTCCTAAGAAAATTTAAATCCACCATTTTCAATGAGGAACCATACATACATACATAAAGTCACGCCTTTTTCCCATAGGGGTAGGCAAAGACCACTTCCTTCCACTTGCTACGGTTCGTACACACATCTTTTGCTTCCTCTACTTTCATCAGTGCTCTCATACATGCTCTTCGGTTGTTGGTACTCTTGACCTGGCCTTTCTTCAAAACAATGTTGATCTGATCGAGATATGTTCTCCGAGGTCGACCTCTACCGATTTGTTCATTCACACTCGCCTTATAAATTTGTTTCGTCAATTTTCCTTTATCCATCCTTTCTACATGTCCAAACTATCTAAGCATTCCTTTATCTATCTTTGTGACCACATCTTCTTTTACACCACAGCGTTTTCTTATCTCACTATTCTTAACTTTATACAACCGAGTCACTCCGGCTATACTTCTCAGACTACTTATCTATGCAGCATTAATCCTATTTTCATGCTTCTTTTGCCAAACCCAACATTCACTACCATACATAAGTGTAGGAACCAACACACCTCTATGCACCGCCAGACGTGCCTTTTTTGACACTTTCTGGCTATTCATAAAGCTATGCAGTGCCCCATTCATTTGTTTTCCAGCCAACACCCTTCGCTCAATGTCACTGTCATACTTTCCATCTCTAGTGAATTTTGAACCCAAGTACACAAATTCATCAACTTGTTCCACTTTTTCTCCCTCAATCGAAACCCCACAGTTTGTCATGCTTTCTTCTTTTTCAAAAACCATTACTTTCGTTTTGCTCACATTTATTTTCATCTCTTTGATTCTCCTCTTCAGATAACGCTAATATGACTTGATCATTGGCGTAAAGAAGGCATTTGACGATCAAATCATTCATTTTTAATCCATACGCACTCTCTTTCAGATCTTTTAAACAATTGTCTATGTATAAGTTAAACAGTAATGGCGAAGCCACACATCCCTGTCTCACACCTTTTTCGATGTTAAACCAGTCCGTGCAAGCTCCGTTTATCCTGACACAAGCAGTGGAATAAACGTAAAGTGATTATAGTGCTCGTATTAAACTACCACTCACCCCATACATAGACAATGTAGACCACAATTCACTCCTCACCACTCTGTCATAGGCCTTTTCCAAGTCTATAAAAGCGCAATAGACTTTCTGACTTCTAGCTAAGAATTTTTCGACTATACCTCGTAAGGAAAAGACCTGATCCATACATCTCCTTCCTCTTCTAAATCCTGCTTGCACATCCCATATCATCTTCTCAGTTTCATTCGTTACTCTTTTGATCAATATCTTTGCATACAGTTTGCCGACTAATACCTTGGTAGTTCTTACAGTCCTGCTGCGAACCTTTTCCCCTGTAAAGCGGCACGATAACGGCCTTGCACCAATCGTCTGGTACACTACCACTTCTCCAACAAAGGTTAAAAAGGCGGTCCAGTAGACTAGCTACCACGTTTTGTCCAGCCTTCAGCATTTCAACTGTTATCCTGTCGTACCCAGCAGCTTTACCCAATTTCATACTGTTCAACGCTTCCACAATTTCTGTCGTAGTAATTTCACTTTCATTGCAACTTTTCCTCATGTCTTCGAATTGGGCCTGTACTTGTGGAACCAAATAGACTATATTCTAAAAATATTAATTTTAAAAATTTAATCAAACACTAGAGACACGTGCGAATACTTCGCACCGATAGCGTTCAGTTACATAATATAATAAAGTAAAAATAAATAAATGTAACTTATTTTCTTCTCCAAGGAAATCATCTATATATACGCTTACATAACTCGTGCTACGCACTCGTTTATAACTTTCACACTTTTATATTAATGATAATGATGCCTTTATTCCAGTTATACAGTAAATAACTCAAAAGTATTTTTTTCAAAATAACATAATACACACTGACAAAGAAACTTAAAACCGACAGTTGTCAATTTAATTTAGTATATTGCCAATTTAAAATTGATTAATACCAGTTAAAAATTTATGTAGCCAATTTAATTTTAACCAATGTCATTTTGATTGCTGTCAACTTTCGCGTTTATAATAGTAGTAGGATTACACAATATCTTTATAAATAATAGCCTGTGTTATTCTGAGGTATAAGTTCATTATTGTAAAGTGTCATTAGAATCCATTCAGTAATTTTTGCGTGAAACAGTAAAAAACATCCATATATACTCACAAACTTTCGCGTTTATAATAGTAGTAGGATTACACAATATCTTTATAAATAATAGCTTGTGTTATTCTGAGGTATAAGTTACATTATTGTAAAGTGTCATTAGAATCCATTCAGTAATTTTTGCGTGAAACAGTAAAAAACATCCATACATACTCACAAACTTTCGCGTTTATAATAGTAGTAGGATGTATTAACTTATCCAGGAACAAACATAGGTTTAAATCATGACCCGCCGGTTGCAAATGTCTTACTTAAAATTAAAATGTAGGAATAAAATGATTTGCCAATAGAATAAACATACCAAAACTTTATCACATAAATACCAAGTTAAGGTTTAACAAGGATTGTTACGAAATATCTTACGCTTGTGAATTTCGTTCCCTTTTTAATGATACCTTTCATTTCCCTTGTAGTTTTTAATAATAAAAAAAAGAAAAAACAAGGTTTTGGTCTCTTTCGACTGGCATCTTCCGAGGAGACAGCACTTGGAGTTTTTTTGCGGCATTTTTCCTTTTTTTGTTAAAAAAAGTAATAAATTAATCTCGTTGTAAAAGTGTTAAAGAGATATTACTTTTACCTATTTTGATGAAAGGTAAATTAAAGTACAACAATATGAAAAAAATTGTTTCTGCTTTTTGATGTTTTCGTAGTGAATTTTGAAATACTTAAAAACTGTTTTTTTATCTTTTCAAATGCCTAAGACGACATAATGTTCTCAAGATTTAAATTAAAGGATCTTAATGAATCCTGATTTTAAAAGGATGTATTTTGTGTAATATTGTTTGTTATCAAATTAATCTTTGGGTTGATGTTAATATATTTAGGTAAAATCTAGAAATTTAATTACAAAGGTGCGATAATAAAAATTTTGTGGGAGCTTTATCTGCTTTTAGCTTGGTCAAAACCTTCTAAGAACCTGAATTATTCTATTTTACAAGGTGTGAACCAAATTTAAAGAATTTCAGAAAATTGAAAAATTCCTAATATTAACTAATAAGAAAATGTTTAGTCCGAGATACGTGATTTCTTAGCTTAATACCAGGATTGATTATATTTTGCGGTAAGTGACAAATTTTTATGTTGTGGACTGAATGTCATATCTGATGTAAATTTTGTTAACTTGCCAAGAATGTAGTCCCTCTGTTCTGTAGGCTGGTGAATCTATGTGTTATTGTTCATACATATAGTCAGGCCATTTTCCCATAAGTGTAGGCAGAGACCACTTCCTTCCACTTGCTACGGTTCTTACATACATTTTTTGCTTCCTCTACTTTCATTACTGCTCTTATACTCTGCTCGTCGGTTGTTGGTACTCTTGACCTGTTCTTTCTTAAAAACAATGTTGATCTGATCAAGATATGTTCGCCGAGGTTGACCTCTACCGACTTGCCCATTCACACTCGCCTTATAAATTTGTTAAGTTAAATCTTCCTTTATCCTTTCTTTCTTAGTTTTCAAAACATCTTAGCATTTCATTATCTTTCTTTGTAACCACATCTTTTTTTACACCACAGCATTCCCTTATCTCACTAATCTTCACTTTATTCAACCGAGTCACTCCGGTTATACTTCTCAGACTACTCATCTCCGCAGCATTAATGATTATTATTTCACATAATCAACCAAACCGAATTTTTAGACCCAGTAAAAAACCGAATTAATACCAAATCAAACTGATGTGACTTGTAAACTCAAAACTGTTAATAAAAATTTAGAATTTTTTGACCCGCGAACTCATCTTTGTAGACAGCGCATGCGTATAGTCCTCGAACTGGTTCGAGATAAAACCCACGAAAAAAAGCTATTTATTTATATTATTAAACTAAACAAAAAAGGACAGTAAACCTTTAATCCATTTTGTTGTTAAAAAATTTGTTACTTCAGTTTTTCTTCTATCTGTATTTTTTCTTATACCCAACTGTATGCTGCAGTATTTTACAAAATAATTTATATTTATTACACATTTTATTTAAACTCTTATATTTTTGTTAAATGAGTCATAAATTAATAAAAACTAAAATTTTATACTAATTTTTATAATACTATTTTTTCAATAGAACCCAACTAATTATGGCTGATACTGGATTTTAGGAAAGAAGCTAAATTTTTAAAATAAATTTCTCTTGACGTTAAATAACCATGTTTTCACTAAAGTTTTATTACACAATACCTCAGAGCTTTCTCAGCTACGAAACTTTGTGAAGTTTCCTACATTTCATCTAATTATACGTAAATTAATATACTTGTAAGGAGGCCTCTGTCACCACTTAGGGTTTGAAGATTGATGCTGTTTGTTAATTATCTCTTATCCCTTAAATTACTATAGAAATACTGGTATTTTATGAAAGGAAGAGTGAATTTTTATTATCAAAATTTCTAATTAAATGTATGAAAAAAATGTCAATATTTTATTTTTAATGCATGTTTTTGTTACTGATCATAACAAATTTTTTAAACTCAAATTTCTTATTTTTTAAAGAAGTGCAAAACTACGAAATATATTTGTTAATTCAACAGCTGTAAAGATGTTTATCAGTACTATTTTTTAAAATAAGTAGTTTTAAACTTTTTATTTTAAACAATCATTTAAATTTTCTTGGTATGGTATTATTTTGTATACTCGTATATTAAAAAAAGCGGCTTAGCTGCGGCAAGACTAATAAAACATTTTTTTACTATTTGCATGTGGTTGGTCTAATAAAATAAAATAATGATAAAATTTAACCAATTATGAAAATCCATATGAACTACTATAAAAGAGCAATTTTTTGTTATAAATTGTGTAAATAATTGATTTTAATTTTTATTTTAAACAAATGCAATATCTAAAATCCAAAAGAATAATAAATTTATATTATATTTTTAATAAAAAAAGTTCTAAGAACGTTGCAAATATAACATTTTTTCTTTAACTTTACAAATTAAAAAACAAAATAAAATATTTTAAAGCTCATGAAATGGAGCAGAACACTTCAAACAAAGCGCTGCGTCGCATTGACTATCATAGTTCCTGTGATAGGCATGTGAATACCAATTATTGAAATTCTTGATCCCTAACAGTTTCTTTAAAAACTTTATCTTTTGAAGATTCCTCTGAAAGAATTAAGATTTTTGTTGGTTGTTGAATATTTTATTTAAATGTTAAATGTTAAATGTTAAAGTTTGATAACCGAGTCGTCACTGTCTTCTTCGTTATCATCGTTGTTTGCATTTTTTTTTTGGTTGTGGTGGTCCACAGAAAAAGTTGTGGAACTTGATGGTGACGAACACCGGGTTACTTTTATTGACGAATTTTTTGACACAAACTGACGTTCAATACTTATTCCATCTTGTGCTTTAGAATTCCCGTCATATTCGGATTAAACTGCCTTTTCTTCCGATATTATGTCATCTAGAATATTGTAAGCATCTTGCACAGATAATATCTGTAGATTGATTAATACTGGTTTTGTACCCATTTTCTAAAATGTAAATAAGATTCTCTTTTTGGGTCCTTTCATGACGATGCTTTTTGAATTAAAGAAAATTAATTAAAATAATTGATAAAAATAGTATACTAAAAGCGCTATAAAATAAACAATACACAATTACAATAGAAAATAATCATAAAACTATTTAATTTACGTAGAGTAATGCGGTTTACAAATCTATTTGCACGCCTCTGGAAATATTTATACAACTTGCTGTTTATGCGTAATTGACATAATATGCATAACCTACTAATAATTAGATAAATACTGCAATGCAGGCATATTAAGTGGGAAAAGTAAACCATAAACTCAATCGAAAAATCCTCTTCTTAGCAGGTCTCTGGCGAAAAGTACCAACAACCGACGAACATGTATGAAGGCACTAATGTAAGTAGAGGAAGCAAAAGATGTGTGTAAGAACCGTAGCAAATGAAAGGAAGTGGTCCCTGCCTACCCCTACGGGATAAAGGCGTGACTATATGTATGTATGTATCTCTGCCGACTGTTATCTGAAATATTATCCTTGCGCAAAAAAAATGTCAACTTTTACATAACATTTAGTTAGTATACACTGTTGTCAATATTGGTTCATGTTTACAATAAATATAATAGCAAATCTCGAGAAGCACTAATACAGAAGTTTGTTACAGTGACAAATATCAAAAATTATTTCAGAAAACTAACTTAACTAACACATATCAATGTTAGGACAAGAAATTTCAGAAGCGATAAGTTTAGAAAAAATGAAGGAAGCAATATTTTCGCGTCAGTTTTTAAAGAAATTTGAGTTATGCAGCGTGCAGTAGTAAGTTATATAACCACTTTAGACCTATCGCACTAACACATGAAAAACGTGGCTTTTATTTCGCTACTACATGCACCGATGGATTACTTGGGAGTATAGAAATCATAAACCTTTGCATCCGACTTAAAAATATCGTAATACATGGTTTTTATTCACGTGGTTAATAAACTGACCACAGCGAATTGAAGGGTTAAATTAACCATTAAGTTTTATAGTTTATAGTGCAATTGCAAAATATATAGGGTCTATCTGAAGAGACATTTTTTTTTTTTATGAAAATAGTCGCAAAAAGGGTAGACTTATCGTGTGGGCCGCGGACGGCCCGCACTGCGAATATTAGAAGACGAAGGGATTATAGAAAGGAAATGATTGTGAACACGCTTTTTAAAAAGTTGCAGGTCATAGTTCTCTGGAAAAACTGATTTTGGAACCTTATTCCATTCCGTAGCAGCCCTGTAAAAAAAGGATTCTTGATAAAGATTGGTCCTTGTAGTGTCAAGCTTGAGAGTAAATGGGTGAGACTGATCAGCGTGCCGAGTTCTTCGGCCGAATGTGGCCAATGATGGTACAAGAGTTTTTATTTCTCTGGAGCATCTGCCATGGTAATATCTGTAAAGCAATGACTGATCTGTAACACTGCTTCTATGTTTTAGAGGGTGAAGGGTATCTGTGAGAGTTAAGCTTTTTATCAACCGAATGGCCCCTTTCTGAATGGAATCTAGAAGACGAAGAGAATGCCTTGGTGCTGAACCCGAAATATGCGAGTAATACTCCAGTAGAGGTCGGATTTGAGCCTTGTACGTCGTCAACAGTTGATCAGGAGTAAAAAACTTTTTGGCTTTTCACAGAAAACCTAGCCTCTGGCTTGCCGACTTTGCGATGTTAGCAAGATGGTCATGCCAAGACATATTATTGGACACCGTGACTCCCAAAATCGAGATGGAGGGACTTGGTTCAAGGGTATTTCCGGAAATTGTGATGGGATTATTTGAGGAATTCACTTTCTTGAAAAACGTGGCAATTTGTGTTTTTTGGGCGTTGAACTGAACAAGATTGTTGGTTCCCCACTCAACGATTACTTTAAAATCTCTATTGATGAAATCAACCTGTTCCTGTCTTAGTCTATTTGTATCATTCACCGAAAGTGATCGATAGGATGTAAAAGTTGAGACAAGTGTGCTATCGTCTGCGAAACTGTAAATGGGGTTCGTGGTGGTTTTCAAGAGGTCGTTGATGTGTAAAAGAAATAAGGTGATGGACAGGATGGAACCCTGGGGGACCCCGGCATTGGTTTTAAACGCATCAGAAGAAATACCGTCAACTGTCACATGTAAGGAGCGATCTTGTATGAAGCTCAAGAGCCATTGGCGCAGTTTGGTTGGGAGACCGTAGGCAGATAATTTACTTATCAATGCCTGGTGCCAAACGCGGTAAAAGGCTTTAGATATATCCAAGGCTATTGCACGGGATTCACCAAACTTTTTAATAGTGTTTTTCCAGAGCTGAGTGACATAAGCCAGCAAATCTCCAGTAGACCGAAGTTGTCGAAATCCATATTGTCTGTTATGGATTATCTCAAATTTCTCCAGATATTTGATGAGTTTTGTGTTAATCGCTTTTTCCATAACTTTGGATATGACTGAGAGCAATGCAATAGTGCGGTAATTTGCAGAAATAGTCTTCTTTTCTTTTTTCGGAATCGGTTGGACTTTAGCGTTTTTTCACATGGAGGGAAATACTCCTTTGCTATATGATAACTTGAAGAGTCTACAGAGAACTAGGGTGAGCTCTTGAGCACAGGTCTTCAGGACAATTGTCGGAATTCCATCTGGTCCTACTGCCTTATTAGAGTCAAGATTTTCCTGATAGTGCGATGGCGGATAGCGACCTCAGGAATTGATGCGTTTATTCTAGGTATCGTTGTCGTGCCGTCGGACCTCTCAAGTGGTGGTAAAGAAGAAGTTGTGAAATTCTTATTTATGGCTTTAGCCAAAGGCCAGAAGGTCTTTGATCCAGGAGGGGCATTAACAAGCTTGTTGCATTTAATAAGTATTAGTGTATTCGTAGTTATTTACTGTTAGTTATTAAGTTAAGTAGTGTTTTAATAGTGACAAAAAAAGTGCGTTAAGTGAATTTGTAAAAAAATAGAAAAAAATGGGAAAAAATAAAAGGCACAGATGTAGTTCAAGTGATTCTTTGAGTTTTAAATCTGATTCATCTGGTTCGTCGGCTCGAAGTGATTCTATTGGGCGTTATAAAAGGAAAGATAATAAAATGTCCAAGCAAAAAATTCTTGTTAGCAAGAAAAATGTTTATGTACCTACACCTGCGAGCTTAACATGTATTAGTTAGTTCTATTGTTTTTGTAATAAATTCTACTGAAAATGGTTCTACTTGTAAGAGTCCTTTGGTTACAAGCCTCGAGTAACGAATGATTCATTCTTGAGTATAGCAGTGGAAGATGACACTGTTCAGAGTGACATCACAAAATCTAGACAGAAGGCTGCTTCAAACATTCAGGTAGTTCAAAGTAGGTTAAAAGCGTGTTGTGGGTATGAGATAGGGGACCAAGTTTTTGTAAAACAGACGAATTTTACAAACGAGGGTAGCAGCAAAAAGTTGCTGCCGAAGTTCCGTGATCCTTATCAAGTAAAAGAAAGTTTAGATCATGATCGTTTTGTTATAGAAGACCTACCGGGATTAAATCGTGCACGTAAGGGGTAGAAAAGTGTTCTTTCAGCAGACCAAATGAAGCCGTTCACTGCTTTGTTCAAAAGCAGTAGCGGAACCAAAAAAGAACCTGAGAAAGTCTCAAATAAAGATTCTTCTTTGTTTTAATAATACGAACCTACATAACCAATTCGTGATTACTTAAAGAAATTACTTAGTTTAAGAATATTAGATGCTGTCGATGATGACCACATCATTAGCAGTTATGCATTAAAAGGTTTTAAGTTAAGTTTTGCAATGCAACATCTTGTTTGTTTACAGTTGCAGGGCTAAGGACTAAGAAGGACAAAGATAAAGTGCTGATGTTGGTCAACTAGTTGAGTCTTGTTTTTGAAAAAAATCGAAATAAAGTGTGCTCAAGAGGTTTATTTCTCTGTAGTTAAAAGGTAATATCTTATCTCCCTTTTTTAACATAAGAAGAGTGGTAATAAGGAACAAAATTAACAGCCTCATCTCGCTGCCAGATAAAGGGATGAAGAAATTTAGGTCAGAAAGGTCTTGCACAGATGCCGTTTTTGTCATAAGACAAGTAACAGAAAAGTCGATTTAATACAATAAGTCAAGCTTGCATAGTTTCATCGTCGTTACCAAAGCCTTTAACCGCGTCCAACTGAAAGATGTTTTACATCTTATTTACAACAGACAAATCCCACACAACCTGATAAAAACTATATATGCATATATGCAGCAAACCAAATACAGGCAAAGTTAGACGGAGAACTCACCAAACCGATACCAGTTGATAGCGGTATTTGCCAAGAGGTTTCATTAAGCCCACTTCTCTTCAACATCATCATGGACGAGATTATATAGAAGGCCGTGCTAATAGCAGAGAACGAAGACGACTTACAGAGACTTCTACATTCATTCAACCTTACAGCTTAATCTTTTAACATTATAATATTACCCACAAAAACAAAGTGTATGACAACATACAAACTCTATACGTAACTTATTTTCAAAAATATTATGTTTAGCATTCACATATCCCAAAATGGGAACGTTGGCAGCGGCGCCACAGTGTTATTCAAGGTTGCATACAGAATGCCTGCGCGCAATCGTAACGGTTTGGATTAGTCAAGTAGAATAAAAATTCAGCAGTTACGATAGCAAAAGCAATCATTTCTCCATCAATCCACTACAAAATGCGACAAAAATAGTAAAATATGAAAATCGGAAAGAAGTTTTACAACCCAATTTGATCAAGGAATCGTCCTAAGATCAAAAAAATGTTGGTAAAATTTGTATTCGCACTTTTTAAATTAAGCGGTAGTAGTAATATATGTACTATAACCCATTTGGATTTCCAAAGAAATGTTGCTACGGCACTACTCAAAGTTGGAGCAAGCTTAAGAAAAAAAAAAGCGTCACATAGTATACCTACACCTAAGTGTGTAATATACTATTTTTGTACCATTAGTTTTTCACTTGTTTTTTCTTTTTTTTTAGAGCTTACTTATTGTGTAAAAATAGTATATTACACATCTAGGGCAGTAAAGTAATGTCTCAGAGCACATGTTTGTTGACCGAGGCGAAGCCGAGATCATCATACATGGGTGTATACTATTTTTCTCCCTACTATAGGCGGAAAGCGGCAACTACGTTTTGCGTAGCGGGCCGAAAGTGACTCTTTCCACACAGTAGGTAAAAAATACATTTTGTTTTTACTACACTGGTGGTGCTTTGGTATATACTTTTAAACTACAGATACCAACGTTCCCAATTTGGGAACATGTTTCATGTTTTTTTCCAAACACAGTATTGTATGTTTTTTTTTACAAAATAAAATAATTAAAGATACCCAAATAACATCATTTTTACGGATATTTTTATTTGTTTACACTTTTTATGAATTCGGCTATTAAAAGGTTGATGACAATACAATGATAAAATTTAATTAAAAAAAAATTCCATACTTTGTTTAACGTTAGTTTAAAAATTAATATTAAAACAGTTTAAATGAAACTTTAACTAGGCTTTGTGATCAGCTAAATTCAGTTAATTGAATGTTTGACAGTTTACCTTTAAGGTGTTTTAAATTATCAATTTCATGATTAATTTAAAGTTGTTTTAACAAAGCTAAAATAAAACCAGTGAGGCCTGCGGCTGAGTCGGTTACTTGTTAGAATGTGAGCCTTTGAAATTTGTTTTGCCATATTTCCCCGTTTTACTCTAATTAATATATTAATAAAAAATTTACTTTTTATTAAAACAAAACTTTTATTTAGTGAACAATAGTAGTTAACATTTTCTTTGTTTAAAAATAAGTATTATTCCCAAACTTGTCGTTTTGTATGTGCTATGAATTTTTATTACTTTTTTTCATTAGCAATTACTAAAAATTAAAAATATTTTTTGGTCGGATACACAGGTGCAGTTATTATTTCAATTTTAACTCGCAGTATTTTACGGAGAAATAATAAAACGCAAACTATTTCATATATGTACCAACCTTTATGCACTGTAAATAACTGAATTTATTTTGGTTCATTAAAATGAAATGGCATTTTAATTATAGCAATTCGAGTGCAATTGACTTTAAATCTCCATTTATTGACTATCAGAAATTTCTCAGTCAAATTTTTATTGCAGCTATGGAAGTTATTAACTTTAAAAATTATTGGCCAATAAAGCTACCAATAAATTTTGTAGATAACTCATTAATAAAAAAAAGTATTATTTTGAATACCAAAATTCTTCGGATTCGAACAAAATCTTTACTATTGTATGGAAGCAGGCGGTTATTAGTTTAATCAATTAAGTAGTAAGTTAGCAAAATAATTGAAATTTTAACACGTAATTTTTTTTAATGTATTAGGATGAAATGTAAAATTTAAAAACTATTGTAAAGAGAATTGTCAGAGCTTTCAAAAGAGATATTATTTGACCCCCAATGCTATTTAAAAATTATTGGGGTAATTCTTACCCTCGCATGGGGTTAAAAGTAGTGGAGTCAAAAAAACCGAAAAAGAGTGTCCTCCCTTAATCAAAAATCGATAGTTTTTCTAAAATGTTGACGAGTTTCCTACAAATGGCTCTGTTTCGTTTTTGGTTGGCCAACCTGAATTGATGATTTATTATTAATAATGTAACTTTTAACAACCGACTTTAAATGGACCTTTAACAAAAATCTGATTGATATAAGTTTTGTAGAATTGGGCTTACAGTTCATGGTAACCTTAGACAGACTATCCTACTTTAAAAGTTAATGTAAAATTACTTTACGGAAACCAATAATTTGCAAATTTAATTGTTTCTTAACAATACATTTAGCTTGCCACGTCTTTTTCATTCTCTAAAGAATACTCTGCCAGCGGTCTCTCTACTGGCAAATTATGCCCGAGCTCAGCCGTAGAGGGTTGTAGAAAAAAAGAAAATAAAAGTGAGCCGCGCCACCGACTTAGACGGTTCAAGCCAATAATAAACTTATAACAAATATAATCAAAATCAACAGCTAAAAATAAATCGAAACTTCAAAATTTACAACTTTATAAGACAAAAATAAATAAAAAAAATCCAAAGTTTACGATTCCACAAAATAATTAAAACAAAGGTAAGAATAACAAACTTTATCAAGTTACCAAAAAAAACGTATACAAGTCAACTTTTTAATAATACTTAATTAAACGTTCACGTACGGCTGCTAATTTACTCACTTTTTTTTTTACCATTTACATAGAGATTTACACTGTTAAAACAATCGAGCTTATTTAAAAATATTACTTTTTTTTACAATGGCTGTCCTTCAAAATAGCAATATTGTAGGATATTCACAAATAAGTATAAAGAAAACATTTTTACTTGGACAAAAAGAACTATTAAAAATATTACTTTAAAGTTCAGCCGTGGCATATTATCCAATGCAATAAATAATTTTCAACAGTGTACCATATTAATAAATTAAAACAAAACTTAATCGTGGCGTCAAAAACAAATCACGTCGTTTAAATATTCCAAAATAAATCACTTGTAACCTTTGGGTATACGAATTCACTACTCCTGTGGCCGGTTTGATTATGGAACTGCACCTGCTACTTAACAATGGCTTTCCTCCATCAGATCCCGCACGCGGTTATTTTAACTCGACACCAAAATCCAAAATATCAACAATGAAGGTAAGATAGAATGGTCAATTTAAAAATTAAATGGTTTTTCTTCAAAATCCAGTTAAGCTGGCCCGAATACAGCCAGATATGAAAGAAAAAACCGTAGAGGTTCTGCTCACGTGTTAATATTAAATCGTTCCAAAAAAACTGTCACCACCTCCCGACTCCTAAGACTGACACCAAACGACTCCCTAAACTACTGACTCCCAGGCCGGATATCAAGAAATGACACGGGACACGCGTCAACCAACAATCTTCGCAAATCTATGTTCCAAACTCATAATCGCACTCGTCCGTGTTGATAGCAAGCCCATCCACACAGAAATGCAAACCAAACAATAATATAGCTGACAACACACGACAATCGAGGCCAAAAATCAAGGCAAATCTAATAACAAAAACCCCCACTCCATCTCCATCGATTAACAAAAATGTCACAGCCATTAATAATTGAATCCTAACACTACAAGGTATGCAACACTATTTACAACGAATGATATATTTAAATTACAACAAAATACGGTAAGCGAAACTATTTACGAGTACCTGAGGAATACAAAACTATCAGAGACCCAATTGATAATGGAACTGTAGAATGGAAAAAATAGGCACGTGACAAGCTTGTTCAAACTTCTGTGAAAAACCTATATTTTATTACTTTTGTTATATTATCTAATATGCAGATTTCATCATAATTATTTTATTTAAATAAATAATGGTAATGGAAGTACATCGATACCGAAACTTGATGTCTTAGCTCTATTATTATTATTATCCTTTATAACCACGTCGATCTCTTGCTTGATGTCTTTTACTTCCTTACGTACTATGCCTACTTCCTTGCTTCATTCACCATCAATTATCTTGAAATCTTTCTTCAATTCAACAATTTGGTCTTTTGTTTTTTGTAGTATTTGTTATAAAAGTTTCTTTTGTTTTACTCTTTCTTTTGGTTTCCCAAAAATTTTTTCTAGGTCTTCTTGTCGTCGTTTTTCTTCTTCCAATTTTTCTTCTTGTATTTGTTTTTCTTCTTCCGAACGTCGTTTATCTTCTTCCAATTTTTCTTTTAGTCGTCGTTTTTCTTTTTTTAATTTTTCTTCCTGTCGTCGTTTATCTAACTCCTCAAATTAATTTTTTATAAATTTTATAACGTCCTCTATGACGTCGTATGGCGTATTTCTTTTGTTCACCATACATCTTCTCTCTTTTTTTTGCAATTATCCCACTTTGACACCAATGTTACGAATTTTAGTTCTATCTTGGGTTAGGCGATTAAAAACTCTCGATACAGTAACAAAATAATGTTTATTCCAAACAATAAATTCTACTTTTATAAATCACTTAGATATACAACTTTGATAACTTTTTATAACTATTTTTTATACTTTTTTTATACCTGTACGAATAACCACGAGAAGGGTCCAGTAATATCTCGAATTAACCATTGTCTTCTATGCTCATTAAATATTCAACCTACATTCGGTCGGCGCGTCGGTGAGCTTGACAGAGACGGGCTCAATAAAATCGTAGCAATATTATTAAACATTATTAATTTAATATTACAATAAACAAAATATTTTATTATTATTACAACAATGATTGCGAATTTTTGATAATACTTTTTATTACAAATTTACTTATAATTTTGTGAGGAAAAAATTTTTTTTTTAAATATGCCAAAATATGGGTATATTTCTTTAGAAAAAAATCGTTGACATCATTACTTCAGTTTTCAAGTATGGTAAAATAGGTAAATAAGGCATAAAATGGACCTTACTTAATCTTTTTAGATTTTTTAATCGTCTTTTTTTTATTATAATAAAGCTGACATTGACTTGTCCCCACATATACCTATTTAAAATTCTGCTGCGATATTTGGGTTCGTCTCTGTCGACCTTGCCTTGAGGCGACAGCGCATCGACCACTATTAGGGTGAATATTTAATGAGTATAATAGAAGACTTTAAAAGATTTTCGAAAAGTCCGAAAGCGTCCAGAGAGGCATTAATTTAGATAAATATAAAAAAAGGCAGCGGTTGCTAAAAAGTTAAGTTATTGAAGTCAAGTATTTAAAGTAATTATAAAGTGTTATACAGTTGTGAATTTCCAAGTGATTTGTAAAATAAAATTTATTTTGTAGAAATATTGGAATAAAAATTGTTTGGTTATTGTACTAAGAGTTTAAAATTACCAAACATTGGAGTCAGAATATGGATTTTTTGCGAAAAAAGATTTATGGTAAATACAAGAAATACGTCATAATACGCCATAAAGGAGGTTTTAAAAATCTTAAAAAATCAATTTAAAAAGTTAGAAAAACGACGACAAAAAGAAAAATTAAAAAAAGAAAAACGCTGCTAGGAAGAAGAAAAACGACAAGAAAAAAAATTGAAAGAAAAAATGCCGTTCAGAAAAAGAAAAACGACGACAGGAAGACCTAGAGAAAATTATAACAAAAAAAGCAAAGAGAAGAACAAAAAAAAAGAAAGAAAAAGAAGAAAAAAAAAAGAGAAGAACAAAAGAAACTTCTAGGATAAGTACTACAGAAAACGAAAGAAAAATTTTTTGAATTAAAAGATAATGTCAAGAAAATTGACAGAAAGTTAAAAAAGGAAGTAAACACAGTACGAGATAAAGTAAAAGATATCAAGCAAGAAATTGACATTGTTCTCCAGAAGGAAGTTGTCACGGTTTCGAAATGAAGTAAGGCCATCAAGAATAAGATTGACGCTGCTCTCAAGCGGGAAGTGAACACAATTAAAAAGGTCGTACAAAGCCAGATTGCCTCACTTTGGATCCAAGATCATCGTGACAGGGTTGCCGCATTGGGAATTTCAGTAAAACCACCAACTTTTGATGGACAATCATTCTGGTCTATGTACCGCAGACAGTTCAAAGTAATTCGAGACTGGCCAAGACCACAAGATAAACATAAAGTTGGGAGCTTCTTGGAAGTGTTTACCTATTACCGGCGTTTTGTGAAAAAATTTGCTGATATTGCTGCACCCCTGCACAAGTTGACAGAAGACCGAGTCAACTTTATCTGGTCTAACCATTGTAAAGGAGCATTTAAAAAACTAAAAGCTGCTTTATGTTTCAGTCCAAACTTGGGTTTTTTACGACAAAGAGGCCTATTAATACTAGATACAGATGCAAGTAACGTAAAGTAAAGTAAAGCCGTACTATCACAAGTGCAGGATGGTCAAAAGAAAGTGATAGAGTACTACAGCAAAATGGTGAGCAAACCTGAGAAAAACTACTGCGTGATCAAGAAAGAACTGTTAGCGATAATCAAAGCGTTAGACCACTTCCACAAATATCTTTACGGAAGGGAGTTTCTCATAAGGACAGACCATGTGGCAGTGGCCTCTGAATATAAAGAACCCTGAAGGTTAGGTAGCAAGATGAATCAAAAAATTAAACCTGTACCAGTTTAAGATCAAACATTGGCCAGGACGATTATATAACAACGCAGATGCCTTGTCCAGAAGACCTTGTGCAGATAACTGCAAGCACTGTGTGCGGGTCGAAAGTCACGAAGAAATTGCAAATATAAAACAAATGAAACTGACAACTGACGATGAATGGAAAACAGCCTATTTAAGACAAGACCAAGAGAGTTATCCAAATATTGCGAACTTACTACGTTGGCAGGAAAGTGATTGAGTGAGACCTACTTGGAAGAACATCTCTAACCGGGCACCAATATTTAAAGCCATGTGGGCACAATGGGATTCCCTTATTGTAGGGAATGGATTACTGAAACAAGTTTGGAAGACGGCCGATGGCAAGAAAACGACTTCCCAGCTGATTGTGCCTAAGGCAAGGATTAATGAATTTTTGAAGGAGATCCATGGAGGAAATTCAGGTCATTTAAAAGTTAATAAAACTCTGAATAAAATAAGACAAATGTTTTATTGGGTCCAATTTAGCGACGACGTAGGAAGATAGTTTAAAAGATGCCCAGTTTTTAAAGCGAGCAAAGGTTCTAAAACAAGATCTAGAGGCAAAATGGAACAGTACAACGTAAAAGCTCATTTTGAACGAATTGTCATCGATGTTGTTTTCTTACCGAAGAAATTTCAAACATTAATAAAAATAAGCTTTTAAGCACATCAAAACAGTTTATCATGTCTTTGTTTTTACAATTATGTTAAATTTTTTTTTAAAAAAAGTGAATAAAGTAAGGAAGGAAATCGTTAGATCATAACAGTCTAAGCCTTATCGTGAGGGTTTGGGGACTATGTTTTAAAATATATCGAACACATCGTCTATTTTTTAAATAACAATGTTTTGGGTTCCCCTTAAAGCAAAAATCAATACCTGATTATTCTTCATCGTTGACTACAAATAATGAGAATCCATATATCTCTGCTTGAGGCAAAATATTTGCATTTAGAAAATAGGAACTCTGCTGAACAAGATTAAAGAGTCCTGGCATACAAAATATATATCAGTTTCACAAAGTCAAAGTTAACGTGTGAAAGGCAAACTGTACTGAACAAAATTAAAGATAAAGAGTTATAGTTTTTTATTTTGAGAAGCTTAAAAATATAAGTACTAATTTTTCTTAATAAATTCTATGCTCTTACGTTAAAACATTTTACTTCTTTTTTAGTTGTATGCTACTAAAAAATATATTTTTATTTACAGTTCTTAAAATAAATAAAAATTAATAAAAGTAAATTTAAAAATAGAAAAGTTAACGAATTTTTTTAATATTGTCAGCATATTATCGAGACGATAATCCACGAATCGTAATTTAAGGTTAGGTTAGGTTAAATATTAATTATTGCAGTACCACCCTGTAAACAAACATAGTCGACTATTCGGGTGAATCACATTTTTGTCATGTACCTAATAAATAAGTTATTGATTATTAGAATATACAAGGATAGTTCACGAATTGTTGTCCTTAACATACAGTGTGGAACAGCCAAATGAAATAAATTTGATAACGAATAAATGAGAGCGTGTTGGAAAAAAGCTAGGACACGTCGATTTGTATTTTTAAATGCACATTTTTAAAAAAAAATAATTATATAGGGTGTGTCATGTGATAGTGGCCGATACCAACTTTCTTATTTTAAATACAACCCCCTGTATATTATTTATTTTTTGGATTCTTCAGAAAATTCTGGACATAATTCATGTACAATGTCCCATACCTATCTTCAACTGTTTCGGAAATATTAAGTGTATTACAAAAATTAACATTAAAAAAAGAATTATTTTATTTCACAAATTGGCCATATTACACTCAATACTTATTTTCCATTTAGGTCTTAATATTGAGAAAATAAGCAAAAACCATTAATGCGTTTCATTCTACTGATATGGAATAAAAAAAATACAAAAACAGTTTTGTTTATTTTCTTATAAAACTCATAGCCTTAGCAACTTGTTGTCTGTCTGCATGACAGTAGTGATCAGTGTCAGTGCTATTGTCGTTTGAATTTCGTTAACTGTTCGTTATAATATCAGAAAAATGGTTTATTTAACAGAAATGCACAAAATAACCATTCTACAAATAATTGGTTGGGGAGATAACAGATTAGATCAGTCACGTCTGAGATGTTGAGTAACGTTAGAAGACATTTCTATACCAGATTAGCATGTTGTCAAGACGTCCGCGGCAAACATTTTGAACATCTCTTATATTGAAATTAATGTTTTTTTTACATTATTTGTGAAAAAAAATAATTTTCTTCTTTTAATGTTAATTTTTGTAATACATCTGAAAACACTTAATATTTCTGGAACAGTTGTAGATAGGTATGGGACATTGTACATGAATTATGTCTAGAATTTTCAGAAGAATCCAAAAAATAAATAATATACAGGGGGTTGTATTTAAAATAAGAAAGTTGGTATCAGCCACATAACACACCCTATATAATTATTTTTTTTTTGAAAAATATGCGGTTCTAAAAATACAAACGACGTGTCCAAGCGTTTTTCCCAACACGCTCTCATTTAATCGTTATCGAATTTATTCCATTTGGCTGTTCCACACTGTAGAAGCAAACACATGAAAATAATTATACCAGTTTATTTTTTAAAATAGTCACCAGCAAGGTTTATACACTTCGTATATCGATTTTGAAGTGTTTAAAACGCTTTTGAGCTTTAGAGCTTTAAGTCTTCAGCCATTCATCTACTACCGACATCACTTCGTTATCATTAGCAAAGTGAATTCCACGAAGATGTTCTTTTAATTTTGGGAATAGATGGTAGTCGCCGGGGGCAAAATCTGGAGAATAAGGGTGTTGTGCAAAAATTTTAAATCCCGCATTGTAAATGGCAAAGTCATTGAAGCAAAACTTTTGTTGCAGTTTTTGGAAAACGCCTATGGACTTATCCGTTTAATTTTGCTTAATCTGAAAAATGACACAAGGATAAAGCAGGGCATATTGACAGATTAAAATAGTGAGAATAGGACGCAAAAATTATTGTTTTATTTTAGGGACTAAGAAGTACCTACCATTATGAATAATTTATTAAAGTAATAAAAATTAAAAAATATATAGTTAGTTGTCTACCAACTAGTAACAACATTGTGTTAATAGGATTAGATTTTGGATCAGTTTTAAACTTATTCAATGTTGGAACTTTTACATTTATGGTTTTATCGCTATTTCCAGCATAAAATAATTAGTTTATTGGCATTTAAAGACTTTTGCAGCAAAACTAGATCAATCCTACCTCCGATGCTGATTACGCCGCAAACCATTAAACCACTTGTACAATCTGCAATCATGCTCTATTTCTGGTAATTTTCACACTTTTAGACGTCTAAGTTAGAATGTATTCTAAATTGTTACTCGTCTAAAAAAAATTATATTTTATATAACATTTGGATAAAAAAATGTTTCTTAGCACGAGTAGCGTGCTTGCCTTTTCAGCGGCTTTTTCGACCTTGAGTGAGCTTCGTGTAAACATTAAAGAGTTATGCTTCCTAGTGTCTTTTAGATCCATCTCCAGTTTCTACATAACGGAGCCTTGAAGTGGAAAATTACGCTGAGATGTGCTACATCTATTTGTCGAGCGCCATTTTTAATGTGTAACTTCTTTGCTCTCGCTTTCTTGCATGTGTAACATCTTTCCTTTCGCTTACTCGCAATTTGTGGCAGTGATTTCGTTTAATATTTAACAGTAACAGGAAGTCGTGACGAATAAGCGCGTGGTTAGAGTTGACCGTCTGACCGTCAACCAATTTTCCGAAAGTGTTGTGTATAAAGTTTGCTGTTATATGCGTCTCAATAAAGTACAGATCATGAATTAAAAATTAAAGTAAGTAAAAATTAATAATTATTCGAATAAAATAATTCAGTATTTTGCTTTTTAAAATTTTTTGGTTGATTTCTGTCACTGTCAGTGTCAATTAAAAAAAAATCAATTTTTATTAAAAGGAATTATTGTTTGTTATGAAAAATCATTTTAAATAATACCTGACCCATTTTTTTCAAAATATAATTTTAAAATTAATTATTACTAAGGTGATAATAAATAGAAATGTAAGATGTCAAATGTCACATTATATGCGACTACTGTAAGGCTCGATTGTTTTTATAGCATGCTAATGGCTCCCAACATTTGATTGCGGTTTTAATAGTGTCTAATCATGTTTAATTTAAAAATTCCTAGGATTTACTCAAACCAATATTAACTTTTTTTTTTAGAGTTTAAAACCTGATTATATATTTAAATTTAATGCTATTATCCAACACTGCTGTTCAGTTGTTATTTTTGATTGTTTGCTTTGTAAATGCACGGTTAAAATTATATCTAACTAGCACTTTACCTCACAATTATTAATCAGCAATGGCAGTAAATCGATAATATTGTTAACGATTGATGGTGCCTATTTAGGAAAAAATATCAAATCTTTAATGACGTGTGATAATCGATTAAAAAGGATCAATGGGATAAATACATAGTTCATTTAACTCAGAAAAATATACGTTATGCTTTAAAAATAGGTTGTTAAATTATTCCCAAATATTTAATAAAATGACAAATAGCAACTGGTACATTGGCAGTTATTTTCGAAACAAAAAATTTGTTTTTAAAAATATATTGGTTAGTATACATTAGACTGTTTAAAAAATATCGATAAATTTTTTTTTTCTAATTATATCGAAAATATTGTCAAAAAAATACTGTGAGTTTGGAACTTTGTAACTCACGTTAGAGATAATATTTTTAAAACATGAAAACATATTCTTATAGAAAATTTAACGCCCTACAAAAAAGGTTTGTTACAATTTTTTAAAATATTTGTTTTTTTAAAAGTTATTTAACGTTTAAGTTGGATTGATTTAAAATTTTTACATTTGTCTTATTTTCCGAAGCAACCATAAACTTTATGAGAATAATTTGTTAAAAAAAAACTTATTCTGTTATTGATTAAATTGTTATAAATAATTAAATTTTATGTTGAAAATCTATTTATTTGAGTATAATGATTAATTTTAAACAGTAAAATCACACTTTTTTAAAAATATTTTTTGCAGGTAACTTATGATATGTAAAAAATCAAAACCTTTAAAAAAATAAGTTATAAAAAAATGAATTATTTACAAAAAATGTTTTATAAAGTTTTTTTCATAAAGTTGCTTCAAAAAATAAGAAAAATGAAAAAAATTTAAATTAATCCAACTTTAACGTTAAATAACTTTTAAAAAAAATAAATATATCAAAAAACTGTAAGAGACCTTTTTTTATATTTATATATTTATAGCACTAAATTTTTAAAAAAAAATCCGTTTTAATGATTTTAAAATAATATCTCTAACGTGAATTACAAAATTCCAAAATCCAAGAGAACGTTGTTCCAATGTTATTTAAATGGTTACAGGATTCAGAATATCGTTGGCTACAATTAGAAGACGAATTGTTTAGTCAGGTTTGAGGTGTCGTCATCCAATTAGAGTTCCCCAACTACAACATAGGCACGTTTTGCAGCGCCTCCAATGGGCTCAAGAACACATAGAGCTCCCTCTACAACTTTGGAATTCTGTACTTTTTTCAGATGAGACCCCAATCTATCTGAATAGTGATAGCCGGCATATTCGTGTTTGGCGAGAGCAAACAAAAGCTGCACAATTAGCTCATGACCGTCCCATATTTCCTTTCTCTGGTGTCAGTGCTATGTTTTGGGCAGTCATTATGGCAGGTGGTTGTACGAAATGAGTGCTTATTGACTGGACTATGATAGAACAAAGGTACATCACACATGTTTTAAAACCTCATGTGAGACTGTGGCAAAGGGCTGTGTGTGAGGATTTTGTGTTTATGGACGACAACGCACGCCCACATAGAACTCAAGCACTGAATGACTATCTTGAGATACTATTTTCGTTTGAAGTGGCCTGCGATATAGCCAGACATGAACTCAATTTAACATGCCTGGGATAAGCTCTCCAGAGCTATTATGGCTCGAAGAAACATTTGTTCTAAAACAAAAATCATTTTACAACAGAATAATTTTTATTGTAAAATTCGTCTATAAATGTAGCTTTGTACAATGTTTAATAATAACGGAACGGCAGTTCAACTATGTGTATAGTCCAAAACTAAAAGACCGACTATAACAGTATTTGTATAAAAATCCATTCTCACAGAGCCCTGAGAAGGAGTTTAATTAAATTTAAGAAAATTGACAAAAATTTATATTTTATTGGCTCATTAAACCTATTGACATTTGATAGATTTAATAGGTTGTGTATTGTAGGTCAGTGTTTTTTTTAAAAAGACTACATTTTTATTATTTTTGTGTTTGTTATTTTAATTACCTGGTTCGTTGCAAAAAACCTACCTTATTTACAAAATTTAATAAATTTTAAATAGGTAATATTTATTTTTTAGGTAAGAACATCATTTTATGCAGATTTAAACGTAAGTTAAAATTATTTTGAATGTAATTGTTTATTATTTCATTATTGATAAATAATAACTACCTTTAATATAATTAACTGATGGGCAGTGAAAAAAAAACATTTAACATTTTTTTTAAATTGCACAATAAACAAATTTAAATTTCAAATTAAAAATTTTAGGTTAAGAACAGTCAGTGTATAGTCGTAGCAGTTAAAACGAAATATTTAAGAGAACTGAGAAAATATTTCTAAATTGGTATTAAAAATCACATAAAATTATCACTGGTTTATTTATGTAGTATTGTAACAATAAGATAGAAAGAGGTTATAATTACAATTTTACAATAGTCAAATGAATATTTTTGGCCCTCGTGGTTACCACTAGAATCTTAAATGGAAAAGTGGCACATCATTTTAATGAGCGAATAATTTTCTATCTAATGGTACCACGACCCATTATTTTTTAATAAAAAGTTTCAAAAAAATAGCCTTCCAAACTTACATAAATCATTAAAACTTGCCTACACTGAGATGCATGGTTTTCAGGTTATTATTTAAACAAAAACTAATACATTAAGTCTTCTTTAAGTAAAAATGATAAAAAAGGTGGTACTTTCACCCTTTATTAGAGGGCAACAAAAGCCATTAGCAATAAAAATTTTACAAAAAAAAATAATCTAATAGTAAAATGTAGACGTTTATTACACGTTTATTATATTATAACGTTTATTAAATGCTGGATTTTTTATTCTAATTTCACAGATAGCCTTCCTTTTTTGATACTTGTGTTTTAAAGCAAAAAAATTGTACAGCAAATTTTAACGATTTGGTAGTATTTGTAATTCAGTTTAATAATACTTTAATAGGTGTATAAAAATCTGAAAATGGTTTACACTATTTAAGAAAAAATGTATTACACTTTTTAAAGAATTTTGGTGATTTTAATGTATAAAGCGGTTGGAAATACGAACGAAGGGCGGCATTTTTTTTTAGTAAATGAAATCCAAATTGTAAAGTAATTAATTTGGTGACCAAGTTTTACGAAACTGATTGGATAAAAAATTAAAAAAATAGCGTCAAAGTACTAAATGTAGAAGCTCAACCTGAAGTTTTAGGAACATTTTTTGCTTAGTCCACTAGCTTTTACAATCAGTTGCAGAACAGACAAAAATGTTACTGTAAGAAAAGCACTGAGGTGCATTAATTGTATCTACATAAAATGCAAATTCTGCAAAAGCTCTATAGACCATGTCTTATCCAGTTAATTCCATCCTAATCTTTTGTTAAAAATTTGCGTTTCAGCGATAAAAGTTTATTTTTTCTAAATAGAAGTTTCAATGGAAATTGTCGCTATTTGAGTAACGAAAACCTGCATATTTTTTGAGAAGGACATACACAACATCCACAAAAAGTAAATTTTTGGGCTGGTATTCTGAAAATGCCATTATTGGTCCATTATTTTTTTAAAAAAACTGGCAATCTGTACCTTGATATGCTTTCTTATAACTCACTAACTAGAACTTAAATTGATGCCAAAAGTAATTTACTTTTGCAGGAGGATCTGTTACATTTCCAACAGAACGGTGCTTCACCCTATTATTTTCTTCTTGTCCGACAGTGGCTAAACGTGAGATTTCCGGATAGATGAATTGGCAGAAGGGAAGCAGTTGAATGGCCTTCGAGTTCACCGTAATTAACTCGCTTAGATTTCTTTCTTTAGGGTTATCTTAAATCTGTTGTTTATAAAACACAACCTGCTGATATTGATAAACTTAAAATACTGATACGATTTTTAGTTCTATCTTCGGTTCGGCGATTAAAACTCTCAATCCAATAACAAAACAATGTTTATTTCAATACAATAAATTATATTTTCATTAACCACTTGGATATTTACTTAGCTATACAACTCTATATAACTATTTACAGTTAATAATTCGTAAACACTCTTTCTTGTTATGATCGTTTTCTCTTTTATATTTCCGATAACACAGTTCCAGATCATTCTACCTGTTTCTCCATTATTCAACGCGGTTTCAGTGGTTGCTCGACCTTGCCGGACCCCTTTTTTTATACCTGAATGAATAACCACGAAAAGAGTCCAGTTATTTCTCGAATTATCCATTGTCTTTTATCCTCATTAAATATGCACCCTAGATTCGGTTGTAGCCGCCAGAGACGGATTCAGTAAATTCGTAACAATACGAATTACAGCACTACGCTGGTCAATTCCCGGTAAAATTTTTTGAAATGTTAGAGTGAAGTTCGAAAAGTTTTTGTTACTGTTTAGAGCAAAATGGACAATATTTTATGAGATAGTGTGTAAGTATATTTCTCGCAAATTAAAAGTTTTTTTTGTAAAATTAAAATAACCAACAAATACAAAATCACACTAGCAAAGCACATTTATTCTTGTTATTTAAGGGTTGGAACTGTACCACCTAATCTTCCAACCATTTCTATTAAAATAATACTACAATAACACTGGTCTACAGTGGTTTTGTTGCACTAGAAATAACTTTGATTTTGGATATATTTATGCTCACAATTCATGAAACTATCAATGATTTTGTAAGATTTGCTCTCGTTTTCTTTTAAATCTTTATTTTTATTTTACATTACAAAAATTAAAAAACAAGAAATAAAATAACAGATATATTTATAAGGTTGGTTTTGTTTTAAAAAATTAGGATACATCGAAGTGAATAGTGAGGAAAATTTTAAAAACTTATGGTATATTTTCATAAAACGCCTTTTATGGTCTTTTTTTATAATTTGGTGCTTTATGGTTACCTATGAAATTTTCGACTACAAACACAAAACTTTTTCAAGTTTTACTTTGCGAAACAGTTATAACTATAAAAAAATTTGTGTGTTTTATTAATTGCCGTATTTATAGACCAAAAAATATTCCACCTTTTAAATTTTTCATGCTGAGTTTCGGAAATTTTCTACAAATTTAATTAAAACAATCTCCTTCCTTGTCCAACGTTTTTCCATATCGCTTTATAATTCCTAACTTAATATGTAATGGTGTAAATATAATTTTGTCTCTGCTTACCTTATTACATTGGCTTTACTGACAGTTAAATAATTTCTTACAGGCCAAACATCCTGTTCCCAATGAAGTTGCTTTGCTCTACTGTCCTCCATACCGATAAAGCAAGGATATTTCGAGTATCAACTTTGTTAACCAAGTAAAAAATTGACCATTTTCAAATCCATACAGATCGGCCATTGATGCTTTGAGTAATTAATTTTTTTTAAAACTAATTTTACATTTTTATATTCTTTTTTGAGTTTTGTTAAATGAGCAATTGAAATTGATGCAAATTTATTTCCATTATGCAGTAAGACTCATTTTAAACTTCTTTTACAGCTGTCAATAAAAAGGCGCCACTTAGTACGTTTGTATTCTTTTAAACCCATATCTAGAAGCAGTTTCAAAATATCATTACAGTACATCTTCATTTTCACTAAAAAATTGTAATAACTCACTTACTCGCGTTCTGTATGTTGTAATTGTTACTGTTGATGCCAATAAATTTTTTGCTTTCAATCTTAAGGCTAACAGTTCTTATCCTTATTTTGATAAATTGAGATCACGTACTAAATCACTGAGTTCATTTTGAGATAATAACTTTGGCGCAGATGTTTCACACTTCCATTCACTTTCACTGGTAGACTGTTTGTTTTTAAGGGCATGCGAAATGTAAATAGGCCAAGGAAGATTTTCACTGTGTAAAACAGGACATTTTGTAGACTGTTAGTCTGGATATCTCCACGTTTGATTTCGATTAAAACCTTTAGCATCTACTACGCAAAATTAACAATCATCGAAATTATTCTTAGGTTTTATCATAGAAATACCAAAGTCTAATCCTGAACGTTCTTCTTTTCTCCACAACCGTAAAGACTCAACACAGGACTTACAAACATAATAAGGAACCCATGATTTATCTAGTTTGTCCATTTTAAAACCAAAATATTTAGCATAAATCTCCTTAACTAAGTCTGTGGTATTTATTTTTTGTTATATAAACACCCCAAATATAACAAAATAAATCACTACTATATTTACACTTTCTTTGTGACGAACTCATGTTATAAAAGAAATGACAAATTTTTTTTTTTATGAAAATAGTCGCAAAAAGGGTAGGTAGACCTATCGTGTGGGCCGCGGACGGCCCGCACTGCGACTATTAGAAGGGGAAGGGATTATAGAAAGAAAATGATTGTGGACACGCTTTTTAAAAAGTTGCATGTCATAGTTCTCTGGAAAAACTGATTTTGGAAGCTTATTCCATTCCGTAGCAGCCCTGTAAAAGAAGGATTCTTGATGAAGATTGGTCCTTGTAGTGTCAATGTAGTAAATGGGTGAGACTGATCAGCGTGCCGAGTTCTTCGGCCGAATGTGGCCAATGGTGGTACAAGAGTTTTTATTTCTCTGGAGCATCTGCCATGGAAATATCTGTAGAGCAATGACTGGTCTGCAACTCTTCTTCTATGTTCTAGAGGGTGAAGGGTATCTGTGAGATATATTAGAATAGACATTCAGCAATTAAAAAAAAATATTAACACATAACAACTTTTTCAGATTCACGTTAGTACTTTAGTATTATTAAATAACTAATATCTTAGCTGTTCTGCGGAGCAACGGGTCTGAGAGTGGGGATTACGTGATGTTTTTATGCGCAGAAGCCTAATCATGACTAGGAATATAAATTTTATTACTTGCCGATAATTGTTCAACACATAAGATATGTAAAAATCATAAAAACTAGAGCACATTCATTACTTTTATAAATATACGACACAAAAAAAAATTGTTTTTGTAGAGCTGTGTAATGCATCTCAGTGCAGGCAAGTTTCAGGTACTTCTGTAAGTTTAAAACGCTATTTTTGGAAAACTGCTTATTAAAATATAATAAGTAAGGGTACAATTAAAAAGAAAATTTAACACCAATTTAAATAATCTGCCATTTGCCATTTAAGATTTTAAAGAAAACATCTATTTCTCCTAAATGAAAGGTATTGATGCACAATTCTGTTATCAATAATTTAAAATCACATTACTTTTTCTGTACATTTCTTATGTTTTCTTTTATTATATATTATCTGGTTCTAATTAAGATACGCTAGTTTATTTAACTTTACTTTAACTACTTAAAAAAAAAAATTAAATTAGAGGTGGGGTAGCCATTATTTTTTACTTAATCATGTTTATAGTTAATTCGGAAACGTAGATACTTAAGATACCCTAAAAAAGGTTAAAAAAAATGTTGTGGAAAAGTAACTGCAGTTAATTAATATCTTAATTAATTAATTTAATTAATTTGTATCTTAAATAGCAAGAACAAACCGCACTTTGTTTCAACTAGAGCTTTATAGGTAACTAAATTTAACTATTAAATAAAAAAAAAATTCTTATTTTTTGTTAGTTTTTAACAATTATTTTATTTAATTAATATAATTTCTTACAATTTGGTTAAAATAAGAACAAAAAAAAACAAGATTGGATTCAAATAAATGTTTGTGTCCTATTTACATCAACTGCTTCCTCATTAATATTGCACTACACATTCACTGTTTAGATTACATTTTACAAAAGTAGTAATAATAAATCAATGTGAAAGTATATATCTAAAACTAATGGTTAATTAGTTTAGTGTGTACATGGTCTTCACATCCTTAATGTTCTGCTTATTATTATTAAATCGCCAGAGGGTTAAAGTTAAAAGTTATGATAAATTATTGCTGATAATAATGAAAACTCGTTACCAACTTCTCGTATCGTTTAAACCTTTGCCTTTTGGTATAATAAATGATTTTGTGTTGTTAGAACAAAACGAAACGAGCGACCATCGTAAATTTATTGCGACAAGTCATATCAGATTTTGACAACAATAAAATAATGCCAATAATAAAAATTTATCTATTCAAATAAAAATAAAATATTTATTACTTTTAAACCTATTTATGTATAAAAGACTTTTTAAAAATATAAAAAATAGTTTTAAAATGCAAAAGAGAGATTATAATAAAATAATTAAAACCTACAATAAAATCTACAGTCGACATGCTAATAAAATTAAATAGTATTACATGTTAGGATTAACATTTCAACGATTGTACTTTACACAACATTTTAAAGGAAGATTGACGAAACAAATTTATGAGGCGAGTGTGAAAGGAGTCGGTACATATATGTATGTACAAATTTTTTTCCTAAAAGATGTTTTTTTTATTAAAAATTAAAATTTTTTATTAAAATTAATGCGTCAGCAAAAAGTTCCAAGCATGAGCTGTGACAATTGTGGTTAACTTACTGGGTAATGTTATTTTTCCAAAGTCATATCTCAGTTGTTTAAATTTAAAAGGTTTATAAAAACCAAATGTTTTCTAAAAGAAGCGTAATAATAATTTTCACTTATTGGTTTGTCTGGAAACAAACCTTAATTTTGATTTTTAAGTGACATATTGTATATTTAATTTTAAAATTTGATTTCTGTGCACAATATCTTTTTAATAAGATATAATACTTTGTATGGCGGTTTAATATTAATTAATAATTAAAAAATAATGATCAAAAGACTTTATTTACCGTCCCAGTCACAAAATAATAATATTAAAACGGTTTAAAAGAAACACTAGTTAATTAAACAGAAAAATGCAAATGAGCCATATAAACAACAATTTATTTTCTATCGAGTTATTTTGCTGATAACAACAAATTTTGTAAAATAGCATAAGACCATAACAAAAACTACCTACGCCACTGTTGGATAGGTAGATGTTTAACTAGGGATCAATTAACTTACTTCTAAATACATGTCAAATTTGTTGTAATTTTGTTTCTGTGGTCCTTTCTAATACATCACTGCTTTTTTAATATTTTTTTATAGCCAACAGCTGGACCAATTTTGATAAAATTTTCAGTCAATCTTTAGATTAGCCCGTCAAATGATCGTGTGAAGTTTGAAAGCAATCTCGCATTTTTAACCCCGAAACGTAAATCTGACTAATTTAATTGATTTGTCAAATTTAACAATTATAATAACTATTATTATTATTATTATTATTATTAGAATTTATAGTTTTTCGTGGTTTTTTTTATACTAAAATTGGAACGATACAAAATAGATTAACATGGCCCTTGCGCAAGAATGACACGTTTATATATCCTTGTGTTCATGGATTATTTTACAAAATGAACTGAAGCCTATGAAATCCCTAACCAAGTAGCTTTTATTGTGGCCGACATACTGGTTAAAAAATTCTTCAGCCGTTTCGGTGTTTCTTTAGAGATCCATTCAGACCAAGGACGAAATTTCAAATCGGCACTTTTCCGAAACGTCTGCCAGTTGATTGGTGCTGACAAGACCAGAACGACACCCTTGCACACTTAGTCAGATGGAATGGTCAAAAAAATGAATTAAACAATGATCAAACACCTTTCCAAGTTGGTATCAGAACATCAAAGAGACTGGGACCAGTACATTCATTTGTTTTAAATGGCCTACCAAATAGCCACCAACGAAACTACTGGCCAGACCCCCGTTTGCTTGATGCTTGGACGTAAACTTCGTTTGACATGTGACCTTGAGTTTTGATGTAAATGTGGCAGGCAAAGACTACGTCGACAAATTGAAGTTAAAGATGAACGTCATACACAAATTTTCCAGACAAAATATCCAGAGTTCGGATGAAAGATCATTACAGTTCTTGCTCCACAAAGGGTAATATTGTCCAGCTATATTATCCACGACAACGTTAAGGCTATTTTTCTTAATTTTAATGACAATGGAAAGGACTTAAGAAATCATAAAAAAATAAATGACGTTTAATACCGGATTAAAAATCTGCCAAGAGTGAAACCAAAGGTAGTTCACATAAATCGTCCTGCACATAATGCTGGCTCAAATGATGTTAAAGAAGCAATAACCTTTTAAAAAAAACCAAACGTGGACCACCATTCACCAGATTTTAAAGATTTTATGTCGGACTACGCAAATGGAAGAAAGATCAGACTTTGCGAAACCATTAAGGTCCAGCAAGATCTTTTTACAGTTTCGAAAGACGTTTCTATTGCACACTGCGTAGTCCAAGATCTACGGATGACCAGAGAAGTTGCATTAATCTTTCGCAAAAAGTTTGGCTGCCTGAATGAGTTGCAAGATCAAAAACCTAGAGTAAGAAAAGTGCTTCGCCTTGGAGATGGCAACCGATCGTTGTTTTAGCTGATAACCAAGAAATCATTTTAAGTTAGAACGACCTACGAGAATATTTGGCATACGACGCTTATTAATTTGAAGGAAATTTTATGCCATTATGACATAAAGAAATTGGCCGTACCGAAAGGCCAAAGGTCAGAAAAACTGGACTGAAAAATCGTGAAAAGCATGTTAGAAGTTATTTTCCAAGACACAGGCCAACAAATTAAAGTGTGCCGCTTCAAACCAAAATAAGCATGTTCTTTAAAAACAATAAATTGTAACTTTTTTTTAAAACGCTTTTGTAGGGCTGAAGGCACATGCCACTTTCGCCGAGGAACGTAAGCAAGCTAGGCGGTATAGTGACGTTACAGCCAACGACAGATGTTCCAGTACCTTTCCGACCAATCTGAAATATTTGATAGAACAGTTTGGATACGTCTAGAAAATTCTCGTCTTTTTACGATTGAACAATAAGTATATAAATTGGCCTCCGTTCGCGGAAGGGAGTAAGTCAGTTTTCAAAAGTTTATGATTGTGTTCGCTAATTGACATAAATAAATGTGTAAATAAATTTGAACCCTGATTGTTAATAAAGTAAAAACGTTACATTAGCGGTATCTAAAGAGGAGTTGCAGGCGATGGTTAATAATATGCATAATGCCCTGAAAATTAAAGGGATGAAAGTAAATGTAAGCAAAACGAAAGTAATGGTACCTATTTTAAAAAAATTAATAACAAACTGCAAGGTCCTGATTGAATGAAAAAGAATAAAAAATGTAAATGAGTTTGTATACTTGAGTTCAAAGTTTACGAGAAACGGAAAGTATAAATGTGACATTAAGCGAAGGGTGTTGGCAGGAAAAACAAATAAATGGGGCACTGAATAACTTTATGAGCAGCCAGAATAAGTCAAGAATGACACTTCTGACCTCTTTCCTAGAAAAATAGCTTGCTTTTAATAGAGCACATGTGTTAACCGAGGGTTGTACGGATCTTAATATTAAACATATGTACGTCTATTTGGCGTCACTACATTTTGTGATGCTGCTTATTATTTAAGATTCGGCGCCGATGTGGCGCCCTTGAGCTTGAGATGGATTGCAAACAAGTTTTACAACACTCACTAAATATGAGTGCCAACAAATAATTTTATAACAATGGACTACCAACATACAAGTTTAAAGTAGGTAGTAGCTGGTTACCTAAACAAAATATTTCTTAGTCGGTAGATTTACACATAGAGACCATTAAGATGGTCAACAAGATCTCCAAATCCCACAACTTTAGTTTATTTTTTATGAGGTCACGTATAAAACGCCTTTTGTTAATTAAAAAAAAGAATTAAATATGAAATCAAAGCATTTAATGCTGCTTCTGAGGTAAAAAGAAATGTAATGTCTCTTGAACTTTTTTGCCTGAAATAACACGAACAATATTTTTAACATATTTTTAAGCTTACATAGGATTTTAATTTTTTTTTAAATATTGCATTATTATTTTATGACTGACTTTAAACAAAGTATTTTTTCTTTAATTTAAATGATTTGTTGTTATTAATCCACAGTGCAAAGTGTAGTGCCCTTAGCCAAGAAAATATGTAAAAAGGTTTAAAAAGAGCCCAATAAACTCGGCTGACCATTCACGGGAATCATAAACATCAACCCGTTGAACACAATTCAATGTTTACAAAAAAGCACGTAGCTGTTTCGCGTTGCTCGTATTATTTATCAATATTCCTTTGTATATAACCAGGTGTGCTTTTAAAGGAAAACATGTCATGTCATGTCATGTCATGTCATGTTTATGGTCGTCGACTGATGTCGCTGTACCTGTCGAGTCAGCGTTCAGACGTTGGTCAAGTTCAACATAATTGTAAATAAACGAGAAGTAAAGATTAATTAAATTAATCTAGTATTAGGAAAAACGTTCCTCTTTTATTTCAACAAGAGTTTTACGTAACCTTAAGGTATCTAAGGACTACATGGCATCCAGATAGATCACAAAAGTGTTTTACTTTATTTAAAAGGATATTTTTTAATTTAATATACATTGTATCACTTAAATTTTAAAAGTTAGGCGGTAGCTCGGGTATTAAAGTATTACATTAATTAATTTAAACAAATTGTAAATTTTCTCAGCATCAATTAATTCTTTGAAAAGCGGATTATATGTGGTAATTGACTAGAGACTTGCAATTAACAGAAAAACGATCGGAAAATTAATATAACAACCAACTTGCAAACACTAGGATGAAATGTATTAGATTTTGTATAACTTAAAGGTTTTCTTACTCAAGATCTTCAATCGCTATTGAGTGGACGTTATCCTTAAAATTTTATGCTTACCCAAATAGATACAAAATTTGGCTAAAATATTTTCTTTTAAAAATTTACTATTTTGCGAAAATAAATTTTTTATTGCATTTTTAGCACTAACAAAATACAATTAAAATCTGACCGCTTGGAAGAAAACATGTTACTGGAAGACAAATACTTAAAGATGTGAACTAACACGTGGCGAAAACTGCCAAAAAGCGGAAAATAAATCGGTACCTTTGCAAGGTCGGCAATGCCAGCGCTACTTAAAATTACAAAAATCATATCGTGGCAATAAATGTTTGATTTGTTTCCATTCTAACTAAAAGTAACGAAATACTACTGTCAATATGCTTTTTTAAGGGGATATAAGTTTTTATTATGTTGAATTAAAATAAATTAAAAGAACTTAGATATAGCATATGGCGTTAAAACAATGCAACTGAAGCACCCATTATACTAAAACAAGCATTTAGCTGCAATCAATTTGGCTGACATAATCTAAACTTTAACCTGGTGATGTGAACATTTTACATTAGCACTTTTCGACAAAACAAAAATATATGTTTACCTTTGTTTATAAAACTGAGTCTCATGAACTTTGTTAAAGTTTTGAATGAAAATAATTAAACTTGTGTTTGACGCTACACATATTTGGTAGTTAGCTAAATGTTAACATTTTATTAAAACAATAACAAAAATACAAAAAAAGCTTATTTAGTATATAAAAATTATGTTGATTAATTTTTTAGAAATATACGATTACAGTCGGCATAGTTGGCAAACTGTATGTAAAGATATTGATTAAAAGAGTAACGAATGAAACTGAGAAGATGATATGAAATGTGCAAGCAGGATTTAAAAGAGAAAGGAGATGTATGGATCAGGTCTTTTAATTACGAGATATAATAAAAAAATTCTTGGCTAAAAGTCACAAGGTCTACTGCGATTTTATAGACTGGGGAGGATATATATATATATATATATATATATATATATATATATATATATATATATATATATATATATATATATATATATAAATAGGTGACACTCAGTTTTTTATTAAATTGAAGTGTTGAAGCCTACTAAAAGTATTTTTCTAAACCCCAAATGTTAGGCGACAATTTTGTGTTACGTTAAAGTATCCTTTCTAAAGCCAATTGTGTGTTATGTTACTTTTATTATACCAAATTATTCCAATTTAAGAGTTGCTAATTGTGTATCAAACAGTTTTACTAATACCCGTTAAACTAAATTATTTTATCAAATTTAATTACTGAAAAAGATTTCTAAAAAATTTTACCTAATTAATTGAAATGAAAAAAAAAACTTAAATAATTATCATTAATATTAATGGTACAAATAAAATTTAATGTATTTTAATGTTTAAACTATTTATTAACACCTAAGAAACCTAAAGGAAAAGATTAAAATATTATGATCGGGGTTCCGTGACTTCTTGATTTCTCTATTGGATTAAATTTGAGGGGATGTATAAATTTCTTATGAAATACTACTATAAAATGGATTAGGAAGGTATCTAGTTCTTTAAATAACAACGAAAGAAGGATAATACTCCTGAATAAGTGTTGCTGAATAACAGGGAACTAATGACCTTTTTTAAGAATATATCGAAAAGTATTGATTTTCGCATCGTTTGATTTTCAGATTTGTGTTTTATGCCTTAAAATATTACCTGTTTATTTTGATATTGATATCTTCATCGCTACCCCACTGGATGAAAATATAGCAAACAAAGAGATATTTCAACTTACTTGTGAAAAGAAACACTGGAGTTTAAAAAGTCCAGTTTTTTGCACAGTTGGCAATGACGAACCATTTCTTTTACTAAATTTTAACAATAAAATGCTGAATATCACCGATAATACTCCAAAATCTCGTTGTAAAAACTTCGGGAAAAACGCTACGAATTATAACCAAAATTGTCAGATTTCGTAGTAAACAAAAATCTCTGCACGTGGTAACATTTAGACAAGCCGTGTGGCGTTGTCGCTTTTTGAGCAACACATATCTATGATTTAACGGAACTAAAAAGTTCAATGGTTTAACATTCCATAAAATGGGTTGTATTATTCAGGTTGTTATAATTTATGAAATATTAATAAGAGGTAGCATTAAGGTCACCATATTGTTGCAAATATAATTAATAAATTCTATGGACGATTCAATAACAATTACAAATCTCTTGCCATAACTGGAGAGCAGGCAACATCACAGCACAACACATTCCAGTCGGCCGTATCAAGATGATACAGTCGACCAGAAAGTGGGGATGTATGATCGTATTTAAAAGTAAATAGTTTCGTCTCCTCTGATAATAAGTCTATGGTTATGGACATTATTAAAACGCATTTTATGTTGTACGTTTTTTAATCAAAAAATATTTTTTAGTCTTCGTATATTTTTATACATTTTAAATATTTCATCTTTTTGAAAAAAACATTTGTTGTTTGTATGTTTTTCTGTTTGTTTTATTATATTGTTAATTTTAAATTGCACACCCATAATAAAAAAGTAAAATTAAAGTTTTAAAAAAGTTAAGTACTGGCATATTTTTATTATATGAGGCATTGCTGTTGTATTTATTAACATAATAAAAATTGCATAATTATTACCTATAACATGTATCTGGAAGAATTTTAATTTTAATATGTATTTGTGCATCAATAACTTAAAATAACTTTAATAAATTTGTTAATTTATTAAGAATATAAGTTTTATTGCAACACCGTTTGTTAGTTTCCGGCCTCAAGAGATATTATTCCATTAGATATTGAGTATAAATTACGTTTCTAAACCTTAATTAGTATCAATCGAACTTCGACGAAAACTCCCCGAACGTAAATGTTGACCTGAAGTTGTGCGTGACTTCCTACGGGAATTTCGTCAAGTACTTGATTTTCCCTCTTTCTCCTTTCCTTCTTCACCTATTCAACCTTCTTGGTTTGTCTGCGTGACGCAAATATCTTAATCAACATCTAGAATGACGGTGCCCTTGCCCCCAATGGTGCTTCAAACTTGTGTGTTTTTGGTTAATTTTGAAACTGATTAGTTTATATTGATATTTACCATAATTTTAATTACTTGGGCAAGTTAAATGTTAACATTATATTATTGAATTTTGTCATTCTTTGTGAATATTCTGTACTGTAACTTATTTCAATATTATTATATAATACGTACCTACATTTTTTAAAATTGCTTATTTTTAATTATTTCATAAAAAAAAATAATTCTTTTAGCTCTTTAATGTGTCTTAAAAAGAATTTAAAAGAAAAATTTGATTTTTATAAATTACAAAATTGTCACAAAAAGCCCTTTCATACAAAATGGTGTTTTTAGAATAACATTTATTCATTTAATTTCCATTCTGGAAAAGACATTAATATTTTTTACGATAATGAGGTCAATTTTATTCAAATCTTTACTTAAAATTAAATCAAATAAATGTCAGTCTCTGCTACAAAATTGGCGTAACCTTTTATAATGAGATTTGTCGTATCTTAAGAAAAGTGTTAATTAAATCTTAAAAAGTGGTTTTGTAAACCACTTTTCAAAATAATCGGCACAATATAATTAACCAATTTTTGTTGTTCTAAAGCAAGTAATTTGGTAAATATTTATTTGCGTAAAAAGATTGTGTTTGTTTTTCTGGTAACTAAACGTAACATGTCTCTATCCAATCATAAACGTAAGTACTTTGTTTTGCTTTTACACGCACGCACTATCACCAGTTCCAAAGGTTTAGTTCTTTTTAGTCTTTGGATCAAATTTTGGTTATTAAACAGTTAAGGAGCTTTTAAGTTGGTGTACTTAAGCTTCTTGCTTGCTAGCGAACATTTGATTTTTTTTTTGACAGAGAAAAGATTAAGATCCAAGTAAGTGGTATTTTTTTGAACCACTGTATTTTTACCTTGTTACGCAGGAACTTATTTTACATACATACGCCTCTACATACTGCTTCTTCTACTTTTCTCAGTGCTATACCTACATGCTCGTCGGTTGTTGGTAATTTAGTGGATCGCTAACCCAACATAAAATTAATTCAAGTCAATCCACTTTGTTAATAAACAATTAATATTATTGTAAATTACTCTCATCATGTCGAAATGCAAATTACTTACAAACATGAATAGTAGGTATTAATTAATAGAGTGACGTATAAAACTGATGAGAAGATACGGGACACAGTCATCTCGACGTTCAACGACTATTGCCCACTCATCACAAGAAACACTAGCAGAAAGGTGTCCTGGTGGCATAAAAGACTTGCTGATTTAAGAAAGCAAGCTAGAAAAAAAATTTAACAGAGCCAAAAAACGGAAGCTGGGACGATTATAAGACCACCTTGACCATTTACAAAAAATCTGTAAACAAATCCAAGAAAAAATTATAAAGGAGGCAATGAAAACAGATAAAAAGCTCTCGAGAGTGTGCCAGAATTCAAAAGGTACTCTTAAAAAATACACAACAAGCAATATACTCCCTGAAAAACAAACAAGGAGAGTACACTTGTACGGGAGAAGGAACAATAAAAAACTACTTATAGTTTACTTCCTCGGAGCACAGATAGATCAGACATACGCTGCAAGAACTGGAAATTCTAAAAAGAGGTTCTAGGTTAGGATGTGACACAGCAAAAAAGGTCGTGACTTATAACAAAATTCAATGGGCAATAGGTACATTTGACAATACAAATCACCGAGAATGGACGGGATTTACCCTGCTTTGCTGCAGAAGAGACACGGGGCACAGCAAGCCAGACTCTGTTATATACTCAGAGACAGTCTGCCATTCGGGCACATACCAAACCATGGAGGGGGGTTAGGGTCATATTTTTACTAATACCTGTAAAAATAGGACAGGACTTGCAAAGTCCGTAAGAGCGATAAGTTTTATGTTAGTTGTACTTAGACCTTGAAGAAGCTAGTGGACCGAAATATAAGAGACAGTACCACGCCAACTAGTAAAAAGGGTGAAGAACACGCTGGAAAATAAAGAGGTACTCTTAGCGGCCTTTCCAGACATAGAAGGGGCTTTCGACAACACCTCTATAAACTTAATCATTAGAGCTCTTAGGCACAGAGATGTCGAGGAACCATGTGTGGCCTGGATAGACGTAACGTCAAGAAACCGAGTGATAAACATCATTGTATTAAAGAAGACCATAGTAGCCAGGGCGACAAGAGGATGTCCTCAGGATGAAGTATTATCACCGCTCTCGTGGATTCTTATCACGGAATCGCTGCTGGGGACACTGAATGATGCAGGAGATCAAACCCTTGGCTATGCTGACGACATTGTAGTCCTAGCACAGGGAAAATACAAAACAACTATTAAAACCTTATTCAGCAGGCTCTTAACCAGGTAACAAGACGGACGGACTTGCAGGGACCAAACGTCTATTCCAACAAGGCAACCATAGTAGCATTAACCCGAAGAAAAAAAAAATAAAGGCACTAGGACCTATACGACTTCGAGGAAAGGACATACAGATAAAGGGGGAAGTCAAATATCTTGGAGTAACTCTTGACTTTTAGTTGACTTGGAACCAGTATCTAGAAAAAACAACAAGAAGGGGCCATTACAAGATTGTGTAAATTTGCAAAAACTTCTCGTATGGGTATTAAGGGGCATTTAAAGCAACACCAACTGCAGTTATAAAGGCTCTCCTGGGGTTGCCTCCTCTTTATCCAGTGATGCAAGGTGAGGCAAGGCTTGGTGCATTTAGACTGCAGGAATACACAACAACCTAAACGTCGGAACAGGACACGTAAGTATCGTCAGAATTGTGACCAATAACGCGTTAGAAACGAGGACGGACCACATTTCGAAACGGTACTACTTTAATGACCAATTCAAGGTGCTGATACCAGAGAGAACTAAGTGGAACGGCTCCCAGCTAAAGAAAATTCCACAGGGAAAAATCTGGTATTTAAATGGATCAAAGACTGAGAATGGGGCGGGCGCAGAAGTGTTCTCCAGGAACCCAAACACTGGCGTCAGCTGCTCGTTGGGCACCCAAACATCCGTATTTAAGGCAGAGGTCTACGTCATCCTTTATTGCGTGAAAAAGAACAATAGAAGGAATGTCAAAAATGCGCATATTAACATCCTGTCAGACAGTCTAGTGGCAGCAAGGAAGTGATACCCTAACTGGTATGGGACTGCAAAGAAGAACTTAGAACGCTGGCAGACCGTTATCATTTCAAACTGATATAGTTTCCAGGACACCGGGGATTTGTAGTTAACAAAATAGCAGACGCATTTACAAGAAGAGGTTTTTTGTAAAACTGAATTGGGGAAAAACACAAAAACTACTGTGAAAGCATACCAGAAAACAAACACGGGAAAAAATACATTAAAGGACCTTGTCACAAAAGAGCGGCAGAACTATTAGCAATGAAAATAAATCAGCTTAAAATCGCTACGGGGCTCTTGACCGTTTAAGCACAAGTAAAGAAGCACCTTAACAAAATGGGACTGTATAATGGAGACCTGACCTGCAGATTGTGAGGCAAGTATCTGGAAACAGTAAAACACATACTGTGCTGCTGTGGGGCACTAAACCGCAAAAGACAGGCAATTTTTGGGCAGCTATCCGGCGACCCAGAACTATATTGCTCTGAACCAGTACAGAACTTGTACAAGGTACTAAAGTAGTGGATTGGGTACAATAATGTTATTGATGTAAATTGATGATATTGTATCCTGCCACAAAAACAAGTGTCATCAAAGCCAATAGTCAGACGGATCTAAATAGGGGTGAAGTTTTTAGTGAGTGCCATGGCTGTTTAAATTATATATAGATGGTTGTTTGAAAGATTTGAAAAAAAGTGCGTATTTATTAAGAATGAATGATTTGATCGTCAAATGCCTCCTTTACGCGATGATTAAGTCACGTAAGCATAATCTGAAGAGTAGTTGCAGGCGATGGTCAATATTATGCATGATGCTCTAAAACTAAAAGAATAAAAATATATGTTAGCAGTGAAGAATAGTAATATAAGGAAACTCTGTGGTGTAAAGGAAGATGTGGTTACAAAGATAGTTAAAGAAATGCTTAGATGGGTTAGTTGATAGATGAAAGAAGGTTGGTAAAACAAATTTATAGTGTGAAAGGGCAATTTGGTAAATGTAACAAACTAACAGTCTTTAATTGGTAACGTCAGTCAAAAAAACTACAAAAAGGTTTTTTGTTTTAACAGTGTTTTAATGTAATTCAGGCTAAAGATTATATTGAATAAGAATTAATTATCTACAATAATTTCATGTACCCTTGGTTACCACATGCACAATCCGGGGCTTGCCAACACCCCAAATTGTATATCGTGTAAAGAGGTGGAACCAAGCCTTCGTATTATCAGCCAGTGCCCGGCGCAAACCAGAATAAGAGTGACTTTTTTGAGCCCAAGCATTTAAGGCAATTACCGATCGGCGACTTGCTTCCATTCTAAAGAAAGAAAGATATGGCAGAGACACAATGAACGTTGTCTAAGTAAGGTTTTAATTTTATTTTCGGCATTATTTTTAATATACATATTTAGGTGTATATATTTTTTTACCTATTAATCATGATCTGCAAAATAGGGTTTGGAAAAATAGATAATGAACCCCTTATTTTGCTCTACACCCTATTTCCTGTGCTTCCTGAAAATGTTAAGTGACTCATGTAATAGTCCCTCCATTTTCACTTAAGAAAGTAATCTCTTTTGAATGTGAGATAAGTTATATTAAGGGATTATAAGAGAGCGACAGTATGTTATGAGGGTGTCCAAACTTGGATCATTAATTTCAAAGGGTTTTCAAAGATAATATCGTCCCTGCAAAATTAATATTTTTGGCTATTGTTAAAGTAAACTTATAATCTCTACAACAAATTAGTTTAGGTAAATATTATACATAATTTTGAAATTTTCTAAGGTAATTAAACTTGCTACAAAATTAAATACCATCCTTAAGTGATATGTAATAAAAAATTCAAAAGTAACAAAGAAGCTCTTGTATTGAAATTAGTAAACAAAATATTATATTATACTTTTGCAGTCGTTGTAACTACATTAAAGAGCTCTTTTAAGATAATCAAAGAAAAAATTTAAAAGAAGATAACATCGTAATAAATCGTACGGGTCCTGCAATAACAAAGGATGAAATTCGTCATGCCTTAAAACAAGCCAAAAACAATAGGTTGGCTAAGATGACCTGCCAGCAGAGATTATCAAACTTAATGATGAAGACAATCTTTCCCTTCTAGAAGTAATTTTTAACAAAATTTATAATGAGGGTCGTTATCCGGCAGACTGGCTTAAATCTAAGTTTATTCCACTTCCAAAGAAAAAACAAAGCAAAGAAATGCGGAGACCACCGTTTAATCAGTCTAATGAGTCATGCCCTTAAAATATTTCTTAAGGTCCTACACAACCGAATTTACCGCAAGTATGAGGCCAATATCGCAAATACTCAATTTTGGATTAAGAAGTGGGATGGGGACCAAGGAAGCCCTTTTCAGTGTGCGGGTGCTCATACAAAACTGCAGAGATGTTCAGAAAGATGTCTTCGTATGTTTTGTGGACTTTGAAAAGGCGTTTGACAAAGTAAGGCATGATAAACTAATTGACATATTAAAAAACAGACTTAGACGACAAAGACATCCGTTGTATACAGAATCTGTACTGGCATCAATCTGCTCACATAAAAACAAATGACTTTACAACTGAAGATATTGTCATATATAGAGGCGTAAGACAAGGCTGCATATTATCACCTCTTCTATTTAATCTATATTCGGAACCCATCTTTAAGGAAATTATGGAAGATAAAAATGTTGGAATTAAGGTAAATGAGGTATATATAAACATTAGATATGCAGATGACTCCATCTTAATTGCAGATAACATTGAAGATCTGCAACAAATGATCGATGAGCTAAAAAATTATGGTCTTAAAATAAATAGCAATAAAACAAAGTTTATTATAGTAAGCAGACGTAAACTCCCATTCAACAAGGCAAGATTAATAGCAGACGGCCAAACTTTAGAACGTGTAGCACAATATAAATATCTAAGGAGATAGTTGGGATAATGACAAAGAAATTAAATGCAGAAAAGAAACAGCTCGAAATAACTTTTTTAAATATAAAAGCGTGCTAACTAGTCGTGACATCAAATTAAAGCTAAGATTACGTTATGCCAAATTTTATGTATGGTCGGTGTTGCTGTACGGTGCAGAGACCTGGACATTGAAGTCATCTTCCGTCAACAAAAAAGAAGCATTTAAAATGTGGTTGTATCGTAGGATGCTAAGGGTGCCATGGACAGACAGAGTAACCAACGATGAAATTCTAAGAAGAATCGGCAGAGACCGTGTGTTAATGCCTAATGTCAAAAAGAAGAAAATATCGTATTCTGGACATATAATGCGAAACTCAAAATATCAACTGCTACAACTTATTGTCGAAGGAAAAATAAAGGGAAAGCGAAAGATAGGCAGAAAGCAAATGTCATGCTTAAGAAATAAAAGAGATTGGACGGGGTTAAAAACGAGGAGAGTTGGTACACACAGCAACCGACAGAGAAATGTATGGAAATATGGTCGCCAACATCCAATAATAGTGGATAGGCAGTCGAAGAAGAAGTCGTTGTAAAGATAATGGGTTACTAAAAAAACCATAGACAGAGCTGCCTCGGTTATGCGCTCTAGATAAAACAAGTTATAACCGTGCATGAAAGGTTTAACCAAAGAGAAATTCATTTATTTTAACCATACTTGGAGTCGTACTTGAACCATTTTTTAAACGATAATTGTAAAGTATGGTCAAATGTAAAAATTATTTGGAATGACATGCGTATCGGGTATTTCGTCAGCTGTCACTGACTTCTTTTTTATTGATCAAGTAGCTTTTGCCCGCGACTTCGTTTGCGTAGAAGTCGAAAATGTTTCTTATAGGATTTTTTACGTTATTAATTTTGTTATAACATATAAATTATTATGTTAAAATGTTTGAATACTTATAAAATATAACAATCTTTATTATAGTGTAGTAATTTAAAGGTTAAATAAACATGAAAATAAATTAAAGTTTTGTGAACACGAAGCTCGGCCTTTGATTGGTGAAAGTGACATCAGGGTATTTTTTTTACAACGAAATCAAAATACTACAACTACCGCAGTATTTCTTTGTAAACAATATTTTTTGTTTTTCCTTTGGGTGCTAGAATCACCAGGCTACTCTGTGCGCTTACTTTGGAGCATGCCACATACAACTGGCCGTGGGAGAAGCAGCTTTCTATCAAGTCTACTCCCGCTACCTTAAACGTTTGACCTTTAGGTTTTTTTATGGTTATGGTGAAGCAGACTTTAATGGAAAACTGCACTCTCTTAAATTCGAAGGGGTAATTTAATGGTGTTAGGGAAATCGTAGGAATAAATACAGATTCTCTTCAAGAACAACCTGTCAGTATAGTTTCCTCAATTACATTGCGATTCAATTGTTTCACTTGCAATCTGGTGCCATTGCATAATTTTGGTGGATTTATATTGCGCAGTAACATAATTGGCGCGCCAGTTCTCAATTTTTAGATGTGAGATGGGAGACCGGGAGGCTTCAGTGTCAATGGTATTTGTAGTATGCGTCAATAGACCCACATTTTCTTAACTCCATATAACTCCACAATAAAAGAATGAATCTACTAAGACTCTGTTGAGATAGCTGATAATTTAAACAGTTACCATGTTGAAAGATACAAGGAGAACTTAAAGAAGATGTTTCACGATTTTTTTACCCATAAAAGTGTAGAAGAACTGTCCGTTAAAGCTGATCATCCTACAACTGTTTTCAAAGCATTTGAAAGATCAGATGGATATACGTGGAAAGATACAATGATGCAAGAAATTAGGTTATTCGAAGAGACTTAAAAGCTGGTCGAGCTTCCAGACCAAGGGATGATTTTGGAATGCAGGTGGGTGTATAAAGTAAAGTGCAATAGTAATAATAAGAAAAGCTACACAGATCCTGATTAGGAAAAAAAGGATTTACTTAAAGAAGAGATGTTGATTATACTCCAATATTTGCTTTAGTTGTACGACATCCAACATTAAGATTGTTAAAAACTATATTCGTTAAATTAGATTTTTCATTTTAAATTGATAATGTCTAGGATGTGATTAACTCAAACATAACCTGCAGCCTAATATTGTTGCTGGACACTTTTACAGAGAACCGCTTTAAAAAATTTGGGATTTTTTATCTGAGAATGGGATTTCCTTCTTTATTATTTTTAGTTTCGTCAATCCTTCTTTACCTATTTTTTCTACGTGTCCAAACCATCCAAGCATTCCTTTGTCTATCTTTGTAACCACATATTCTTTTACACCACAGCGTTCTCTTATCTCAATATTCTTTACTTTATCCAACCGAGTCACTTGACCATTTAATTAAATTAATTAAAAAGTAATTTATAAGTAAAACTTATTGCAAATAATCATGATCATTTGTATATAAAAATTCATGTCAAGAAGGTTACGGCAGCTAAACGTAATAAAAGGATAAAAGCCACCCGGAGTTTCATTTCATTCCACTTTAGTCAAAAAACCTCTCTACATGGCGACCGTGACAGGACTAAAGAGTGTAACGAGTAAAAATATGGTTATGATCTATTATTTTAAATTTTTTAATAGAAAAATGTAAAATTCATCTACGAAGCAAGAAAAACTTATATGGTATCCACGGTTCATTGGCATGTTCACCCCGTACCTAATAATGTGCAAAAAGTGGAATCGCAACATAATAAACTACAAACAATAACCGTAAACAAGTGCGCGAGGAAGTTAATTATTTATAGATAGATAGATAGATATGAGTCTGCCTTTACGCTAATGCTAACCTTTCATGCCAGCGTGAAGAGAGTTTGGAACCGAAAGACTTTGATGTGATGTGGTTTAAGCTATCTGATACCAAAGTGACTAAATTCCTCTGCTGCCTTTACCTATCACCTAATGAACCTTCATATAACAACCTCTTTGAGTTTTTATCACTCAAACTGGACTACATTCAGGAGAACCATCCAACAGCTGAAACCATAATCATGGGGGACTTTAATGTACATAACGCTGCCTGGCTCAAATTCTCTAACAAAACTGATGATGCAGGTCGTCAAGCTGAGGCCTTCGCCATTACTCATGGTCTAGAACAACTGGTCGAGCTACCAACCCCCATCCCTGATGTCAACAACCAGGCTGCCAATACACTAGATCTTTTCCTCACCACCAATCCTGACCCGTATAGAATAGAAGTTTGTGCCCCACTTGGAAACTCTGATCACACCCTCATCTCCACAACATGCTCTTTCCATTTACCATCGAGCAGCACAATACCACCCCGTCTCATGTGGCATTACAATTCGGCCGACTGGGAGGGTCTTCGTATGTTTTTCTCAGCGTTTCCATGGAAGAGAGTTTGTTTCTCCTCAGTAGATCCAACACGATGTGCTGAGACAATTTCTGAAATCATCATGTTGGGGATGCAAACTTACATACCGAATACCGAAAGAAGAACATCATCCGATAAGACCTGGTTTAACAGAAACTGCTCTAGAGCTGTGGCTTCCAAACAGGCAGCATACCATCGATGGCAAAAAAATCCGGGACCTGAGACCAGAGCATCATATGTTGAGGCTAGAGGCATATGCAAAGAGACAATAGAATGTTCAAAAGATGCTCATTATGCCAAAATAAGATCAAAACTTGTTGAATGTCCTAACGGATCCCGTTCATTTTGGTCTTTCGCCAAAGCTGTGGACAGAAACTTCACTTCCAGCTCTTTTCCTCCCCTAACCAATGAAGATGGAACACTAGCAACGACTGCCCAGGAAAAAGCCAATATCTTTGCGCACCTATTTGCTGGAAATTCCACTCTGGATTCTTCGGGAAAACAACCCTCGAATATTACACCTATTGACAGTCACATGCCCGAGATCACCTTTCGCCAACGTACTATCAAAAAGATTTTGCTGGGTCTCAACACCAACAAAGCCTGTGGATCTGACGGAATCCCGCCGATTGTTCTCAAGAAATGTGCCGCCGAACTAACACCTGTTCTTTGCAAGTTGTTCAACCACTCTTACAATTTGGGAGTATTTCCGTCCAATTGAAAAATTGCAAGAGTACAGCCAGTCCATAAAAAAGGCAAAAAGACCCTACCTAGCAACTACAGACCTATCGCACTGCTATCTATTATTTCAAATGTCATGGAAAAAGCCATCAACATCGAGCTCATGAAATATCTGGAAGACTCAGGAATTATCAATGATAGGCAATATGGCTTCCGCCATCAGAGATCAACTGGTGACCTGCTCGCATACGTCTCACATATATGGCAGCTATCTATTGAAAAGTATGGAGAAACTTTAGCTGTGGCATTAGATATCTTCAAGGCGTTCGATCGAGTTTGACACCAGGGACTCCTCGCCAAGCTTCTATCTTATGGCTTGCCCCCTCAGCTGTGTTCTCTGCTTGCTAGTTTTCTCTCAAACAGGTCTCTCCATGTAGTGGTCGATGAAGTTTCATCTGACACTCTACTCATAAATGCTCGTGTTCCGCAAGGATCCATTCTAGCACCAACACTATTTTTACTTCACATCAACGACCTATTGAAAGCAACTTCATGTCCCGTACACAGCTTTGCCGATGATAGTACCCTCCATACCGCTTTCTCTTCCAGGGCCCTTCTATCAGCCCGTGAAACCAGAAATGAACGAGGAAGAAATGTTAACAATATAAATATGGACTTAGCAACAATTCTCGAATGGGAATCCAATAACTTGGTAGAATTCAATGCACACAAAACACAAGCATGTCTTTTCTCTAGAAAAGCCGATCTCACTGTGCCTAACATAACTTTGTCAGGAGTAACCATACCACTGAAGTCATCCATATCGATGCTTGGTATTACTATCAGCAATAACCTTTCCTGAGAAAATCACGTGAGGTCCATTGCCAGAAGTGCATCCCAAAAACTTGGTTTTTTGTTTCGTGCCAAGAGCTATTTCACCTCCAGTCAGCTGCTTATGATCTATAAGGCACAGATCCGACCTGTACTGGAGTACTGTTCCCATATTTGGAGTGCAGCACCTAAACATATCCTGAAGCTACTGGATTCTGTCCAAAAAAGGACAATTCGTCTCGTCGGTGATGCCTCGCTTACAAACTCGCTCACTTGTCTGGAACACCGTAGAAAAGTTGGCGATTTGTCTCTATTTTATAGATATTTTCATGGGCGATGCTCTTCTGAAATATCAACAATCGTTCCTCCTTTGACAGTCTCTTCGAGATTAACCCGTCAATTTTAGTCTTCACACCCCTTCGTGGTCACTTTGGAGACCTGCAGAACATCACTTTCCAAAGACTCATTCATCCAACGAATTGCGAGGCTTTGGAACTCATTGCCTAGGGAGGTGTTCCCCGAGGCATACAACCTCCAGAAATTTAAGAAGAACACCAACTCCTACCTTCTTTCCCTTGGTTCCCACGATGTTCTCTGAACATTACAGGATATCCCTTTTCGTGGGAACCAGAACATAACAAAAAAAAACCCATATAAACAAGCGGGATCCAGAAAAGGCTATAGCACTACCGACCATATCCAGACCGTGCGGACACTGATGGAGAATATAGGAAATGTCCCTCTTTACCTTGGGTTCGTCGACTATAAAAATGCATTTGACTCGGTAGAAGAATGGGTAGTACTAAACGAATTGGATAGGGTCGACTCACGATACTTTACTTTTATCAAGAACTGTTAAAAAAATGCCACTTTTCACGTGAAGATAACAGAAGACCTTAACACAGAAAAAATTCCCATAAACAAAGGAATTAGACAAGAAGACTCAATATCCCCGAAACTTTTCACCTTGACTTTGAAAGGAGTTTTTAAGACCTTGGATTGGGAGTTAAAAGGAATTAACATTGACGAAAGGTACGTCATCTACGTTTTGCAGACGACATTGTCCTGTTTAGCAGTGATCATGAGGAGCCAAAAGAAGCATTACAATAAGTGGGGCTTCAGATGAACTTAGGTACTACCAAGATCATAAGTCCTTTTAACACCCAGGTCATCCTAGACAACATAAATATTGAAATAGTGAATGAAGCTAAAAGAAGCATCACAATCAGTGGGGCTTTAGATAAACTTAGGTAATACCAAGATTATGAGTCCTTATAACACCCAGATCATCCTAGACAACATTAATATTAAAACAGTTAATGAATACTTGTACCTAGTCCATAAAATAAAGTTGGAGAGTGAAAACCAAACGATGAAGATTGCAAGAAGGGTGCGCCTCACCTAGGCAAACTATGGTAACCTCTCTCACACCCTAAGAAATCCCAGAACTCCTATTAATCTAAATCGGAAGGTGTTTGAGAGCTGCATTATACCGGTCTTGATGTATGGCATAAGAGTATGACCTTTACACAAAAAAATGCCAATCACCTGAAAGTCAGAGAGCCATCGAACGTTCAGTGCTAGGTATTAGCTTAAGGGATACAATAAGGAACGATGACATGAGGAGAATGACGGGAGTCTCAGACGTCATGAAAACGGTAGCAACAAATAAGTGGAGATGGGCTGGACATGTGGCGAGGGACAATATCAAGTGGACCAAGGCCATCCTCCAATGGCGACCTAGGAAAACAAAAAGAAGTGTTGGGTGACCCCAGACGAGGTGGAGGGACGACATCCAGAGAAATGCCGGAAAAAACTGGAACCAAACCGCCCAAGATCGACTTCACTGGAGACAATTGGAAAAGGCCTACGTTCAGGAGTGGACGAAGATGGGCTAATAAGAAGAAGAATTTTTCTCGTCCTTTCTGCTGCTTAAACTTAATAATTTTGACCACACTACGTATTAAATAAATTATTTTTATCTATATCGAATGATTAAAACATTTGCTGGGACGACTTAATAATGTAAAAATACGAGGGCTGGCTCTTATAAATTACTATTAAAGTCATATGGAAAAAGTTACGTTTCACATTCATTGCGGAACAACTGCCGAGCGAAATAGCAAAAAAAATTATGGTGAAAAACGTCACTAAAGCAATAATAAGAAACGGAAAAGTACAAGATGTTAAACTGCTAAAAATGGTTGAATTTAAGACATACCAGGATGTCGTAAATGAATTAATGGATTTGGCTGAATGGGAGACCCACGAGAACAATTCTACCGTCATATACTCCAGATTAAATAACCATAACAAGCAATGAAAACCAAATAGTTTTACAAATTATAACCAAAAGTGTAGACATAATCATTTCCCAATAAAAAAAGGTAGATTAATAAATAATGATTTCATATTAAATAACCCAGCAAATAATTTCCAAAGAATGAATAAAAATAATGGTGATAATAATAATTTCATTAAAAATTATAATCAACCCAAATATTACCGAAGTCAAGGATATTGACACACTTAATGAAACATTTTATTTATTTATCGTATGGGACACATAATATGTCGTTAAACGGTACGACATATAACACAATGTAAAACACAGAAAGAAAAAACACAAACATATAACATAATTTACAGTTAAATGTCTAAATTATTATTATACTCAATCGAGTCTAGTGTCGCTGTCAGGGAATCATCCGGATGTCATTCATTAAGTTGCAATGTTCCGTAATGTGACGGATCGTCTGCCTCTTTTCGCCGCAATCACACTATAGGAAGGATGTTATGTTCCACTTGTAAAAGGCATCAGCACATCTGCCATGGTTGGTCCTGATCCGGTTAAGTGTTGTCCATGTCTTACGTGGTAATTCGAAGCCAGCTGGGTTAGTTGTTATGCACGGCATGTTGTGAAGTTCCAGTTGGGCTGCTTGGGTCCATTCCTGCCTCCACTCATTTATTGGGTTAAAGTTAGCGGTCGCCAGGTTTTCAGCTGCTCTGATAGTGGGTTTTCTTGAGCGCAGCCTATTTCTTATTATTTCGTCGATATCTGTGTTTGTTGGTAGTTGTGGGTTTTAAAGAATTCATTTACTCTCTGACAAGTGCAGTGGATCTTTGCCACGTCTTATTCGTTCTCTATAGAGTACTCTGCCAGCGGTCTCTCTACTGGCAAATTATGCCCGAGCTCAGCCGTAGAGGGTAGAAAAAAAAAGAAAATAAAAGTGAGATGCGCCCCCGACTTAGACGGTTCAAGCCGGAAACCCCTAGGTCTTATAGGCACTAGCAGAGCCACACGATAAACAACTGAGATTATGGTGAACCAAATAAATGAAATTATAGCTAAAATATATTGGATACTTTACTCCTACAATAAATCAAAGTACACAGCTCAATAACAAAATTATAACAAATATAGTCAAAATCAACAGCTAACAATAAATCAAAGTACACAGTTCAATAATAAACTTATAACAAATATAATTAAAATCAACAGCTAACAATAAATCAAAGTACTCAGTTCAATAATAAACTTATAACAAATATAGTCAAAATCAACAGCCAACAATAAATCAAAGTACTCAGTTCAATAATAACATTATAACAAATATAGTCAAAATCAACAGCCAACAATAAATCAAAGTACTCAGTTTAATAATAACATTATAACAAATATAGTCAAAATTAGCAGCTAACAATAAATCAAAGTACTCAGTTTTGGCATATTATCTAATGCAATAAATAGTTTTTAATAATGTATTATATTAATAAATTAAAACAAAACTTAATCGTGGTGTCAAAAATAAGTCACGTCGTTAAATATTTAAAAATAAATCACTTGTAACCTTTGGGTATACGAATGCACTACTCCTGTGGCCGGTTTGGTTATGAAATGGCACCTGCTAATTAACAATGGCTTCCCTCAAATAAATCCCGCATGCGGTTATTTTAACTCGACACCAAAATCCAAAATATCAACAACGAAGGTAAGATAGAATGGTCAAGTTAAAAATTAAATGGTTTTTCTTTAAAATCCAATCAAGATGGCCCAAATACAGCCAGATATGAAAAGAAAACTGTAGAGGTTTTGCACACTTGTTAATATCACACCGCCCAAAAAAAACTCTCACCACACCACTCCCAAGACTGTCACCACGCGACTAGCCACCTCCCAGGCCGGATATCAAGAAAAATGACACGGAACCGACGTCAACCAATAACATTCGCAAGTCCATGCTCCACACCAAGAATCGCGCTTGTCCGTGTTGATAGCCAGCCCCATCCACACATAAATGCAAACCAAACAATAATATAACCGACAACACACAACAATCGAGGCCAAAAACCAAAGCAAAATCTAATAACGAAAACACCCCTATCAATCTCCAGCGATCAACAAAAATGCCACAGCCATTACCAATCGAATCCTATCTCAATAAGGTATGCAACACTATTTACAACGAATGATATATTTAAGTTACAACAAAATACGGCACGCGACACTATTTACGAGTACCTGAGGAATACAAAACTATCAGAGACACAATTATAATGGAACTGTAGAAGGGAAAAAATAGACACGTTACATCTTCGTATCGTTGAAGATGGAATATGGCTTAGGACTGGTAGCCTGTGGCTTGGTGTAGATCCAATTGTACTCGAGATTAAACGCATCTTATGGTTCAGTTAATAGTCGACCATTTTAACATGTGGGCAGTTTAGCCAGACCGGAGCACAATATTTCGCTGTAGAGTAAACGAGGCCCAAGGCGGAGCATTGAAGCGTAGTGGCAGAGAATCCCCATAAAGTTCCGCACAGTTGTTGTACGATGTTATTTCTTGTTTAGAGTTAGTCTTAGTTGGGTGTTCTTCTCTTGCTTTCTTGTGTTCAAACCTCCCTTATTACTTCATAAATGCGACATATTAGAAAGAATTACCGAAAAACGTTAAATTTTTACTTACGGGTTAACTTTTTAGCGCTAATGTCATAAACGTCAGATTCACCCATCCCTACAGGAGATACCACTTAAATTTTTTCAGAAGGCGTTTGGTATTAAGTCATACCTAATTACAACTGGTAAATCTCTATTTAATCATATTGTTTTTCTTTGATAACAGCCTTTTATTGTTATTTAATCGTTGTTTAAAATTGGCTTTCTTTAAACTTTTCGTATTCCCCCGTATTTTGTTATGACAAAAAAACCCTTTAAAGAATATTATAAATAAAGTAAAAGAAGAAGTGTTAACAAGAAATAACTGTTAATTTGAGGACAGACGAAAAGTTTAAAGAGACCCAATTTTAAACAACGATTTTATAACAATGGAAGGCAAAAGGATATGATTAAATAAAAGTTTACCAGACCTTTTAAATAAAGTATAAATTGATACCTAACGTCATTTTAAAAATTTAAGGGGCATCTCCAGTAGGGTGGGGATGAATCTGATGTTTATGACATTAGTGCTAAAAAGTGTCCCCCTCAACTTAAAAGCTGATCCATTTCAGCATTTCTTTCTAATATGTTGCATTTCTGAAATAATAAAAGTGGTGTAAACACAAAGACAGCCAATTTTAAACAACGATTAAATAACAATTGAAGGCTTGTTTAAAGGCAAAATAATGCCATTTAAAAAAATTTAAGGGGTATCTCCAGTAGGGAGTGGGTAAATCTGACGTTTAAGCCGTTAGCTCAACGTACTCTTCTCCGGTAAAAATTTGTCCATTTTCTTAGATTCTTCCTTGTTACTAGTTTGGCTCTTTTCCTCCTAATATTTATTACCACTTTTCCTCTTACTGAAAACTTATTCAGCACACTGACGTACTGTATTATTTGTTTGCTACCCGATAGCATGTAATTTTTTTGGTTTTTAGTGACACTGTTTGGGCTGGCCCATGTCCACTTTCTACTAGCAGGTTTTTTAAAAAAGGTATTCATGATGTAAAGGTTATGTTTCAGTGCAAATTGCAGCAGTCGTTTGCCTCTTTTATTTCTAGTATCTACTCCGTGACAGCCTATGGCTATTTCTTCCTTGTATTCTTCCACTCTTACTTTTGCACTAAAGTCACCTACTTTCACTTTATAGCGAGCTTTTGGGTTATTTAATTCACTTGCAATATCTTCAGAGAATATGTCAACTTCCTCATCGCTATGTGAACATGTTGGAGTGTAGGCCTGGATGATTTAACGGTTATACCTCTGAGCCAGTTTTAAAATAATACTGGCTAATTTAGGGTTTCTGTTTTTCATTTCCACAATACTGTTTTCTATGTATAATAGAGCCGATTCCACCTACTGATTTCTCCTCAGCGCCCACATAGTAAAATAAATGTCCCGATTTCAATGTTTTCTGACCCTTGCCTTTCCTTCTTACTTCGCTAATACGAATGATATCCCATTTTATATGTTGAAGTTCTTCTTAGAGTTCTATAATTTTTTCTTCTGATGACATGGTCCTAGTGTTATATGTTAGTATATACAATGGTCGTCGTCTTTAGTAGCCTGGCCCTATCCGACGATTCTTAGCACCCTCCGTTCTTCGCCTTTTCCAGTTGCTACCAAGATAACCAGGGGTTTCTGAACTACCGGAGGCTGAGGGCCTTACTTCTCTGTTTTGAAAACTCATTTGGGGAGAGTAGCCAATAAACCTACCACGCTGACCTATGCGCGTTGGTAGGTGGTATAGAATGTAGGGAAGGAGTTTAGGTTATAAGTGGGATTATTTCGGGTGTGAAACTGGTTTCCTCAAGTTATGGAATAGAGAAGAACCAGTAACTCACGTAGACAGGGTCGCTAAATCCCTGAAGTAGGGATCACAAAGGAGTACCTACCCGCTACCATAGTAGCGGTTATAGTATTTTAAATAAAAACAATAAGCTTAACCAAAATAATCGTTTTTTAAGATAAAAATAAAACAAGTAAAAGTTGTAAAAAAATTTTAACTTTTTCAAAACTGCAAAATTTATTTTTAAAAGGATGGTTAACACTTTGAATTAAATTAAACATGCATTGTTATATACTACATAAGTTAATAAGAACCTTGTTGAAACATTCTAAATCTAGCACATATATCTGACCAACTCGTGATGTAAATATTTTTGAGAAACATTGTATTAAATTTAACATCAGTAAATAGCGCATTCCAAACGTGATGGTCTTGAGAAAAATTGTTCCCCTTCGTTCTATATTTTTCTGCTGCCAAGTTTGAATACAAAATATCTCATTAGAGTTGAAATGGTTCAAATGGTAGTATACAAGACTGAAATCAGTGGTTTTCCTAAAATATTGTACGAACATGAAAGTACCCAATGAATATAAACATTTTACGCACTTAAAAGAAAAGAACTAAAATGTAGGTTTATGTTTTTTTGTGAGACTAAATGTAAAAATATTTACATGATAAATAGGATAATTAGGAAAGAGCAAACTTTATTTTAAATAATGTAATTTTCTTTTAAAATTTCTCTCATTGTTTTTGAATACCATTACACGAAAAATCAATTGTCTTTTAAAAACCTCGTTTTAAATGTAACACAAATTATTTCAAGAATTGGTTGGAACGTATACTTAAAAATCATCGGAAAAATTGTTTTTTAAAATATTAAACGATTTGTGCCTTTTTTTATTTTACTGTTGTAAAAACTTAAAAGGAAAATTTCGAAGCGATAAATCAAAGTAATACTTTAATGTCGAAAAACATGAGCTGTTTTTTACTTTTCATTATTAACATTTTTAATTTAATATTTTTTTAAAACTGATTATTTTTTTGACTTGTCAAAATGTGACGTTTTTGGCAAATCAACTAATAATTGCGGGTTATTTTAGCCATTCATTCGGTTTTATACTGATAAATTAACTCCTGTATAAAATGTGTCATTTAAAGATGACTGTTTTGTCAGTTTGACAGCGATAAAAAAGGTGCATCGTTTTTTATCACCGATAAAAATGCCTGTTCCTCTTAAGCGTCTACATCTAGTATGCTTATGTTACTTTAATGTCTGCCCTGTCAGAAATTTAAGTTTTGTTGATAATTGTAATTGATACTAAATTATTACAACATGAGTCGTTTTGAGGAAGTTAATTATATTAATAAAGATAATTATTGTTGTTGTTCATTCATATATTCGGTCGTTTATTTATCTTGCCAAAAAACACTCGAGCTTTTCTTTTTAGGATAAATTTCTTTTTATGTCAGTTTCATGTCAGTTTCTCTCGTAAAATTACTGATTGGCAAATTTATTTCGTTACGAAAAGAAATTTATCCGATAAAAAAAACCTCTTGTGTTTTTGCTGTTGATATAACTGCCTGGTCCCTGATAAAACATTGTTTACCTTTGAACTGTCAAAACTATAAGGTTTACCGCGTCGTTCTATTGAACTGGCTTGTACAAGGTTAAAATATATTTTTACCCGTTCAAAAGTTTATTTGAAAATGAGTGCGAACCGATTTGGCCAAGAAAATATTGAAAAGTTAATACAGAATTTCACTCTACTAAACACTGTGAAAACAAAAAATTCCATATGGAATTAGTTTGAACAGTTTTGCAATTTCAGAAACTACAAACTTGAAAGTGATAGGACTATTCAAGAAATTGCAGAAATTCTTAAAGACTGGAGAGCGAATATGAAGATGCTCAACATCAAGCAATGTAATATCAACCAATGACTTGGAAGAGACATCAAATGTTTCTGCTGCCCGATCGATTTACAAAAACTGCGTTTTTAATAATTGAACATTTTCTAATAATTTAATTTCCTTCTTTTCTCCTCATGTTAATGAAATACTAATGAATTAAATTGTTCTTCCTTTGATTTGTTTAATAAATAATCTTTCCAAATACAACTCGTTCTTCAAATTTAATGAGATAAATTTTCATTTTCAAAACACTTTTTTATTTTGGGGCAAAAGCATTCAAACAAACCGAATAAGATAAAATTACTTGTCCTACGGACTCGTGATTTTATCAATAGGTTTGTTTTTATACTTACCAAATAAAAAAGTTTTCGTGGAAAATAAAAATTTATCGATAAAATTTGAGACTCGTGGTTATTGAAAAATAGACTCCTATATAAAATGTGTCATTTAATGATGACAGTTTTGCTATTTTGACAGCGATAAAAAAGGTGCATCCATTTTATCACCGATAAAAACGCACATTCCTCATAACCAGACTAGGACATCTAGTACGCTTACGTCACAATTTTAAAGTCAGTATACCAAACCAAAGAATTGTATTTTGTAGTTGTGTATTTTATAACTATTCATTTAAATAATTTATTTGGACCAATAAAGATAGTTATTGTTGTTGTTTATTCATATATTTAGTCGTTAATTTATCTTGCTAAAAAAACACTCGAGCTTTTCTTTTATCGGATAAATTTCTTTTTAACTCAAAATTTTTCCATCAGTAATTTTGCTCGAAAAACTGACATTTGGCAAAATCGCTCGACCTTCGGTCTCGTAAAATTACTGATTTGTAAAATTACTTTGTTAAAAAAAAATTATCAGATAAAAAAAGAGCTCTTTTGTTTTTACTGTTGATAAAAAAATTATGGTTGTAATAAAACCTGTGGTTTTTAAATAAATAAAATGTCTTAGTAAGTATTTCCAATTATTCTTAACTATAACAAATAGTATTTAAAAATACTTGCACGTGTATGACACACATTTGCGTTAGTATTTTAATAAAATAATGTAGGGGAAGGTAATACTAAAGGTGATACTTAAGGTTAAATGATCCCCGGCAGTTATACAGATTTAATAGCGCCATCTAGAATATTTTAAGTAAATTTTGTGCTTCTACGGCCGGGACATACAATCTCTATCTGTGCATGGCTTCGTTGGCAGTGGGAAAATTTGTTTCATAAAATATTTGTAATTTACAATGTTCAATCTAAGGTAAGCCATTGTATGAGATTATGTAGCTTTAGCCCACGTACATAATATGTGATAGGTGTGTTTGTCTGAGCTTTCGTTACCAATTACCAACATAATTAACCGTCCTTCATTACAGAATTCGAAAAATGTACGATATGTTTTTCATTATTAAGGCATTTAGGGCAAAACCATCCCTTCTTATGGTGGGTAAAATGATTCCAGAATCATTTTACCCCATGCCTACCTACATTTAATCGTGTTCAGTTAACTTTTAATAAATATTTTTTAGTTTTTTTATTTTGTGGACAATTAGATATAGCTTAATTATATAAATATAAAGCACGTATTTCATAATATCATAAGTTTTTACGAACCATAAACTTATCTTTATTTTGTTGCTAACAATAATATGCGGTATTCATTTACGCTTCTTTAATTTTAGAAATCATGCCACGATATAACATTTAAAAAACCACACGCCAGAACTAAAATAAAAACACCATGATTAACGCCACAGTTAATAGTTCCACTTATGACACTTAAAAGAAAAATCAAAGAAAAATCTTAAAACTCCCTTCCATGAACAACTGCAGTACCTGATAGAATCCAAGTTTCCGGTGACTTTGTATAGTAATTTACCAGGTACAACTTCTAGGACTCCCGTATTTTATGCCGATCCATCAACATGTGTACCAACCCTTCATGACACTGTCACCTTTTTTCCTTTTAACCTGTGTAGCCCTCGAACAAGGAGAGAACAACGAATAGCTGGAACCACCTTCTTTCATGAGTACAGCACTCTTTTTGCATGCCATTTCATTGCCGTGTACGCCAGTTAAGATATCTTCTGTCCATGGCAATATATGCGCCTTTTATTTCAGCCATATCTAAGAAAACGACTCGATATCCTGTGTGATAAAGATCATCTTCACCTGTTTGTAAAAAGCTGTAACACCATCTCTTACAGCAGCTATTCAACTGGCTTTTTGTGGCACTTCTAATAATGATAAATGCTTTCCCTTTGCATCACCAATTGCGTCCACATCTTTTACCACGCCAGATTCGACCATTGCCAAAAATGACACGACAACGTAAAAATAAAAGCTCGGATCTTAATAGCAATACTTGCAAGCACGCCTAATTAAAATTTCTAAAAAGAGAAAATAAATAAAAAAATAGAAAAGTAATCCAAAAAAATAGACGCAACGACAACAAAAAGACTTCAACCAAAATAAATTCTAAAACAACAAAGAAAAAGGTTGGTTTGAAAATAAAAAAAAATGGTCAAAAAATGCAAAGTACCAAAACCTAAAAGAAGCAAATGTGCAATAAATAAATCATCTTTAGAAGACAAAGATAATGCAGAATGTTTGTTCTGTAATGAGTTCAAATAATAATAGATGTGAAGGATGGACCAAATGTTGTGTTTTCTTAAGATGGAGCCAGGATGCCGCACTGGTGTTGATCCCGATAACTCTGACGAGTTTACGTGTGATTTTTGTCCCGATAATAGTTTTTCTTTTATTCGGAAACAATTAAGACTGTAAAACATGATACCACATAGGCATATTTTCGTAGTTTAAACTATTCGAAAACAATAAATACTGTAAAACAAATAATACTAATTATTAAGAAAGCTTATCAAGATTCTGATCTTAAACATAAATAATACTATAAAACTGCTATTACTGTTTTACGAGAATTAGGAATTTACTGTATGATTATTAAGACATAAATGTTAAACCTTGTTGCCTAGACTGAATTTACAATAAAACTACCAAAAAATATTATTAAATGTTTTGTTTCTTGCATAAACTTTAAAAAGTGGCGTAAAATGATCCGGGGATTAACATGGAAATTATTTTGGACAAAGCGGTATACAATATGATCCTTTAGTAAACCTTCACACGAAAACAATAATAAAAATTATTTCTAATGGCTTATAAGATTCGTACATATAGTCACGCCTTTTTCCCGTAGGGGTAGGCAGAGACTACTTCCTTCCACTTGCTATGGTTCTTACCTACATCTTCTGCTTCCTCTTCTTTCATCAGTGCTCCCATACATACTCGTCGGTTGTTGATACTCTTGACCTGGCCTTTCTTCAAAACAATGTTGATCTGATCGAGATATGTTCGCCAAGGTCGACCTTTACCGACTTGTCCATTCACACTCGCCTTATAAATGTGTTTCGTCAATCTTCCTTTATCAATCCTTTCTAACTGTCCAAACCATCTAAGTAATACCTTATCTATCTTCGTAGCCACATCTTCTTTTACACCACAGCGTTCTCTTATCTTACTATTCTTCACTTTATCCAACCAAGTCACTTTGGCTATACTTCTCAGACTACTCATCTCCGCAGCATAATTCCTATTTTCATGCTTCTTCTGCCAAACCCAACATTCAATATCATATTTAAGTGTAGGAACCAACACTCTATGCACAGCTGGACGTGCCTTTTTTGACACTTTCTGGGTGTTCATAAAGCTATGCAGTGCCCCATTCATTTGTTTTTCTGCCAACACCCTTCGCTTAATGTCGCTGTCATACTTTCCATTTCTCTTAAAGTTTGAACCCAAGTATACAAACTGATTTACTTGTTTCACTCTTTCTCCCTTATTCAGAACTTCAGAGTTTGTCATCAATATACAATTTAACGCATATTAAATTTGTAGTTCAATTAAATAGCTACCACTTAAATATTTAAAGTTTAAAAAAAGCTAAATACACTCGTTTTACAGCTGTTTTTTCTTAGGGGGATCATTTTTACCACCTTCTCCTACTAATTAACTGCCTAGTTCAAAACTGATCGTAATTGACTCTTTACTAAATATTTATGCAATATTATTAATAAGTGTGGAGATTTTTTTTGATTTTTTTGACTAACATTATTGCCACTATACTATTTTTAATCCAGATTCCTTTTAAAAAAACCAACAAATTAAATTTTTATTTAAACTTCAGCAAAATATGTCAAAAGTGTTTTTAAATTATACCCTTTATTACAATTTTATTTAAAAATTGATATGACTTTACTTAAAAAACTACCATAATCATAAATAACCGTCGCTCATTTCGCCAAAGGTTTTATTGTGTATAACTGTTTTTATCGCGTTCATCAACATTTTATGACCGCACGCTTGCCACCATTCTAAATAATTTGGTGCAGTTACAAGAATGTTTCTACTAGAATAATGACTTGTAATAACTGTTGACTAAGTATCTGCTATAATTTATGTAAAGGTTGTTATTACATATAAATAATGCCAGCATGTTGGTGGTTTACAAAATTCAAATAAGAATGAAAATATTATTTCTATAAAAAAATCGTTATTTAAAAACAAATAATAAGCGAATATATACTTGATGAACTAAAAATGTGATACAGGATATCAATAGGTAAAACAATGCTATAGTACACCAACATTTTTTAATTATAACAAGCCAATTCTTAAACGTTTTCGGCGTCAAACCATCATCAGGAAAAATTTTTGTCACAAATTTGTCTACTAAAGACTAAACATAAAGTAGACATTACTACAGCTTAACAATAAATATTACAAAATAAACAAAACATTAAATAAAATTGGTTCGGACATACCAAAAAATTTTGTTTTCACCAGTACAGATGCGTGAAATGTGCTCTAAATCACCTAACTATTGACTGCCCTAGGAAAACTAGATCTAATCTAGTGAAACGTGTCCTTTGTAGCGAAAATCACCCAGCGAATTACAGGGGATGAAGCGTACAGAAACAGCTACAGGAGAAAAGATTTTTAACCTTAAGAAAGAAAGAGTCACCAAATAAACAGTTGCCAGCAGATACGGCAAATAATAGTGCAAGACAAGGCAATACATACGCTCAAACAGTAAATAACAATAAACAAATGACCCAAACTATCGCACAATCAAACGATATCCAGGAGCTAAAGAATATGATGAAAGGGCTTGTCACGTGCCTATTTTTTCCCTTCTACAGTTCCATTATAATTGTGTCTCTGATGATTTTGTATTCCTTAGGTACTCGTAAGTAGGGTTGCGTACCGTATTTTGTTGTAACTTAAATATATCATTCGTTGTAAATAGTGTTGCATACCTTGTTGTGATAGGATTCGATTGTTAATGGCTGTGGTGTTTTCGTTATTAGATTTTGCTTTGGTTTTTGGCCTCTATTGTTATGTGTTGTCGGTTATATTATTGTTTGGTTTGCATTTCTGTGTGGATGGGGCTGGCTATCAACACGGACGAGGCGATTATTGGTGTGGAGCATGGACTTGAGAAGATTGTAGGTTGACGTTTATTCCGTGTCATTTTTCTTGATATCCGGCCTGGGAAGTGGTCAGTCGTTTGGTAGCAGTCTTGGGAGTGGTGTGGTGAGAGTTTTTGGGACGGTGTGATACGGTTTTCATTCATATCTGGCTGTATTTGGGCCATCTTAATTGGATTTTGAAGAAAAACCATTTAATTTTTAACTTGACCATTCTATTTTTCCTTCGTTGTTGATATTTTGGATTTTGGTGTCGAGTTAAAATAACCGCATGCGGGATTTATTTGAGGGAAGCCATGGTTAATTAGCAGGTGCCGTTCCATAATCAAACCGGCCACAAGAGTAGTGCATTCGTATCATCCATATCGACGATAATTTGCAGTGTTATAAAGACTTGCTTGGTGTTTTTCGCAGGAACTCCGTATTAAGATGATCAAGATTAAAGATTATTCTTTTTTTTTATATCTGATCTACAATATACGTTTACCCAAAGGTTACAAGTGAACTATTTTTGAATATTTAACGACGTGACTTATTTTTGACACCACAATTAAGTTTTGTTTTAATTTGTTAATATAATACATTATTAAAAACTATTAGATAATATGCCAAAACTAAACTTGGATTAAAATAATCTTTTCAATAATTCTTTATGTCCATGTAAAAATATATTTTCTTCATACTTATTTGTAAATATCCTACAATTTTGATATTTTAAAGGACAACCATTGTATAAATATTTTTAAATAAACTCGATTGTTTTGGCAGTGTAAATCTTTATGTAAATGGTAAAAACATGAGTAAAATTAGCAGCCTTATGTAAACATTTGATTAAGTATTACTAAGGAGTTGACTTGTATACGTTTTTTTTTTTGGTAACTTGGTAAAATTTTTTACTCTTACTTTTGTTTTGATTATTATTTGGAATCTTAAACTTTGGATTTTTGATTTATTGTTGGCTGTTGATTTTGACTGTATTTGTTGTAATGTTATTATTGAGCTGAGTGCTTAGATTTATTGTTGGCTGTTGATTTTGACTATGTTTGTTATAATTTTGCTATTGAGCTGTGTACTTTGATTTGTTGTTGGGGTGAAGTGTCCAATATGTTGTTGCTAGAATTTTGTTTGTTTGGTTCACCGTAATCTCGGTTGTTTGTCGTGTGGCTCTGCTGGTGCCTGTGGGACCTGGGGGTTTCCGGCTTGAACCGTCTAGGTCGGTGGCGCGGCTCACTTTTGTTTTTTTTCTTCTACCCTCTGCGGCTGAGCTCGGGCATGGTTTGCCAGTAGAGGGACCGCTGGCAGAGTACTCTATAGAGAACGAAAAAGACGTGGCAGGCTCATGGAGCAAAAGAGCACCATGTTAAACATACTCTCAACACTTGTCTCAAAAATGCACTAACGGCCAATTCACTAAGATTTGCACTCTGGAATGCCAACGGCTTGTTACAACACAAACAAGAACTACATGCTTTTATAATTCACCAGAAGCTAGACGTAATATTAATATCTGAAACACATTTTACGAAAAAAATAACATGAAAATTCACAACTACAAAATATATCATACAATACATCCAGACAGAACTGCACACGGTGGGACATCTATCATCATAAAAAATCAAACATTATGAAACAGCACATTACCAAAAATTACACATCCAAGCTACAAACATAGTTATAGAAGACTGGAATGGGACTATGACACTCTCAGCTATTTATTGTCCTTCAAAACATCCCATTAAACAATCAGAATTTAAAGCTTTCTTTGATACACTCGGACCTCTGTTTATCTTCGGTGGGGATTATATTTCAAAACACCAAATGTGGGGCTCTAGACTTTGCAACACCAAAGGCCGTAAATTACAAAGAGAAATTCTAAGAGGTAACCTAAATGTAGTCACCACAAGAAAACCAACGTACTGGCCCACAAATCCTGCAAACATTTCTGACCTGCTACCGACAAAACCGAAAACATTGAAGGTAAAGGAACGGTCGTAATAAAATTAAATAATAAAATAATATTTATTAAAGATACCTTGTATGTACCAAACTTATCAAACAATATAATATCGATTGCCAAAGCAACATCAAATGGATACAAAGTCAGTTTTAATCAAGAAACTGCCACAATACATGAAAATGGAATATTAATGAAGATATACAAAGAAGATGGCCTATATTATGTGAAGACCGAGAAAAATGATATTTCTTATCTTGCTGAAATAAAAACGATTAACGATTGGCCTAAGAAATTAGCTCATGTAAATGAACAAGATTTAAAAAATGCTATTAAGAATGAAATAATAAAAGACGTGGAAATAAACAAAAATGGAAAGTTATCCGAATGTGAAACTTGTATCAAAGGAAAATGGTGACTCTTCCTTTCTCCTACGAACGTCATGAAGATGTAAAGGCAAAGAAGAGCGAAAGTTTGCAAAAATTCAAGGATTTTAAAAATGAAATGGAAAATTTCACAAAAGAACGAATAACTATGTTTCAATCTGACAATGGCTCAAAATACATTAACAAAGAATTTAATGACTTTAATAAAAATATTGGTATAACCAGAAGATTATCAGCGCCATACACACCACAACAAAATGGGTTATCAGAAAGAAAAAACAAAGCTGCAAGAAAATGCAAGATGTATGCTAATTGAATCGAATTTAAAAGAAAGTTTTTGTGATGGGGAAACAAATACGGCTAATTATATAACAAACCGTTTGCCAACTAAAGCGAATGATTACAAAACGCCATTCGAACTATAGGTTGGGTATGTCCCGTCTGTTAGACATATCCACCAATTTGGACTAAAAGCATTTGTATTAAATAAAAGAAACAAGAATAAATTTGCTCCAAATGCACAAGAAGGAATTTTTCTTGGTTACTCAGATACAACAAAGGGTTACCAAATTTGATTAGATGAGCAACAAAAAGTTGTGATTAGCAGAGTCGTATAAATACTTAGCAAAATGTATTATGATATGAAAAATTTTCAAGATGATTTTAAAAGTGTTGATACTAAAGGTAATCAAAAGTACTTAGAAATATATAAATAAAGTCCAGAAATAAAGGAAACAGAAACAATCAAAATCAGGGGAACCGAAGTTATTGAAAACTCTCCCACTCAAGTAAAATCGTCAGAGAACGATGAATGTAAAGATTTTTATGATGATAAAAATAAAGGAGCAAATGAAGTCATTATACCGAAATAAAATAAATACCTACTACAAGTGGAAGACCTCCAAGACATCGGAAATTGCCTGCATGGGCTATAAGATGGAAAATAATTTGCAAGTAACCGAAATCGCTTGTTAAAATGAAAATGAACACGATAAAGAGTGGCACGATGCAATTAAAGTAGAAATAAGAGCTCACATTAAAAATGGAACCTGGAAAATAATAAAAAAGGAAAAGAACATAAGAGAAGTTGGTCATAAAATGGTATTGAAAGATAAGATAGGGCCAAACAATCAAGTGATAAAGAAAGCTAGAATGGTTGCGCGTAGTTATACCCAAAGGCCGGGAATTGATTACGACGAAACATTTGCTCTAGTTGCAAAGTTGAGCTCAATTAGATCACTTATAGCGCTGGCTGCTGGGCAAGGCTTAAATTTATACCAAATGGATGTTACCACGGCTTACCTTAACGGTGAATTAATTGAAGACATTTATTTGAAAGCTCCTAAATACCTCAAACAATACATAAGTGAAATAATGGTGGACGAAAGCGATAAAGGTCTCGACCCATATAATAAAGCAAAAGAAATGCTAGAGGATGCAATAAAAAATAAGGATAAAGTCTGCAAACCACAAAAATCTTTGTATGGCTTTAAACAATCAGGAATACAGTGGAATAAAAAATTAGATAAAGAACTTAAAAAACTTGAAATAATTCAATCAAAAGCTGATCCATGAATTTATATGTTAGGAAAAGAATCAGATGATATGATAAGAATCGCTGTTTACGTTGATTATTTATTAATTGTATACAAGTCAAAAGAAAAATTAGACCTACTGAAGAAAACACTTAAAAAGAAATTTGAGATGAAAGAATTAGGTAGACCTGGGAAACCTCTGGGCATGGATTTTGTGTACAAGAAGGACAAAACAAAAATTTGTCAGAAGGGACTGATTGATGAAGCATTAAAAAAATTTTGTATGAAGGAGTGCAAGCTAACTCCCACAGCTATCGAGCCGGGATTGTTTCTTGAAAAGAATACTGAAACATTACCGGATATACCATACAAAAACTTACTCGGTACATTGATGTATCTAACAATTGGTACAAGACCCGATATTATGTTTTCAGTGAGCTATCTATCACAGTTCAATGATTTTTATTATGAAAATAATTTTAAGAGCGCAAAGAGAGTTCTAAGATATTTAAAGGGAACCAAAGAAATTGGACTTGAATACAAAAAGACGAAAAGTCCTCTTATAGGAATGGCAGATGCAGACTGGGGAGGTGATAGTTTAGACAGAAAATCCTTCTCCGGATTTTGTTTTAAATATGCCGGATCCCTGGTTAGCTGGATGGTGCTAAAGTAGAAAACTTAATCATGTACAATAACCTTAGCCTTAGCCTTAGCCTTAAATCCGATTGTTTCATCAAAGTCAAAACATGTAGATCTCAAAATACATTTTATTAGAGACTGTGTTAAACAAAAGAAAATACAGTTAAAATATTTGGAAAAAGAAAAAATGAAAGCAGATATTTTTACTAAAGGTTTGTCTAGACCTCGTCTTACTGAACTACGGCACAGAGCGGGTATAGAATAGTTTGTGAGGAGGAGTATTGAAAGAGCTACAAACTTGTTATTTATTAACTATATAAGTGGACTTCCGAGTAGTGTTCACTTCACTATTCTGTATACAATTCTAAAATAAGTCTGTCAGTGTCAGATATAAAAATATCAGTTTTGATTTTTAATTTTGTATAATATATGTTTTGTGTAGTTTAAAGTTATAAAATAGTTTTATAAAGTTATATATATTTTCATTATTGATATCGATATAATATATAATAATAACAATAATAACAAAAAGCGACTAACACAGAACTCATCAAATATCTGGACAAATTTAAGATAATTCATGACAGACAATATGGATTTCGACAACTTCGGTCTACTGTAGATTTGCTGGCTTATGTCACTCAGCTTTGGACAAACACTATTGAGAAGTTTGGTGAATCCCGTGCAATAGCCTTGAATATATCTAAAGAATTTGACCGCATTTGGCACCAAGCAATGTTAAGTAAATTATCTGCCTATGGTCTCCCAACCAAACTGCGCCAATGGCTCTTGAGCTTTATGCAAGATCGCTCCTTACATGTGGCAGTTGACGGTATTTCTTCTGATGCCTTTAAAACCAATGCCGGGGTCCCCCAGGGTTACATCCTGTCCCCCACCTTATTTCTTTTACACATCAACGACCACTTGAAAACCACCACGAACCCCATTTACAGTTTCACAGACGATAGCACACTTGTCTCAACTTTCACATCATATCGATCACTTTCGGTGAATGATACAAATAGACTCAGGCACGAACAGGTTGATTCCATCAATAGAGATCTTAAAGCTATCGTTGAGTGGGGAACCAACAATCTTGTTCAGTTCAACGCTCAAAAAACACAAAGTGCCACGTTTTCCAAAAAAGTGAATTCCTCAAATCATTCCATCACAATATCCGAAAATACCCTTGAACCAAGTCCCTTCATCTCAATTTTGGGAGTCACGGTGTCCAATAATATGTCTTGGCATGACCATGTTGCTAACATCGTAGTCGGCAAGCCAGAGGCTGGGTTTTCTGTGGAAAGCCAGAAAGTTTCTACTCCTGATCAACTGTTGACGACGTACAAGGCTCAAATCCGACCTCTACTGGAGTATTGCTTGCACATTTGGGGTTCAGCACCAAGGCATTCTCTTCGTCTTCTAGATTGCATTCAGAAAAGAGTCATTCGCTTGATAAACAGCTCAACTCTCACAGATACCCTTCACCCTCTAGAACATAGAAGAAGAGTTGCAGACCAGTCATTGCTCTACAGATATTTCCATGGCAGATGCTCCAGAGAAATAAAAACTCTTATACCACCATTGGCCACATTCGGCCAAAGAACTCGGCACGCTGATCAGTCTCACCCATTTACTCTCAAGATTGACACTACAAGGACCAATCTTCATCAAGAATCCTTCTTTTACAGGGCTGTTACGGAATGGAATAAGCTTCCAAAATCAGTTTTTCCAGAGAACTATAACCTGCAACTTTTTAAAAAGCGTGTCCACAATCATTTTGTTTCTATAATCCCTTCCCCTTCTAATAGTCGCAGTGCGGGCTTTTGACAAAGTCTGGCATAAAGGACTTCTATGCAAATTAAAACAGAACTTGCCAACAAATTATTATAAAATGTAAAAATCCTACATCAGCAATAGATACTTCCAGGTAAAATACGATAACGAGTACACAAGCATATAACCAATCCACGCAGGCGTCCCCTAAGAAAGCGTATTAGGCTTCATACTGTATCTTATATTTACATCCGACCTGCCAAAAGACACAAACATTACCATGGCCATATTCGCTAAAGATACAGCAATCCTTGCGTCTGACAAAAAATCCTAATATAGCCCTAAATAACTTGAATAAAATACAACAATGGATGACAAAATGAAGAATAAAAACAAACAAGAACAAATCACAACATATAACATTCGTAATGCGTAAAAAAAAATGTCCGTCTTTAAAACTAAACGGCAAAGAAATTTTACAAGGTGATAAAGTCAAATATTTAGGTATACATCTAGACAGGAAGTTAAATTGGAGAAAAAAAAGCAACTGCGCCACAAGTTAAGGAGCATGTACTTGCTACTACGTAAAAAATCTAAATTATCAATTTAAAATAATATATTGATATACAAATCCATCTTTAAACCAGTTTGGACCTATGGACTTGAATTGTGGGGAACAGCCGCAAACTCAAATATCGAAATTATACAAAGATTTCAGTCCAAGACCTTAAGAATGATACTAGGAGTCTCATAATTAATAACCACTAAAGCCATTCATCAGAATGCAGGTCTATCGTATGTCAAAGAAGAAATAAAAAAGTATGCGAAAAAACATGCAGAAAAACTAAAAGTGCATCCAAATGTGTTCGCAAAAAATATAGTGATTAAACAGCGTGTAGTGCGTAGGTTGAAACGAAAAATTCCGTTAGAATTAGTTACTTAGTGCTAAGAATACATAAAAACGCCCAATGTCAAAAATAGTCCATATTGCAGTAGACTAACTTTAAAAGGGGTGTATCACTAGATGCCTCCCCCCTACACGTCTTTCTGAATTGTCATACCTATTACTTAATATCTACCTAACATTATTTGGGTTACATAGATAGATTGTAATATAATGGGAAGCAAAAAAAAATATTAAAATAAAGACTAGTCATTCCTCAATTTTATTTTAATGTTACCATGTTTTTAAAATTTTAAAATGATAAAACGCACATGTCTTGTTAGAAAAAATCTTTTAAATGATGTAATTTAGTTTTATTTCATGTTTTGTTCATCTTGTTATGTTCATTGTTAAGCTGTAGAAAGGTCCTTTTTATGTTTAGTCTTTAGTAAACAAATTTGTGACAAAAATTTCTCCTGATGATAGCTTGACGCCGAGAACGTTTAAAAATTGGCTTGAAATAATTAAAAATTTTTGGTGTAGTATAGCCTTTTTTACCTATTGATATCCTGTATATCATAGTACACACACAAGTTTGCTTACCTTGTAATTATTACAAGGTTGTTTAATATATTTAATTTTTTGGAAATTCTTATTTGTCTTAGGTACAGTTGAATTCATAGAAAATAGGTACACTACAATGGTTATAGTGTAAATCGGTTTTGATTGAATTTGACTTAAAAGTAATATATAGCTGACAGGCCTGTTAGTGTCAAAAAAATTTAAAATGCCTCATTTAACTGAAAATAAAAAAACTCACCAGACACCAGACAATACACAATTTGAAGAACGCAAGCAATCCTGCTTGCAGACCTGGGCGATTTTCAGTAAATATATGGGATATAATAAGTGCTTATGGACTTGATGTCTTCTGGCGATTGAAATGAAGGTTTAACACCGATCATTATATGTCTGTTCTGAAAGATATAATGCTCCCATTTGTTGGACACATATAACCAAATAACTCATTCCTTCTTTCAGCATGGTAACTGCTGCAAATGCTGCTAGGAATGGTTTTATCGTAATAATACGAGGGCGGTTTGATAAGTCAGTGACTTTTTGAATAAAACAAATTTTTTTCCGCAAATAAACATTTTATTTTTCTACATAATCACCTTTTAGCTCGATACATTTAGTCCAGCGTTTTTCTAATTTTTTTATTCCCTCCAAATAATAGGTTTTTTCAAAGCTCTCAAAATACGCATTTGTTTCGGTAATGACTTCTTTCTTCGACTCAAATCTTTTACCGCCCAGCCATTTCTATAGTTTTGAAAACAGAAAATAGTCGCAGGGGGCTAAATCTGAAGAATATGCTGAATGGGGTAGCAGTTCGTATTCCAATTCGTGGATTTTGGCCATCGTGACTAGACAAGTGTGCACACGTGCATTGTCTTGATGGAACAGCACTTTCTTCTTCTTAGCCAAATGCGGCCGTTTTTGCTTTAAATCAACGTCGAATCTATTTAAAAGCTTTAAATAATATAGGCCGGTGATCGTTTTACCTTTCTTGAGGTAATTGATGTGAATGACACCGCGTACATCCCAAAAAACTGTGGCCATGACCTTGTTGGCTGACAGACTCTGTTTCGCCTTCTTTGGTCCACGTTCACCCCGAGCAACCAACTGTTCGATTGTTCCTTGGTTTCTGGCGTGTTGTAATGGATCCATGTTTCATCCACAGTAACAAAACGGCGCAAAAATTCGTCCGGATTACGGCTGAATATCGCTAAACACTCTTTTAAAGTGGTCAGACGATTGCGCTTATGGTCGAGTGTAAGCAATCGCGGCACCCATCTCGCAGAGAGTTTTTTCATGTCCAAATATTCGTGTAAAATATGATATACCCGTTCAGTTGAGATACCTGCAGCATGAGCCAACTCACGAACTTTCATTCTCCGATCATCCAATATCATTTCATGGATTTTATCGACGATTTCCGGTGTGATCACTTTTTTTGGGCGACCTGGACGTTCGGCGTCACTAGTGCTGGTACGACCACAACGGAACTCTGTAAACCACTTCTTAACCATTGAAATTGATGGTGCCGAGTCCCCGTAGTATTTATCAAGTCTTTCACGAGGTTGTCTGCTTTAAACGGCTATCAAACACCAACTGCACGACGTAGCTTGCTCGAAACTAGAAAGTTGCCCACTGATAGATTATAGTTGACGGCGGCAGCACTGTTGCATTTGGAGTAACTGCGCGGGAAATTCAAAAAGTCACAGACTTATCAAACTGTCCTCGTAGTCTGGTCGTGGCCTTTTAGTGTTCGGGATATTTGATTTATTGTGTTTTGTAATGGTGTCTTATAGACAGTGCGTTTATAATCTATAAACAAGGGTGTGTGTTATTTGCCCTTTACTTGTAATACTTTTTTCCGCAAATCACTAGGAAATTTTGACATTCCAGATTAAATTTCTTAAAGAAAAAATCAAGATTTCCTAACTGTTGGGAAAAATTTATTTCCTTACTGTAAGGAAATGATATTTTTTTACGACTGTCACAAAATACCTTCATTGTATGTTTAATGATGATTTCTTAATGTAGTACATTGTAATACTCCTATCCATTATGCACTGGTTGCTGGGCTTTTTCTACCCGGTAAAAAATGTAATATTACATGTAATAAAAAGGTCACCGCTGGAAATCTAATCTAACTTTTTTTTTTAAATTCTTTAATTTTTATGTTTATTATGTTTGGGTCAATAATCTGTAAATCCTATTGACACGAGTGACAAGGTTCAATGCCGCATCATTTGTGGTCCTTTCTTTGAACCTCGAGGAACCACTAGAAATTATGGAGATGAGCAATTAAATTAATTAAACACTTTTATCTCTAAACGATGATGGATTATATTTTTTAATCTGGAAAAGTACTTAATAAAGTCTTAATGCTTCGTCATTTTCTCACGTCTAACATTTAACGACGTATTTTCCAGCAAAGTAATTTTTAATATCGTGATGTGAAAAACACTTTTTTTAAACCAATTTTTTATATGCTGTATCCAAATTTTTAAAAATCCATTTTTTATTATTTAAAAAAAAATTTAATTTACATTAATTCATAATTAAAAATTTTAATTTGGACATGGATAAAAAATATTTTTTTAACACTTATTTGCTCCAAAATACCGACAAAAAAACAAACCAATGACTTTATTTCAAAATGTCTATGCTTTCAAATAATGATTGGTGTAACACGCAACGTGTATTGTATCGATCTTCATTTATCAAAAAATGAAACATCCAGGTCAAATAGATAAATTCGAATGCAACGAATAAAGGCTTTCATGAGATATGTTCTGACATAAATTAGCGATTATACCGAAAGTTAAAAGTACCCAAGTTATTTCAATTTTGTTTTAAACAAGTAAATAAATGATGTTTGCCTTTTGGTTTATTATTTAAATTTATTTATTTAAAACAATTCCAATTTATTACACGTACTTTATTATTTAAAAGGACAACTTTATTTCGTAAAAAATAGTATCCAATTTAAAAAAATTAAAAACTTACATTGCTCTAGCTTTTATTTTTACTTTAACTTTATGATTATGGTTTATTAAGCAGCGCTATGCAAGATCCGCTAATAATAATATAACTTGTCTTTCAAGTACTTAACTTATTTACCACATTCAATAATGTTTTCTAGAATTTTAATTTGTTAAATTGGAAACCGAGCTAAAATGGTTAACAATAACCGAGTAATTATCCAGTGTGTTGAGATTGACTTTTAATAATAGTATTTTATGCAACCATCATGAATACATAGCCATAACATGGATTGGATATATTAACTTTATTTTGCACTGAGTTATCAATGCATTCTTCTGCGACAGCAGTGGATTTCCATTCACCGTGTCTCTTCAATGACGTAATATCGCCCTCCTCATTAACTAAAATCGTAGCAGCTATTGTGTTTCCCCAAATAACCAAATTAACGTATTCCAATATTTTGCAATGTACATTTATCCTTGCAAGTTAAGCAAGAAAGATGTTAAACTGCAATATTTTGGCCGTAGATTTATGTAATTTTTGCAGATATAATAGTACTTTTTAGTTACCATAAAATTTCTTTGCCTTTTTGTTTTTGTATCGGAAATATTTACAAAAAGTGTTTTATCCAGATTTTACATTCCCACATTTAGAATTATGTTACCCAACAAAGCATGGCATTTAATTTCAATGCAAACAAAAATTATAATACAATTAATGTTTTTAAAAAAACATTACATAATGAGAAATAGAATGGGATATAAACTGCAGTCACTCATTGGGATCCTATCCACCGCTACCAACTGAACTACGGACTTGATTTTATTTAGGATAGGACGTCGTTGTTATAATTATTTGTGATCAGCAAAAATAAACCAGAAACTTTCTCGAAAAAATTGAAAAATAAAGATTTGCCCACCTGGAAATCGTCACCTATAAATTTACTAAGCTCCTTTGATTGAAATGTTTTGGACTGCTTTCCAATACATCCTTTGGATTTCCGCTTTAAAAAAGCGTGTAGCCTTACGTTTCTTAAAATATCACTTTAAAGGTGTCACGTGCCTATTATTTTCTTCTCCTATTTGCCGTTTCATTATTATAATAGTCTGCATTTGGGTTCGTTGTATGTAGTGTTGCCTATGTAGTAGTGATAGAATTCGATTATTGATAGCTGTGACATTTTTGTCTCTCTTATTGGACTTCGCCTTGATTATTGGCCTCGATTGTAGTGTTTTGTTAGATATATTATTGTTGGTTTGCTTGGGCTAGCAACTGATGCGAACGAGCGCGTTTATGAACTAGGGACTTATACATGGAAAGGTTAGCTGACGCGTGTCCCGGGACATTTTCTTGATGTCCGGTCTGGGAGCGAGGAAGGTTGATCTTTTGTTTGGTGGCAGTGGTGGAAGTCGGTTGAGAGTTTTTGGAACGGTTGAATATTAACACGGGAGCGGAACTTCTACGGTTTCTTCTTCCATATCTGGCTGAATTTGGGGCCATCTTTATTGGATTAGGAAGATAAACCATTTAATTCTTAACTTGACCATTCTGTCGTGCCTATGTGGTGAATATTTTTGGATATTGGTGTCGAGTTAAGATCACCACTTGTGGGATTTGATGAAGTGAAGCCATCGTGAAGTACCACGTGCCGTTCCATCCACATCGACGATAAATTTCAGCGTTATAAAGACTTGCCTGGTAATTTTAGCAGAAATTATTGATAATACTATTTGGTTTTTCGGTTCTTGGATCATCGATGTTACCGTAACGTCTCAGTGAGGTTTTCAATTGGTTACATGGTGTGGAATTTAATTTTATCAACTTATCAGTTATGTGTTTTCAATAATTTAAAAGTAACAAGTTATTCTCATTTAATTTGTACCTTCTCCCAGTGACGTCCCAATAAAGTTTTCAATAGTTTAAAAGTAACCAAATTATTTTTCGTTAAATTTTTACCGGCTCCAAGCTGAATCTGAATTTATATATCACTGAATATAATTTATGTGGATATTGTTAGGGTTTTAAAATATTATTTTTGTAGCAAATCCATTTATTTGGTATTTCCTTTTTTGTTGTGTTAATCTTTTGCTATCAGGAATTTTATATAAAACCAATTATTTTCGAAATTTTAAATATTGTGAACATTTTCTTGTTGTTGTTTTTTTTTTTGTTATTTTAATTCTCTTTTGTACCTCATTAGGTTTTTATTACTGTCTGGAAGATTGTTATAATTAATTTAAATATTATTTTAAGAAAGTGTATTAAATTCGTTTAAACCACTTTACGAAAATACAGAATTTATTGTAAAAAATCAGAACATCATTTTTACTTAATTAATATATGGCAGTAATTGTAAATATAGTTTTATTTATCTAGTTCACCATAATTGTTTGTTGTTTTTCGCGTGGCTCTGCTGGTGCCTACAAGACCTAGGGGTTTCCGGCTTGTACCGTTTTAAGTCGGTGGCGCGGCTCACTTTTAGATTTTTTTCTTCTACCCTCTACGGCTGAGCTCGGGCATAATTTGCCAGTAGAGAGACCACTAGCAGAGTACTCATTAGAGAACCAAAAAAAAGACGTGGCAAAGGTTTATATTTAAAATAAGTTTTAATATGAAATAATGTGTCCATCAAATTAAAAATTTAAGTCTTTTTGAAAGTTTTTCGAAATAAACTAATAATACATTTTCCGAAAAAGATTAAATATCTTTCGCAATCCTTCAATCCGTAAATTGTGTTTAGTCCCGGTTCGCGGACTAATGTTTAATTTTACTTATTCGGCTAAAAGTACCAATGTTTATTTCACTAATCCGTTTCAGAAGATTGGATTTTGTGTTGTGTGTTTTCGCGTTTAGTTAAAACTAGCACTAGAGAAACTAATTAGGAATTCAAACCAAGATATAGTTTTAAAAATATTGTTACGATATTTTCTGCTTGTGCTTGGTAATTCTAAACTCTCAGTTCAATAACTAAACAATTTTTATTTCAATATTGTTACACAATAAGTTTTACTTTACAAATCACTTAAATATTTGACTTCAAACTAATTAAACTTTAAAACTTAAACTTAAAAACCTATAATTCCGTTTAAATATCTCCAAATCATCGTTCTAGAAAAATCGTAACTATTCGAAATTAATAATAAATAATTTCTCGAATCATCCAGTGTGTTCTATGTATTACTAGTGGTTCATTAAATATCTACCCCAACTTACATGTCAGCTCAAGGCAAGGTCGATAAAGACGGACCCAAAAAAATCGTAACAATATTTTTAAAAAAGTTCTAGGACACAGAGTCATAAAAATATAATCTTACACTACAGAAACATTTTAGGGAACATCGACATACAGTAGTTGCCAAGGTGACAATATTAATCAAAAGTAAATTAAATAATCAAACAAGTCAACAGAACACAACTATAAAATTTAAGAAATTTTTTTAAGGAATGTTGGTAAACATACAATAAAAATGATCTAACAACCTTAACCTTAAAAAAAGATGAAGATCTACTTGTTATTGCAAGACAAACTATCGTGACATTTTGAGATACAAAGGTAACCATTTTTTTTACTTCGTTGGCACTAAATTTTTACGGATACCTTGTAGCGAAATTTAAAGAATTTCAATACTTAACTTAACTTAACAGTACTTTCAACTTATTTTTATGTTAGCCTGTCCGCTGCTCTAGATTCATGATTTATGATTCATGAGTAAGAAAAAATTGTTGAATTTCTTTATCTTAAGAAAAAACACAAATGTTCATCAAAATTTGAGCGCCATGTATTTTATTCAGGGTAAAGTACAAAAACCTTGGATCTATGCAAAAATTTGAACAGTAAAACTACTTGTTATAATTCTCTAAGTCTAATTTATTGAAATGTTTACAGAGTATTGTCTTAAACCAGAACAAATTTATCAAAATCAAAGCATTTACAGAATATTATCAAAAAGCAGAACAAATTAAATTTAAATCATAAGTAAAAGATGCTTGACTACACTTCATTTCATTCCAAAGAAAGGAGAAAATCTTCCTAAAGATTTACGACGATGACTCAAAATATTAATGGGTGCTTCCCGAAAGAAAATCCTGGAAAAAGAGAAGGTTATACTAACAATAATAAAAAAAAACACAACACGACAGGCAAGTTAAACTACACGTAATTTTGAAGAAATCACGGTAGGCGCAGAATACGTGACCAGATTTCTAAACAGGGTACTGGACAACCCAACAACATCGATCCTAGCCAAATGATAATCTGACCCCAAAATGTGGTTAGGTTGGAGGGCTCCTACCTCCCCGCCTGGACAATCCTCGGGTGATTGAATTCTTAAGCCCCAATCATAGGGCCCATAAACTCCATAGACGCCATCAAACCAATCATCTACCAAATAACTCAGACTAAAAAAAAAAGACAAAAAAAAATACAGCATTAATACCTCTACTACGAAGAGAAACAAACATATCACGCAATACATAAATATAAAAATATATCAACATCAAAATTAATCAATAAATAAATTAAGCAATATCACAATATACCAAATCTAAAAACAATATATAAGCTATCAGTGAATCAATTCCTATCAAATGCAATCCGAAAATAAAACATAAACATCTATCAAAAAAAAAATTTTTACTTAGTTCACCATAAATACTATAAAAATGAAATCTACTTAACCCGCAAAAAGAAAAAAATTGGCTCCACGTTGGGCGCCAAAAATTTGCCACGTCTTTTTATTGGTTCTCTAAAGAGTACTCTGCCAGTGGTCTCTCTACTGGCAAATTATGCCCAAGCTCAGCCGTAGAGGGTAGAAGAAAAAAAATATAAAAGTGAGCCGCGCCACCGACTTAAGACGGTACAAGCCGGAAACCCCTAGGTCTTTTAGGCACCAGCAGAGCCACACGATAAACAACAAAGAATTATGGTAAACTAGATAAATAAAACTATATTTACAATTCCTGAAATATATTAATTAAGTAAAAATGATGTTCTTATTTTTTACAACAAATTCTGTATTTTCGTAAAGTGGATTAAACGAATTTAATACACTTTTCTTAAAATAATATTTAAATTAATTATAACAATCTTTCAGACAATAATAAAAAAAAAACCTAATGAGGTACAAAAGAGAATTAAAAAAAAACAACAAATAGAAAATGTTCACAATATTTAAAATTTCAAAAATAATTGGTTTTATATAGAATTCCTGATAGCAAAAGATTAACACAAAAAAAGTACACAAAATAAATGGGCTTGCAACAAAAATAATAATTTGAAACCCCCACAATAACCACATAAATTATATTCAATAATGTATAAATTCAGATTCAACTTGGAGCAGCTTGTACAAATTTAATGAAAAATAATTTGTTACTTTTAAACTTTTGAAAACACTTAGATCGAGCACATAATAACTGATAAGTTGATAAAATTAAACTCGATACCACGCAACCAATTGAAAACTTCATTAAGACGCCACTGTTACATCGATGATCCAAGAACAGAAACACCAAGTAGTATTTTTAAAGATTTACACTGTTAAAACACTCGAGCTTATTTCAAAAATAATTCTTTTTACGATGGCTGTCCTTCAAAATGGCAATATTGTAGGATATTTACAAATAAGTATGAATAAACGTTTTTACTTGGATACAAAGAACTATTGAGGATATTACTTTAATCAACGTTCAGACTCGGCATATTATCCGATGCAATAAATAGTTTTCAACAGTGTACCATATTAATAAATTAAAATAAAACTTTATCGCGGTGTTAAAAATAAGTTACGACGTTTAAATATTTTAAAATAAATCTCTTGTAACCTGTGGGTATACGATTTCTCTAATCATGTGGCCGGATTGATTATGGAACTGCACCTGGTACTTCACGATGGCTTCACTTCATCAAATCCCACACGTGGCGATTTTAACTCGACCCCAATAACCAAAATACCCACCACAAAGGCACGACAGAATGGTCAAGTTAAAAATTAAATGGTTTTTCCTCAAAATCCAATAAAGATGGCCTAAATACAGCCAGATATGAAGGAAAAAACCGTAGAAGTTCTGCTCACGTGTTAATATCAAATCGTTCCAAAAACTCTCAACCGACTTCCACCACTGACACCAAGCGACTGATAACCACTCCTTACTCCCAGGCGAGATATCAGAAAATGACCCGGGACACGCGTCAGCCAACCTTTGCAAATCTAAGTTCCTAACTCATAATCGCGTTCGTCCGTGTTGATAGCCAGCCCATTCACACAGAAAAGCAAACCAAACAATAATTTAAAATTCACATTTTATCCACTCTTATCAAACGAGAAATCAAACTAATTGCGGGTTAATGACTGTTGTCAGATCTAATTAAATGTATTTAATTTCGCAATATAATAGATTAGAATTCTCATAAATCGAATTCTATGATATTCATTATAACTTTTTCAATGTAATTTACCTCTCGTATACCTTATCACAATACTGGATTACTTTATTTATGCAAAAAATATATAAAACGATTTAATTAGTTGAAAGAAAATAAACCAAAATAATCTTAGTTCTGAAATAACAACCATGTAGTATTTACAATACCTTTTTAACATAGAACATATTTAGCTGTCAACATTTAACTAATCAACCAATTAATGAGCTTTAATTGAAATCATGAAAACAAAATATACGAGGAAAATAAAAAGTTATATCAAAAAGGAACGAAATTCACAAGTGTGAGATATTTCGTTACAACCTTTTGCTTTTTGAGAAATTTGTAGTGGTGTACAAGATAATTCTTCATCACTACTCGACATGTTTACACTTTAAAACTTTGACGCGTTGTGAGTGAATGTCGATAGAAATTGAAAGTCAAATATGTGGAAAAATCCTACCTACTTGATTAGTCCCAAGTGCATGTTTCTAAAGACCAAAAATTCGTTTCATCATGAAAAGTACGTGTTTTTGTTGGTCAAAATTTGTAACATAATAAAAATTGGTTTTAAAATTGACCCCATTAATAAATCGGTGATAGTTTTATTTAATTCGCATATTATAATTCGGGAGTAGATAAAACCCATTATAAAAATTTTTGGTGAATGACAATTTAGGCAAAGAGATCTGCTATTTACTGGGCTATTATATTCTAATTAATTTTTTTTAATATTTAAACTAATTTAGTCCTTAAAAATAAAATGAGAAAAAAGCAAGATAAAAACAGAAAAGAGAATCTTTAGCATATGCGGACTATCTGACACATAACACTACTATGAAAAACGAAAATCGATTTAAACAAAGGAACAGAAGGAAAGATAACGGAAACTAAAGCAGTCAGATTAAAGATTAACCAGAAAAACAGTAAATTTATGGTAATGATCGAAAAGTAGGTAAAAATATTCATTAAAAACAAAAAGGCGTATAATAAAATAAAAAGTAAAAAATGTTAAAAACGCTAATAAGATTTAAACATACATCGAAAAGAATGAAAACCGTATTGAGATCAACAGTAACGTATGCACGAAAGACATGGACTAAAAGAAAGCGAAAGACAATGCACTAGAAAGATAGAAAAAAATATATTCAGGAGCATATATGGATGGGTAAATACTGAGGAAAAGTGATAAAATAATATACAGCGTGAATCTATAATAATGGAAAATAATTAAAGTGGAGAATAGGTTTAAAACAATTGGATTAAATCCAATGCACTTAGATTAAGTGTGTCTTCTGTTTGAGTTACAGGGTGTTTTATTTAATAATTTAAAAACGATTTTTTTCCATTACTTTTTAACTGTAACTGGAAGTATAGACACTGCAACCCTTACTAAATTATGGTTAATAAACATTTTTGGCTAATACCAGAGGCGTTCGACGGGAGAAAATCATGGCTTAAACCTTCCTAAATTCTTCGCCACTGGCGAAATTGTTATTAAAGCACAATTTTTCTATTCTTTAATACTTTCTGTTCTGCCTTCGTAATAAAAAAGTCAATATTTTTCGGTATATTTAAAGTTAAACATAACATTGTACAATTTTAATCTGTATTTACCATAGCAGTGTTTTAAGGTCATCGGTTTGCATTTATTACGCAAATAAAACTTTAAAGCTAATTTTTTAGGTTTAATAAAAATATTAATAATTAATTTTACTAATATATAATTATCAAAAAATTTTTTTTACATTTTTGTTGCAATAAATAATATAAACAATATTTAAAAATACTCAACAAATGTTTAAACTGACACCCATTTACCTCATTAAGTTTATCTTTTCTTTAACTAAACAAACTTCTAACTTCAAAAATTATGTTTGGCTGATTAGCTGTAAAATTAGCAGAATTTACTATTTGCTGATATAGCTTTTGACGATTATTTATTTCTTGTGAGTATACCAAAGTTTTCATATCGCCCCGAAAATAAAAATAAAAGTGATTACCTTCGGAAGTTCTAACGGCTACGGGAATTTACTACCTTTGCCAATACAACGATGAGAAAATTGCTCATTAGATAGTTTCGTAGTATTAAAGAATAATGAGGCGGAGGAGTCTAGGAGTCTAGTTATTAGAAACTTCAAATACGAGTCACCATTCAAATTTGCTGGTAATTTAAAAGGACCCATCAAACAATCTCCAAATATACCGCATCATAAATTGACCTTAAATTCATGTTGGAAATGTGATTATTGAAATAGATGCGTATTTTCAATATCTTAACTGTGGCTAATTTTTCAGTAAAAAAGAACTCTACGTGTTAAAGTGGCCTCATCAGTAAAAAGAATGTTTTTAATAAAATTACGATTTTTATTTTTTCTATTTTACATCCACCGAGAAAAATTTAATCCTAAATGTTAATCTGTGGGTGATAAGTTTTGTACAGGTGTAAATTGGTAAAAAAAATAATAATAAGCTGGGGGGCGGTTCCTTCCATAACTAGTCAACGGCACTCAGACAATGTTCATTGTGTCTTCCCGTGACAGCCATTAGCGATCTGCTACACTTGTCTTTTTCTAAAAAAGGAGCAGGTCTTTAATCTATAATTGCCTAAATTGCACGGGCCCAAGTAAAGCTAAGCCCAGCACAGTCAGCATAAGTCCGGCGTACGCCGGACATTAACTAAGGATATTAAGGCTAGTTTCCTCCCCTTCATATAATCCACAATTAGGGTTATCGATAAGCCCCAGGTCGTGCATGTGATATCTAAGGGTAAGGGTCTGGCATACTTCCTACTCAGCGACGTATAGCTTCTGGCCAGGCCCTCTCGGGGAGATTCCCATTTAAGTATCCTTGTCTGTTTGCACTTGTCTCTAATTTCTGTTTTATAGTACATTAAGTTCTGGTCCTTGAGCCAGCCCCGAATTGCCCCTCTGCCTAGACAGAAGAGAATCCCTAGTGCTGGCTCTGTGCCCACGAACTAAGTCTCTGATTTCGCTTTTGCTAACTTATCAGCCCCCTAATTGCCCTTGATTCACAAGTGACCAGGAATTTAGACAAGAGTGACATTGTTGCTTTTCGACAATGTCTCTAGGGTTTGTCTACAACCCAGAGTCAATCGTAAATGAATAGTCGGAGCCGTTAGCGCTTTAATTGCCGCTTGAATGCACGATCATATTTTAATGCACCTGCAGGTCCACCCTACGAAGAGCGCCGTCTGTGCACATTGTCTGGTTGCTACCATTTCCGCTTAAAAAACTATAGCGTATTCGCCCGAAAAGATCGACTTCTCGATACCATACTGACAAATACCACTGTAAAGAGGTAAGGTCGTAGATTTTTTTTTTTCATTAAGCGAAATCTAAAGAATGGTTCACTCCGGTCATTGCTGCTAAACGACAAGTGCTTAGTTAAGGATTATCAGCAATTCTCACTAAAATGTCATCCTCCTGATTAACAGTTATTAAGTCGTCCCACATCACTTTTGGGCTTAAATTGTCCAGTATCTCCTAATCTATTAAAAATAATACTAAAGGTTTTGGGACCAGGTTAAACTCTGTTTAAAAACATTTTCCGATATTTACAAGCAGCAGCAAAACATGAATAATTTTCTTGTACGTAAACACAAATCACAATTAGTAAAATTTTTATGGCGGGGCATTTTGACTTGATGAGCTTTTTAAATAAGCAGCAACAGTAATAAAATGTACCAGAATATTTTAAGCTGTTTTTAAGTATTATTCTTGTTATACAATATTTGTTTTTAAATGGTGCGTTAAAAATAGTGCTGAATTTATAATCGGTATATATTTGTTTTAGTAACACAATAGTATAATATAAAACCAATGTATATACAGGCCTTTAATGCTTAAGCAACGAGTTTAAGGCCACTTTGCTTTGCCTTGTGGCCTTACGTTGCAAATCCTTTAAAGGCAATTATGCATTGTGTCGTATAATATTTTTTAGTATAAATGCAATAAAACTTGAGGTTAATCATAATAAAGTTGGTGCATTAAATCAAGTGATTGGTTTTAGGTCTTCTGACACTGCATTTAATTGAATTATTAAACGTTATTATAAATAAAGCAAAAGTTAATTTAAAATATCGACAAATTGCTTGTCTCTTTGTCTCTGCTAACAGGTATGAGGTTATATTTTATTTGTATTAAGTTTACATACAAAAGAATTAAAGATTTATAACTGTTCTTACAACACTTACAACTACTAACCAATTGCAAACAGCACACAATGCATATTCAAAGTAGTTTACCAACTGTCTAAAGCTACTACAAAAAACAAGCCTAATAAGTACCAAAAAAATTTACGATGCAGCTGTCGGAAAATGTTAAACACCTATTAAATTAATTGCCTATCCCCTGAGGATACGGGGAAAATAGAATAGATCCCAAATATGGTCTGCCTGTCGTAAAAGGCGACTAAAAGACTCCCAATCCAAAGCGTTAGGCGACCCGTGCTGATGGATGCATGGCGGTGGGGAAGCACCGGAAACGGGGGGAGCCTACAGAAAACCGGGCGAAATCCTGTAGTGGACAGCCTTAGTCCTGTGCAGAGGGCACCTCAGGGCCAGACCACCCCTTCCCCCATACTCGTTAACGGCAAAGAAGAACTGATAACGCTGGTAGACCGTAATCACGTCAAACTGATACGGGTTCCAGGACGCCAGGAAGTTGCAGGTAATGAGGAAGTAAACGAACTTGCAAGAAGAGGTTCGGAAAAACACAAAACTACTGGAAAAGTTTACCAGAAAACAAACACGGGAAATAATACATCAAAGGACCGTGCCATGAAAGGACGACAAAACTTACCGATGAACCGGAATCAGCTAAGACTGTATAATGTAGGCCTGGCCTGCGGGTTGCGCGGCGGGGATCCGGGAAAGTTGGGCCCTTGCTGTGGTGCTGCGGGGCGCTGGGGGAAATGTGCGGTTCTTGGGTGACTACATTGTTCCCACCCAGTACAGAACTTGTACAAGGTACGAAGGTGCTGGATTGGATGCAGCGTGGTTGTAGGTCCCGGAATTTGATATTACAATAATGTAATTATTAAAGGCAATACTTTTTAAACTGAAAATTTTATTATTAATTGACATTTTATAACACTTTTTTTCTTTTATTTAAATTACTTTTTAAATGTTGAAAAAGTAGTAGACAAAAAATATAATTCAAAATAGGTGCGGGCCCACTGTTATTGTTAATATTACCGCGAGTATTGATAGTGTTTTATAAACTTAACGAGAGGCAATCAAAATCATTTAAAATTATTTTAAATGTCGCAACTTAAATTTTTTTAGTCTTTGTCATTCTTGCACAGGGGCCTTGTTAATATATTCTGTATCGGTAATAATATTATCTATTATTATTATTGTTAAATTTCACAAATCAATTAAATGAATTAGACTTATGTTCAGTAATAATAAATAAAAATTAACACTTGGTGGCTGAAAAAAAAATCCGGGGTTACTACCAAACTTCACAAGATTATTTGCAGGGCTAATCAAAAGATTGGCTGAAAATTTCATTAAAGTCTGTTCAGCCGTTGGCTATAGAAAAGGAATTAAAAATAAGATGACGTTTTAAAAAAGACCACACCAATATTTTCATAAAAGATTAACATAAAGCATTTTTATTTTTCATACAAAAGATATAAAAACGACATGTTTAGCAGTCATTTATAACATTTATTTATTTGGTACCCCAAGCAATTTAAAAACGTAGCTGTAAAAATTTATTAAATTTTATATAAATATTTAATTGAATTGCTTACAAGTATTTTTTGTACACATGTATCTGTCTGACAAGTCAATTGGAGCTTTGTAATTTTTGAAAAACTCAGTAAGACGTGAAGTGACCAAACGACAACGTGGTAAACAATATTTTTATTTTTTACTCAGCAATTACCGTAATGTGTGAACAGTAGGCCGGTAACAATTCATACGCAAAATGGAATCGGTTGTGGAAATTGTAGATTGTATTTGCGCGTTTAGTCGGAAACATTTGGTGCTGTAATGGGATTATCGTGGCTGCCGCATTTCCTGCCTTTAACTTTCCCAAAAACTAATACGTTAATCTGGGCAATCTTATCGAAGGACGTACAAATTGAAAACTTAGAATATTGTCCTACAACACTTTAGAATTTAGTGGGTTAAGTTTTAGAATTGGGTTGCTAACCAATAAATATAATTTTATTTTGATAAAAATTCCACACCTGCAATTTTGAACCTTATCTTCCAAAAAAAAAAGCGGATCTGCTGGCCGAAATATTTAGCTCTAACTCAACCCTCGATACCAATGGAAAACAACCCCCAACGATACCTAGAATAAACGCATCAATGCCTGAGGTCACTATCCGCCATCGCACTATCAGGAAAATCCTCCGAAATCTTGAGTCTAATCAGGCAGTAGGACCAGATGGAATTCCGACAATTGTCCTGAAGACCTGTGCTTAAGAGCTCTCCCCAGTTTTCTGTAGACTCTTCAAGTTATCATACAGCAGAGGAGTATTTTCGTCCATGTGGAAAAACGCTAAAGTCCAACCGATTCCAAAAAAAGGAAAGAAGACTATTCCTGCAAACTATCGCCCTATTGCATTGCTCTCAGTCATATCCAAAGTTATGGAAAAAGCGATTAACACAGAACTTATCAAATATCTGGAGAAATTTAGATAATCCATGACAGACAATATGGATTTCGACAACTTCGGTCTACTGGAGATTTGCTGGCTTATGTCACTCAGCTCTGGACAAACACTATCGAAAAGTTTGGTGAATCTCGTGCAATAGCCTTGAATATATCTAAAGCCTTTGACCGCGTTTGGCACCAGGCATTGTTAGGTAAATTATCGGTTTAAAACTAATGCCGGGGTCCCCCACCTTATTTCTTTTATACATCAACGACCTCTTGAAAACCACCACGAACCCCATTTACAGTTTCGCAGACGATAGCACACTTGTCTAAACTTTCACATCCTATCGATCACTTTCGGTGAATGATACAAATAGGCAGGAACAGGTTGATTCCATCAATAGAGATCTTGAAGCAATCGTCGAGTGGGGAACCAACAATCTTGTTCAGTTCAACGCCCAAAAAACACAAAGTGCCACGTTTTTCAAGAGAGAGAATTCCTCAAATTATCCCATCACAATGTCCGGAAATACCCTTGAACCAAGTCCCTCCAGCTCGATTTTGGGACTCACAGTGTCCAATAATATGTCTTGGCATTACCATGTTGCTAACATCGCATAGTCGGCAAGCCAAAGGCTAGGTTTTCTGTGGAAAGCTAGAAAGTTTTTTACTCCTGATCAACTGTTGATGACGTACAAGGCTCAAATCCGACCTCTACTGGAGTATTGCTCGCACATTTGGGGTTCAGCACCAAGGCATTCTCTTCGTCTTCTAGATTGTATTCAGAAAAGAGCCATTTGTTTGATAAACAGCTCAACTCTCACAGATACCCTTCACCCTTTAGAAAAATGTTTTTGACAGAAGACGACGATCCGGGAGCAAAATCAAATTTCTCAAATGTCAAGGACAATAATGTAGCAACATTAAAACGTTGGCTTGCTAGTCGTAATTTAAAAATTTCAGACAGAAAAAATTAATTAATTGACAAGTTGGTAAACACAGTTTAGTTATTATGTAGCGGTACTTCAGAATTTTATAATAACCAAGTTTAAATATGTTTAAATATAAGTTTATATATGTTTTTTAAGAACTGCATTTTTTTTTTTTTTTTTTTATGTTCTGGTTCCCACGAAAATGGCTATCCTGTAATGTTCAGAGAACATCGTGGGAACCAAGGGAAAGAAGGTAGGAGTTGGTGTTCTTTTTAAATTTCTGGAGGTTGTATGTCTCAGGGAACACCTCCCTAGGCAATGAGTTTCAAAGCCTCGCAATTCGTTGGATGAATGAGTCTTTGGAAAGTGATGTTCTGCAGGTCTTCAAAGTGACCACGAAGGGGTGTGAAGACTGAACTTGACGGGTTAATCTCGAAGAGACTGCCAAAGGAGGAACGATTGTTGATATTTCAGAAGAGCATCGCCCATGAAAATATCTATAAAATAGAGACAAATCGCCAACTTTTCTACGGTGTTCCAGACAAGTGAGCGAATTTGTAAGCGAGGCATCACCGACGAGACGAATTGCCCTTTTTTGGACAGAATCCAGTAGCTTCAGGATATGTTTAGGTGCTGCACTCCAAATATGGGAACAGTACTCCAGTACAGGTCGGATCTGTGCCTTATAGATCATAAGCAGCTGACTGGAGGTGAAATAGCTCTTGGCACGAAACAAAAAACCAAGTTTTTGGGATGCACTTTTGGCAATGGACCTCACGTGATTTTCTCAGGAAAGGTCATTGCTGATAGTAATACCAAGCATTGATATGGATGACGTCAGTGGTATGGTTACTCCTGACAAAGTTATGTTAGGCACAGTGAGATCGGCTTTTCTAGAGAAAAGACATGCTTGTGTTTTGTTTGCATTGAATTTTACCAAGTTATTGGATCCCCATTCGAGAATTTGGCCCCGAACCTCCTTAAACACGTTTGAGCTAAAATGTCCAAGCAATTAAATCGACTTCAACAACCTCCACAAACATTGCAGCACTTGGCTAATGCATAACAAGTCATTTGGGAAGGCATTCCAAAGCAGTTTATTAATAATTTAATAGATTGTCTTTTGAATGAATAAACAGCATTAAGGTGAGTCCAAAGTGGTCCTACACGGTATTTAGTTTCGTTACAGCTGTTGGAAGTACCGTAATGAATAAACTTTGTATGTTATATTTTCTTTAATTTGCCACTTTTTCTTAAACAACCATTTTGATTTATTGAAGATAAGTCAATGGACGCGAATAAGGGTTTTTTTTTATGAAAATAGTCGCAAAAAGGGTAGACCTATCGTATGGGCCGCGGACGGCCCGCACTGCGACTATTAGAAGGGGAAGGGATTATAGAAAGGAAATGATTGTGGACACGCTTTTTAAAAAGTTTCAGGTCATAGTTCTCTGAAAAAACTAATTTTGGAAGCTTATTCCATTCCGTAGCAGCGCTGTAAAAGAAGGATTGTTGATGAAGATTGTTTCTTGTAGTGTCAATCTTGAGAGTAAATGGGTGAGACTGATCAGCGTGCCGAGTTCTTCGGCTGAATGTGGCCAATGGTGGTACAAGAGTTTTTATTTCTCTGGAGCATCTTCCATGGAAATATCTGTAGAGCAATGACTGGTCTGCAACTCTTCTTTTATGTTCTAGAGGGTGAAGGATATCTGTGAGAGTTGAGCTGTTTATCAAGCAAATGGCTCTTTTCTGAATAGAATCTAGAAGACGAAGAGAATGCCTTGGTGCTGAACCCCAAATGTGCGAGCAATACTCCAGAAGAGGTCGGATTTGAGCCTTGTACGTCATCAACAGTTGATCAGGAGTAAAAAACTTTCTAGCTTTCCACAGAAAACCTAGCCTCTGGCTTTCCGACTTTGCGATGTTAGCAACATGGTCATGCCAAGACATATTATTGGACACCGTGACTCCCAAAATCGAGATGGAGGGACTTGGTTCAAGGGTATTTCCGGACATTGTGATGGGATGATTTGAGGAATTCACTGTCTTGGAAAACGTGGCACTTTGTTTTTTTTGGGCGTTGAACTGAACAAGATTGTTGGTTTCCCACTCGACGATTGCTTTAAGATCTCTATTAATAAAATCAACCTGTTCCTGCCTGAGTCTATTTATATCATTCACCGAAAGTGATCGATAGGATGTGAAAGTTGAGACAAGTGTGCTATCGTCTGCGAAACTGTAAATGGGGTTCGTGGTGGTTTTCAAGAGGTCGTTGATGTGTAAAAGAAATAAGGTGGGGGACAGGATGGAACCCTGGGGGACCCCGGCATTAGTTTTAAACGCATCAGAAGAAATACCGTCAACTGCCACATTTTAAATGCACTACCCCTTTATTTTATTAAGTAATTGGATTTTTCAAATTCTTTTAGATATATCTTATGTGCAATGTCTATACCCATCTTAAACAGTTCTGGAAATATTAGGTGTATTCAGAATTATTGCAAAAGTGAAGTTTAAACAAATCATTTTATTACAGAAACTCGCTACAACACACTCAATACTTATTTCCCAGTTAGGTCTCGATAATGAGAAAGTAAGCACAAACTATTTTAGCGTTCCTTTCATGAAATGAAAAAAAAAACGATAAAAATTTTTGTTAACCTACTTTTGTGTAAAACGTCTTGTCCTGTCCTGCCTTAGCAAATTGTTCTTTGACTGGATGACAATAGTAATCAGTGTTATGGTCGTTCGAATTTTGTTAACTGCATATTAAAAAATGGTACCTACATTTAACAGAAATGCACAGAATAACAATTCTACAGATGATTAGATATGGGAATAAAAGACGAATACAAATGGAAGTTACTCGCTTATTTCATAAAAAATTTACAAATTTTCCATCCACATTCCAAGAGACAATTAGCAAAATAGAAAAGCAGTTTCGCGAACACGGGCATAAAAGGCAAATACAAAGAGCAGCTGACAATGCAATAAGTAATCATACGAAACTGGATATTATGCTTAAGTTTGTGGTAAACCCACTTACTTTTGGAAGACTGGAACCCCCAATGTTCGATGATAGCCATTCATCGTTTAGTTGAACATTAAAAAGTAAATAAAATGCATCTTTTAAAATTATACCAACTCAGGAGCTCATAAAAGACGATTTTGATAGGAGAATGCATTTTGTGAACAAATGATGGCAATGTTAGATTACAACGTGATCCAATTAGAAAATGTTTTGTTTTCTGATGAGTGCACATTTACACTTCACGGTTATGCCAATCGTCAAAATTGCTGCTATTGGTCACTGGATGAGAGAAGAACATACTTAACATCATAAAAAGTTTATTGTTTGGGCAGAAATTGTTTGAGATCATATTATAAGTCCCTTGTTAATTAAATGGCGATTATTATTTAGCACTGCTAATGTGCCAATTTTGACAAACTTATATCATCCTACATTCTACAGGCTCCAGCGAATACGATATGGTTTCAGCAAGATCAAGCACCGCTTTTTATTACCAAATCAATGACCGGGAGTACCTCAACCGGATTTTTTTCAACTTGATATGAAGGCGAGGATGAATGGAATGGCCTGTACAATCCCCTGATTTGACGTCGTTAGACTTTTTCTTACGGGAATGTGTCAAAAGTATTGTATACAAAACTAAACCCTCTGTCTTAGCCGACTTAGGAAAACGAATAACGCTTGTTATTAGATCGGTTACGCCTGCGATGTTGGGTAACGTCGGAAGAAATTTTTATTTATGACTAGTGGACTCGGCAGACGTTATCCTGCCCGAACGTTGGCTTGCCTGTTTTGAAAATATCGCTATCCAACTCAGCGACCCCGAAAACTATAAATTTGACACATAAATTTTTTTTTATTTATACAAATTTAAAAAAAATATAATTATCAAATATATAAACCAAATATTATTACCAATTTTAAATGTATCAACTTTATGTCCAAAATATATAAATAAATGTTTTTCCCTTCCAAAATAATAAAGTTTAAAAAAAAAAAAAACTCACTACTTATTTCTCTGTCGGTCGACACCCTTCCTCTAACTCAGATGATCTGACCAGGAACTCCAAACTTGTTGACTGCTTTCCTGAAACTGCCCTTCACTTTTATTTTTTATTGCTTTTTTAAATTATTATTATCTTCTTTACACTTTTAACAACTTTTACAATACAGTATATATTATAACAAAAAAAATCTACTCTCTTTTTTAAAACTGATTTCTTACTATCTTCAAAAACACGTCTGCTCTCTTTTAATATTCATAACATACTAACAATTTTTATTTTTTTTTATAATTAACAAAAAACCTTAGAAACTCGTTTCTACACTGTTTTAAATTTTTATACACTCTTGGATAAAATAATTTATAAATTTTTTTGACTGAACTCCCTGTTATAATCCTGAACACATCTGTCATTCTTTATACTTATCCATCAAATTCTTTTTAATGTTTTTATAACCAAATTAATATTCAGGTGCTAACTATTATTGATTTTTTATTCTTTACATATTTATAAGATTTTTATTTATTTATTTATATATATATATATATATATATATATATATGTGTGTGTGTGTTTGTGAGTGTGTGTGTGTGTGTGTGTGTGTGTGTGTGTGTGTGTGTGTGTGTGTGTGTGTGTGTGTGTTCGAAACCGGTAAACAGGTGGTTTCTTTAAACAAATAAATTCAATAGACCTTTCTCTTATTTAACAAGCACCTGTATATCTTGCTTACTGTGATGGGGTAGTATACACGGTTATACATCAGATGTAATTCAATGCCTATCGTAGGAATATAGCCAGAGGAGTATTTTGTTTTCCGATATATAATCGACCCACTTATACCTATTTATTATGTAATACAGCAGTTATAATTCTAATACCTAATTTTCGCTGTCGGACTTCATTATACTTTTCTAGTTTACTGCAATAATATAGTTTTTTATAATTTTCGCATATTTTTATATATATAGTCTTGAACCCTTTTACCCTTAGGATGTCGGGTAACAATACTTTTATACAATTAATAAAATGCTAACTACACTCTCCCTACCATATTTTTGCTGCGACCACTTACTTTTGGGTAAGGCAGATTAAAAATTAGATTATCAAAGACCTTTGGTCAATAAAATTATGTCGTATTCTGTAAATTAATTTTAATGAATGGTTAATCCTTATTTTTAATCTATTTTAAAAATTTGTTTTATAATAACCAGAGCAGAAATAGTATATTTGTAATAAAGCGCATATAATGGAAAATAAAATAAAAATTAATTAAAAAATAACAAAGAAAAAAAGTTCATTAAAATAATAAAAGCGGACTTTAAAATAATAAAAGTTAATTAATGTTGCACTCGTTTGTTCACTTTGCAACTAAAATAAGTTTAGACGTTACAATGAGGTTCAGACGAAACGACTTGACTAACTTAAATTAATTAGAAATTAAACATAAATTACAAAATCTTCCCAACCAGGATGCAGTGTTTCTAATTTGAATATGCAAATGATGCTTGTTGTACTACAGAAAACTATTTAGGTTTAGTCATTTTGCATGTACATTTCCATGAGGATTGTGATCCCGTGAAATTTCTATTAATATTATTACTGTTATATATTCAAATAAGGCTTGTAATGGTTAAGCTAATCAACAGATATTGCGAGGTCCCTAATAAACACTTACATGAGTCATTAATCCCTGGTAAGTACATTGTGTTCATTTTAAATAATGAAATTATTATCATTTATTTTATTTTATACATCATATTTTTATATAAACATTAAATAAAATTTGCCCAAACATTGCGTTTATGACCATTTTCATTTATTTAAAACAACATTAAAAAAAAATTATAAATTTTTTTTTAAAAATTATAATTTAATTTAAAAATTGTTAAACTTTTATAAATAAAGTAATTTGTATACAGTGTGTAGTAGCCAAATTAAATAATGAGTAAACAGAGGCGTGTTCGACAAAACGCTCAAATGATATTTTTAAAACCTCATTTGATAGGAAAAATTCGCAACAAGGTACTATATTTTTCTTGATAATTTAAAAAATAATAAAAAAAATAATGTTAATGTAGAAGATGTTCAAAATGCTAACCTCGAACGTCTTGGCAGCATCTTAATCTATATATTTGTCACGGAAAATTTTTTTTTAAAATTGTTTACGACATTGTTAAATCTAGTTTTAAAAAAATATTTACGTATAACTTGTATTGTTGTGATCACAGATCGCAACACTTCGTTTTAATTTTATTTTAAATCCTTTACAATCCGTCCCTGCACACCAACGTCTTAAAACCGTTTTGCCTCAGGCAGAACCCAACCGTGATGTCTTCGGCTGGCACCCCAGCTTGTTTTCTTTCCCCCTTTGTTTGCAGTACGCAATCTCGAGTCGGCGCAATGGTAAGTTTCCCTCTCACCGCGCTGTTTCGATTCGACGAAACAGTAGTATTGCTCAGACCGTCACAGAGAGCGACTGTCATACAGTTAGTTCCTTTGTTTATGGCGCGGCAATGCAATAAGTAATATTTCTCCGACCGTCAATAGTAACGAGTCATTTTTTTCCTTTATTTCGTTAATTAATTCCTATTTTTCCACGGTTTTAAATTAATTTTATTGCTTGCAGCAGTTCACTGTGTTCTTTAAAGATAAAAATAGTATTTATATTTTGTGTTTAAAAACCAGCCGAATTTGTGAGTTTTCCAGTCCGCTTATATCAAACTTGAGTAAACATTTTTCCCATGTAGAAAAAGGGAAATTATAAACCCCCGATTTCTACATGTATAATTTTTATTTTGTTTTTTTAGCCATAATGCTATTTATAAATAAAAGATTTATTCAAGCAATAAAAAAACTGAACTGAAAGTTTAACAGTCATGTTTTATGGCAGCGGTTCTCAAACTTTTGTTATTCACGGCCCCCTGTTTTAATTTAAAAAATGTTGCACTCCCCAATCCGTAGACCTAGGAATTTGGACTAAAATAGGCAACATTGTCTCGTCGAGAGCGCCAAAGATGCTGTCGGAAAGTTCGCGGCGTTCGTGCCACGTATTCAAGCTTCATGATCTTTCTCGAACTGTCTGAACGCGACTATAAATACAAAAGCGCACATACGGTATTCTCAGTCTCTCAGTGTAGGTGTTTTAACACTAAGCAAGCATTATTGTGAAGTGTGAGTGTATAAGTAGATGTAGTATGGATAAATTTTTAAAACGAAAACTTGAGGATGACGGGGCTTGTACATCGACAGGTTCAGGTGGAAATCGTCCGAAATCTAAAACAAGAAAATATGACCCATCATACCTAAATTTGGGCTTTACTAGCCTTGAAGTAGGTGGCAAAGAAAAACCACAATGCGTTATCTGTTTAAAAGTATTGGCTGCAAATAGAATGAAACCAAATAAATTACAGAGGCATCTAGAAACGCTGCACAGAGAATATGTCAATAAACCGCGAGATTTTTTTGTGGAGAAACTCAGATTGTTTAAAAAACAAAAATCCAGCTTCCATAGAGTACTGGCAGTAAATGAGAATGCTCTCTTGGCATCATATAAAGTGGCATACAAAGTAGCTAAATGCAAAAAACCGCACACTATTGCAGAGCAACTTATTTTACCCGCTTGCAAAGACATTGTAGAAATAATGTTTGGTGAAAATTTTACTTCACAACTTAACAATATTCCTCTGTCAAATAATACAATCTGTCGACAAATTAACGATATATCAGTTGATATGCAGCAGCAGCTTGAATCTGAGCTTACTGGAAACTTGTTTGCTATACAACTTGTCGAAGCAACTGACTCTAGTAATGATTCCCATTTAATTTGCTACATTAGATTCTGTCAATGTTCTAAAATATGTGAAGATTTATTGTTTTGTAAACAGATTGAAGGAAGAATTACAGCCACCGAGTTGTTTAAGATTACAAATGATTCTATTACTAAAACGAATTTGCAATGGAAAAATTGTGTTGCGATTTGCACCGATGGAGCTCAAGCCATGTCTGGTAAATACAACAGTTTACAAGCGCTAGTAAAAAAGGAATCCTCAGAAATTATCTGGACGCACTGCATGATACATCGGGAAGCGTTAGCATCAAAATCTAAGGTAAGCCCTGGACTAAACATGATTTTGACAGTAGTTATTGAAGTTGTTAACTTTATAAAAACCAGACCACTAAAAACAAGGATGTTCTCTGTTCTGTGTGAAGATATGGGAGCTGAGCATCAATCTTTGTTGTTTTATTCCTTATCCAGATGGTTGTCACGCGGTAAGACGGTTAAGCGTGTTTTTGAATTAAGAAGGGAAATAGCGATATTTTTAAGCGAGGAAGGTCACAAGCATTCAACAGATTTTTTCGACAAATTATTTTTACTGAAGCTTTCTTATTTAGTAGATATTTTTGAAAAACTTAATATACTTAATCTTCAGCTGCAAGGAAAAGACGTAAATATATTTGATTTAAGTCAAAAGATTGATGCTTTTTGTAAGAAATTGCAGTTATGGCATAACAAATTGAAAGAAAACAGTTTGGAAATGTTTCCCACATTTTGCGATTTTGTGCAAGATTCCCCATTGGAAGATATTCATAAAGCTGTGATGCTAAAAAACATAGGAAGCCATTTAGAAAACTTAACTGAGAATTTCAAGCGATACTTCTTTGCAGAGAAAGATATCAAGTTGTCAGACTGGAGCTGGGTTTTAAATCCATTCGAAAATAGACCTGTCGGACTATCACTGCAAGAAGAAGAACAACTGATAGATATTTCAACAAATCCCTTACAAAAATCAAACTTTGTTAACAAATCTTTGACAAACTTCTGGACTGAACTTCCGAACGACTACTCCGTTATAAAAGCCAAAGCGCTTAGAATTCTGTTGCTTTTTCCAACGTCCTACCTTTGTGAAACTGGATTTTCTGCACTTGCTGTCGTGAAATCTAAATACAGAAATAAACTTTAAGTAGAAATTGAACTCAGAGTGGCCATCTCTAACATAGAACCAAATTTAGAGAAGTTGTGCGCCTTAAAACAAGCTCATGTTAGCCATTAGTCCTTAGAATGTTTCTTTGTCATCATTAAGTAAGTAAAATTTCAATAAAGATTTTTTAAAAATCTATCTGTAGCATTTTATCATTACCATTTTATTTTTAATCTGTACTGCGCCCCCCCAATCATGTAAATACGCCCCCCTTAGGGGGCGCGCCCCACAGTTTGAGAAACGCTGTTTTATGGTAAGTGCATACTTAGACATAAGCGCAACGGTTGTATATGTAATTGTGTAAAGTGTCTTTCTCTTAACAACTTGTGTTAAAAATGTTTACGAAATTTCGTTGGTGGAGGGAAATATTTGGTCAGGCGATTAACGGTTTTGCACGTTTTAGTTCAGATTAACATATATTCAGAGAGGGAGATAGGGTGTGTACTGTATGCGTAGGAAAAATGAATAAAAAACAATTCTTGGGGTGGTATAATAAGGTCGAGATGAAGAATGGAGGATCATAATCAAATGCTAAAAGCAAACATAATTCCTGTAGTAACGGCGATTCCTTAGATGATTCCGACTACACTCAAAGTAATTCTGTAAACAGTTTTGATTTATAAAAATTTTATTGCAACAAAAGACGCATAGTACAGGTACATTACGTTCTAACAAAAAAGTTTATCCGAAAGAAATAATTCTGACCTAACCTGGAAACATATGAAAAATAAATGGCAATATGGCGCAATAAACGGGGTGTTGTAACGATCGAAAATGGATTGTAAATTATTATTTATAAACATTCTTTATTTATTTTTGAAAACCTAACCAGTATGGTAAAATTCATCAGAAATTATTTTTTCTTTTATTACATATTTTTATTGTTTCCATTGGGTAGAAGCCATCATTATTTAAAGTTTTAAATAGATTTAGGTAGGTATTTTAAACTTAAATTTTGTTATTGTATTTTAACATTTTTTATCTTATTTCCAAAATATTTATTTTTGTATTTATTATGTACAGCTGTTTTTAAGCAACCTATTTAAATGTTATTCATTTTGTTAAAATCATGTGAAGAATGTTTGTTGTTTAATATATAAATCAATGTATCGAATTATTAAATATCCATGTATAAGTTAAGCACTGTTAAGACTGTTCCTAGTAGCATGTATTTATGTATTTCTTGTTCTGATCGTAGACATTTGCTTTATGTCAATAGAAGATACAAAGTCAGGTATTTATCGTTTCATTTTCAATTTCACAAGCATATCATTCATTCAGTCGACTACCCTTTCGGTAGTATCTTGAATAGAGATGGTCGTATCTAACTAATACATTTCTGTCAGTAAATGCTTTTATCTATTGAAATGTACCAGTATTGTGTCTAGCACAGTGATTCCTGTTAACTGAATTGTATACAAAATTGTAATTATTTTATGAAACATCCAATCGTCTGGATAAAATTTGTATTAAAGTTTGAGTTAAGAAAATATTAAGACTAATTGTAAATTGGTCGAACTCAAATGCTAATTTATACCAAAAATTTAAGTTAACAGAAGTCTTCATAATTCTTTCTGATTTCTACCCACACTAATCATAATTAAAGTTTCTTACTTTTATATTGTAAAAGTAATATAATATTATAAAATATTTAAAATAATTTTTTTTTATTGGTAAGTGTACTAAATATATTAAAACCAAAAGACTAAAAACAATGACACATGTAAACTCTTTTAATATAAACTCCGAGGTGCTAATTGGAAGAAAAAGAGTGAAACAAGTAAATCAGTTTGTATACTTTGGTTCAAAGTTTACGAGGAAGTATGGAAGTATGGTAGTAAATGTTGGTTTTGGCATAAAATGCATGAAAGTGAGATCAATGCTGCGGAATTGAGTAGTCTAGAGTGACTCTGATGAATAAAGTAAAGATAAGTGAAATAAGAGAACGCTATGGTGTAAAAAAAAATGTGGTTACAAAGATAGAGTAAGAAACGCTAAGATGGTTTAAGCACGTAAAAGAATGGATAATAGAAAATTTACGAAACAATTTTATAAGCCGAGTGTGAATGGGCAAGTCAGAAAAGGTTGACCTAGGCGAAAGTATGTCGATCAGATTAAAATTGTTTTAAATAAAAGTCAGTTTAAAAGTGCTAGCTAGTATGACAGAAGAAGCAAAAGACGTGTGTAAAAACCGAAGGAAGTGGAGAGTTGTCTCTACCTATCCCTACTGGAAAAAGGCGTGACTATATGTATCTATGTATTAATTCGTATTAGTACAAATGTGTTCTATTGAAAGAATAAGTATAACTCTAGTAAATATTTGGCATTTAATAATGCCCTCCATTATTTTTTTTTATGAGCAGGACTATAATCGTACTACCAAAAATAAGTTAACACATTTAAAGAAATTCATTCGCTGTTAGGCACTTACAATGCTTAAAACTGTAAAAATTATAGAATACATATTATTTTATATAAAAATATTATTTTCATGTTTTCTTCGAAAAGAGTCATTTGGTCCGGAAAATCCTGTTTACATTTCTTTCTTATATTTCTTTGTAGAACATTTTAATTCTTCTTATTCTTCTTCTGGTACCCTGCCTGATAATCGAACGTTGGCAATAATATTGGCTATAATAACTTTGTTTATCGCAGCTCGAAATAATTCAGCGATGTTTTGCGATACCACTCTCGAAGATTTCGGAGCCAAGATGTTCTTCTTCGTCCCGAACCTCTACTTCCGGCAATCTTACCCTGCATTACTAAATATTTATTTTTTTTATAAAAATAGTCGCAAAAAGGGTAGACCTATTGTGTGGGCCGCGGACGGCCCGCACTGCGACTATTAGAAGGGGAGGGATTATAAAAAGGAGATGCTTGTGGACACGCTTTTTAAAAAGTTGCAGGTCATAGTTCTCTGGAAAAACTGATTTTGAAGGCTTATTCCATTCCGTAGCAGCCCTGTAAAAGAAGGATTCTTGGAATCTAGAAGACAAAGAGAATGCCTTGTTGCTGAACCCCAAATGTGCGAGCAATACTCCTGTAGAGGTCGGGTTTGAGCCTTGTACGTCGTCAACAGTTGATCAGGAGTAAAAAAAATTCTGGCTTTCCACAGAAAACCTAGCCTCTGGCTTGCCGACTTTGCGATGTTAGCAACATGGTCATGCCAAGACATATTATTGGACACCGTGACTTCCAAAATCGAGATGGAGGGACTTGGTTCAAGGGTATTTCCGGACATTGTGATGGGATGATTTGAAAAATTCACTTTCTTGGAAAACGTGGCACTTTGTGTTTTTTGGGCGTTGAACTGAACAAAATTGTTGGTTCCCCACTCGACGATTGCTTTAAAATCTCTATTAATGGAATTAACCTGTTCCTGCCAAGTCTATTTGTATTATTCACCAAAAGTGATCAATATGATGTGAAAGTTGAGACAAGTGTTCTATCGTCTGCGAAACTGTAAATGGGATTCGTGGTGGTTTTCAAGAGGTCGTTGATGTGTAAAAGAAATAAGGTGGGGAACAGGATGGAACCCTGGGGGACCCCAGCATTGGTTTTAAACGCATCAGAAGAAATTCCGTCAACTGCCACATGTAAGGAGCGATCTTGCATAAAGCTCAAGAGCCATTGGCGCAGTTTGGTTGGGAGACCGTAGGCAGATAATTTACTTAACAATGCCTGGTGCCAAACGTGGTTAAAGGCTTTAGATATATCCAAGGCTATTGCACGGGATTTACCAAACTTTTTAATAGTGTTTGTCCAGATCTGAGTGACATAAGCCAGCAAATCTCCAGTAGACCGAAGTTGTCGAAATCCATATTGTCTGTCATGGATTATCTCAAATTTTTCCAGATATTTGATGAGTTCTGTGTTAGTCGCTTTTTTCATAACTTTGGATATGACTGAGAGCAATGCAATAGGGCGATAATTTGCAGGAATAGTCTTCTTTCCTTTTTTCGGAATCGGTTGGACTTTAGGGTTTTTCCACATGGACGGAAACACTCCTTTGCTGTATGATAACTTGAAGAGTCTACAGAGAACTGGGGTGAGCTCTTGAGCACAGGTCTTCAGGACAATTGTCGGAATCCATCTGTTCCTACTGCCTTATTAAAGTCAATAAGGGAGGTAATATTTCTCTGGGTGCCTCATCACGTGGCCAAAGTATTCAAGTTTTCGCTTTTTTATTATTTTAATTATTTCTGTGTTTTTTATTATTCGTTAAAGAACCACTTCATTTCTTATTCGGTCCATCAAACTTATTCATGGGATTTTTTTGTAGACCTACTTTTCAAAGGTCTTTAGCCTCTTCAATAATGAGTGGGACAGCGTCCAACTCTTTACTCCATAGAGCAATATGGAGAATATATATTAGCGTGTTAATCTGATTTTTAATTTTAAAGTGATTCCTTTGTTGCAGAGAATTATTTTTAATTTAAAGAAAGCGGTTCTGGCTTTTTCCATACGGATCTTTATTTCTTTGCTCATGTCCCAGTTGTCATTGATATTAGCGCCCAGGTGTGAGATGTTAACCTTTTCTGGCTGTATCACGTATGCCCCGATATGTATTGGTGAAATTGGTGTTTTGCTGACAACCATAACTTTGGTTTTTAAAGTATTGGGTCTAAGCCCATACTTATCACATGATTCGGTCACTCTGTTTATGACTAGCAGCAAAATTAGCACCGTCTCATCCGCATATGTCAAATTATTGATGTTAATTCCGTTTACCTTAATACCAAGGTCCACTTCGTCCAAGGCTTCCCTGAACATATATTCAGAGTAGATATTAAATATTAAATGAGACAGTATGCACCCCTGCCTAAAAAATATTATCTCTATTTTTTTCCTTTGGAAAAGAGTAATTTGGTCCGAAAATCCTGTTTACATTTCTTTATTTTATTTCTTTGTATTAAATATTGAAATTCGAACAACAGATAGGTACTAACAGACACATTATAATTCTTATTTACGATATACGATATGGATATACGACTTCACTACTCCTGTGGCCTACTCCTAGGGCTGGGTTGATTATGGGACGGCACCTGCTAATTAACAATGGCTTTCCTCAAATAAATCCCGCTTGCGTCTATTTTAACTCGACACCAAAATCCAAAATATCAACAACGAAGGTAAGATAGAATGGTCAAGTTAAAAATTAAGTGGTTTTTTTTCAAAATCCAATTAAGATGGCCCAAATACAGCCAGATATGAAAGAAATCCCATAGAGGTTCTGCACACGTGCTAATATCTCACCGTCCCAAAAACTCTCACCAACACCCGACTTCGAAGACTGCCACCAACCGACTGACTCCCAGGCCGGATATCAAGAAATGACACGGAATAAACGGCAACCCACAATCTTCTCCAGTCCGGGCTCCACAATCGCCTCGTCCGTGCTGTTAGCCAGCCCCATCCACACAGAAATGCAAACCAAACAATCGAATACTATCCCTACAAGGTATGCAACACAACTTACGAGTAACTAAGGAATACGAAACTATCAGGGACCCAATTAATAATGGAACTGTAGAAGGAAAAAAATAGGCACGTGACAAAGTCAGTGACATTTTAAATAAAAGTAAAAAGTAATTTGGTCCGAAAATCCTGTTTACATTTCTTTATTTTATTTCTTTGTATTAAATATTGAAATTCGAACAACAGATAGGTACTAACAGACACATTATAATTCTTATTTACGAGGGCGGTTTGATAAGTCAGTGACTTTTTGAATAAAACAAATTTTTTCCCGCAAATAAACATTTTATTTTTCTACATAATCACCTTTTAGCTCGATACATTTAGTCCAGCAATTTTCTATCCAAATAATAGGTTTTTTCAAAGCTCTAAAAATAAGCGTTTGTTTCGGTAATGACTTCTTCATTCGACTCAAATCTCTTACCGCCCAACCATTTCTTTAGGTTTGGAAACAGAAAATAGTCGCAGGGGGCTAAATCTGGAGAATATGCTGGATGGGGTAGCAGTTCGTATCCCAATTCGTGGATTTTGGCCATCGTGACTAGAGAAGTGTGCACACGTGCATTGTCTTGATGGAACAGTACTTTCTTCTTTTTAGCCAAATGCGGCCGATTTTGCTTCAAATCAACGTCGAATCTGTTCAAAAGCTTTGAATAATATTCGCCGGTGATAGTTTTACCTTTCTCGAGGTAATCGATGTAAATGACACCGCGTACATCCCAAAAAACTGTGGCCATGACCTTGTTGGCTGACAGACTCTGTTTCGCCTTCTTTGGTTCACGTTCACCCCGAGCAACCCACTGGTCTCTGGCGTGTTGTGATGGATTCATTTTTCATCCACAGTAACAAAACGGCGCAAAAATTCGTCCGGATTACGGCTGAACCTCGCTTAACACTCTTTTGAAGTGGTAACACGATTGCGCTATGGTCGAGTGTGAGCAATCGCGGCACCCATCTCGCAGAGAGTTTTTTCATGTCCAAATATTCGTGTAAAATATGATGTACCCGTTCAGTTGTAATACCTACAGCATGAGCCAACTCACGACCTTTTATTCTCCGATCATCCAATATCATTTCATGGATTTTATCGACGATTTTCGGCGTGATCACTTCTTTTGGGCGACCTGGACGTTTGGCGTCACTAGTGCTGGTACGACCACAACGGAACTCTGTAAATCACTTCTTAACCATTGAAATTGATGGTGCCGAGTCCCCGTAGTATTTATCAAGTCTTTCCTTAGTTTCAGTGATGGATTTTTTACGTAAAAAGTAATGCTTAATCAGCACACGAAATTCACTTTTTTCCATTTTTGTAAAAATTCACGAGGTTGTCTGCTTTGAACGGCTATCAAACACCAACTGCACGACGTAGCTTGCTCAAAATTAGAAAGTTGCCCACTGATAGATTATAGTTGACGGCAGCACTGTTGCATTTGGAGTAACTGCGCGGGAAATTCAAAAAGTCAGTGACTTATCAAACTGCCCTCGTATATTAATATTTTTATTAAAATTCCAGCAATTGCTGATATAAGGGATTTAATTTGTTTGAAATTCTTGGTTCATGTAATTGCCTTTTGTTGAAGTCAGAACAGGAAGATAAAGTTTCCGTTTCACATTGATTGTTTTTATCTGATAATTTTTAAATGGTTTCGGCAATTGTCTATTTATCCTTTAGCGACACTGGTTGCCTTTTAGCCACCGTGTCTCTTCAAATTTGTGAAGTTTCCACCAATATCAGCAAATAACGTCGCTGAAATTCGACGAATGCCATGACTTGTGTAAGCCAAAATTACATCCTTTGTAATAGTTTTGCATTTTTATCATATCTATCCATTTCGTGAACAAATCATAAACTTTTTCTTACCTGGACTTTGATTTTTTAGGCAATAATTGTGCAGCTGCTGCATTAGAAATTTCGTACGGCACATTTTTAAACTTAGTATTGCTGCTGCTTTCCATAGTTTATTGCAATAATTGCGACCAAAAACAATGCAAACTTTTAAAAAACAAAATTTTAACTAATTTCATGTCAAATAGCTATCAGTCGTTATTTTGCTGCTATGGTAATGATCAACTGCATTTGCCAAAATCATACCTATTAAGATTTTCATATTTACAATGACAACAACAATGTTATTCTTCCCGGCCTAGTCCGGACATACGTACTACTCGGACAAGGTCGGAAAAATGCTACTTTCTCAATGAAAAATTTTCCGGGAAGTGAAAGTTCAGGAGAAAAATATTTAGGAGAATAATTTTATCCACATGGCAGTTGTATACTAAACAAAAATCTTATACCTCTGATGGTATTAAGGAAAGTTTTTTTAACGCAATGTAATTTTTTTAGAAATATAAGAGTTTATCAATAAGTGGTAAAGTAATTAAAATTTTTTTTTTAAATTTTAATATAAAAAACGTTGTATTTTATTAATTTTAATATTTTTTATTCAGGATTTTGTAATAGACATAAATTATTATTTAATAATATTTCTTTATCTGCAAGGCAAAAGATCGGTCTTTGCGACCGCATTTCATTCCACAAAGGACCTGCTTACTTTTGCGGACAGTTTAAAGTACAGAGTGCTCTCCCAGAGTAGGCTACTTTGCATGGTTGGGTACGACGGCAGTCTATAGAGCTTGTGTATTCATTTGGCTAAAGGCAATCTCACATCTTAATAAAATTAAAAATGTCTCACAGTGTTAGTGAAATGTAAAACGATGGTTTAAAAACAAAAAAAAAAATAAATTACATGGAGCGCGCTACACTTGGTATTATGTCCAGGTGGTGGCTTAAAGCAAGTGAGATTCATACACTTTTTTAATTATTTTAATATTAATTATTTAACTTTAATTTCGGCTTAAGAAGCAAAAAAAAATAATATACAACCCACGGCAAGAATGTTAGACGGATGTGACGGATGTAATATAAAACCAATAACCTATTTATTAAAAATCGAAAACAATAATATTATTTTAAAACTAATTAAACAAAAAATCACAAAAATAAAATATAATTGTTTAGTCTTTGTTCACTAACATTTTAATGTTTTGCTATTATTATTATAATTCATTTGTTTTTTATTAAATACTTTATTTATAAAACTTACTTTATTTATTAATAACTCAAATGTCATATATTTAAATAATCCGCGTATTAGTACAAGTTGAACTTAGCACTTCTGTCATGCCCTTGCACAGTAAAAGAACAACATATTTATTCATTTAACAGAACAATCGCCACTTTTATGAGACCATTTAAATTTCAGAAGAAAAGCATTTTGGTAAGTGCATGTTTAACTTACGTTCCTTTTTTATTTTTTTAAAGTTTATTTAAAATATCACTTTAAGCAACATTTTGGTCATTCGGGCCAAGATGCCGTTGATTGTAGAGGGGTCGTGAAGGCTAAGCAGCTTTTTAAGCACCCTGACCTATTAGATCTTTTATGAATAAGATGCTGTAATAATATGAAATAGTCAATAAGTAAGAGTAAGAGTATTCTTCGTTTCCACGAAAACATAATTATAGGTACCCTTTTTTTTAAAGAATGCATTAATCTTCTAAACAGTGAAGACTCAGCTGTAAGGTCATTTAAGGGGTGGTTAATTCTGTCTTGCAACTCTTGGCATATACTTTTTCGTTAAGATACGACCAAACTGTGTAATCCAAAGGATTGAAATCACTTGAACGTGAAGGCTAATGAATCATTACTTCTGTACTTCTATCAATCCATCGGTTGGAATAATAGTTACTTAACCAGATAAAACACTTATTAAAGTGCAAGAGCTCAATCATGCATACAAAAAAATCTTCGATCGTTTAGTGTTAAATTATCTTTTATTTAGAATAAATGCTTCTCTTAAAACTCTAGGTACCTATTACCATTATAATTTATAGGTGAAATGTGAAAAACAATTAATTTGTTACCTAGTAGGCATTATGAGAGTTGAACATCTCTTGGATTTGTCTTTTAATAAGTTAATTAAAAAAAAATTAACGTTTCATTTAAAAAAGTTGCAACGTGCACTTGAGAATACCTAATGTCAATTTTGTGACATCTTGAACGTATGGTTGTGATACGAGTAGTAAATTTCAATGTATCAAATTATTTAGTCCATTCAAAAACATGTAAAATTATGTTTTTTCCATTAGAATTCTCAACTTGTCAATGTAGATTTTAACAAGCCAACAGCTGCTTTTATCTACAGCAATGTACATACTAGCATTGTCTTGATAAAGCTCACTCTGACGAACTTGATCATTACTTAATATAATGCAAGAGAATCGAGTAATTTTGCATGAACATGGCATTGCAGAGGAACAAACAATCGTCTTGATGGAATTGCTGTTTTGTTTTCACTTGTATATAGTTGAATAATTTCCATTTCTCCCATTTCGTATAACAATTAAGCTTATTAACACACGACACATAGTTAAACGGTGCGTGAATATTGTGTTACATTACAATATTGTATTTTTAAATAATATAAATTAATATTATTAACAAATAAAAACTAGCAGGTTTATAAAATTTATTTCTCATTAGATATTGCAACGATATTGAATCTCGGGTTCGACGATTTTAAAACTTTACAATAACTAAACAATTTATTTTAATATTTATATACAATAACTTCTTACTAAAATTTATAATTTTTTTAACAAAATATTAATTTTTTTATTTACTTCAAAACTTAACTTTAAATCCTTAAAATTTCTTATATAAATCTAAATTATTTATTCTCAAAATTTACTGGATAAAACAGTTTTTTTATGGTAACTAATTGACCTTTCTAGAGACCTTTAATTACGCCGCGGCTATAAATTACTCGCTAAATGGGGTCGTTTTGATGCCGTCAAAGAAATAAAAAAGTGCCTTGTGTGGACGATACCGTCTTGGCCAGATAATAGAACAGGGACGTCTTTATCATAAATACCTATAAAAATAACTTAAAATAAATATTTTAAACATGTTATTTTTAAGTTTGCAGCTGTTGGGACTCAACAAAAGAAATTTTAAATAATTTTACATAACATGTAGGTACATTAAAAAATGTTAGTCTTATCCTTTGTTTGTTATACCTTAAATATAACTTTATACACAAATGTCTAAAAATGTATAATAAAACAGTACTATTACTTATTACTATTATAACATAAAAACCTAATTATTTGTAACTCTCAATGTACGGTTCGCTGCGGTTCTTACACACACATTTTGCTTCATCTCTTTTCATTAGTTCTGACGATCAAATCATTTATTTTAAATCCATGCGCCCTTTTTTTAATTTTTTAATTAATCATTTATGTATAAGTTAAACAGTCATGTCGAAGCCACACATCCCAGTCTAACAACTTTTTTGATATACAACCAGTCCGTATAAGCTACGTTTATTCTGACAAAAGCAGTGGAATCCTCAAAAAGTGATTTTAGTGCTCGTATACATAGATAAAGTCGACCACAATTCATTCTTCACCACTCTGTCATAGGCCTTTTCCAAGTCAACACAAGCGCAGTAGACCTTTGATTTTTAGCCAAGAATTTTTTGACTTTTCCTCGTATTAAAAAAACCTGATCCATACATCTCCTTTCTCTTTAAAATCACGCTTGCACATTCAATATTATTTCCTTGGTTTTATTTCTTACTTTTTTAATTAATATCTCTGCACACAGTTTGCCAACGATGCTAAGTAAACTCTCTCGGTAGTTCTTACAGTCCTGCTGCGAACCTTTTTCCTTGTAAAGGGGCACGATAACGGCCTTGCACTAGTAATTTAGTAACCTATCGCTTTTCCAACAAAGGTTAAAAAGGCAGCAAACTAGCTACCACACCCTGTACAGCCTTTAGCATTATAAGCGTAATCCTAACGTACCCTGCAGCCCTACCCAATTTCATACCATTTAACACTTTCACAATCTCTGTTGTACTAATTTTACTTTCTCTAATGTCTTTAAGTAGGGCCTGTGCTTGTGTATCCTTATTTTTAAATAAAACTTCGAAGTATTTCTTTTATCTCTTTAATACGCATTTCTCGTTTTGTCACCTTACTACCATCTTGGTTTCTGATTTTTTCCAATTGCGAGGTATTATTTTTACTTCTGGCAGTTCTTATGGACTTCCAAAAGAGTTAAGTATTGTTCTGGAAATCGTTAGATAACCTTTTATCAAATTGTTATTTACCACTCTCCTTCTTTCTTGCCACATCCCATTTTGCCACATTCTTTTTTGCAAAACCTTTTAACGTTTTATACTTATTCTTTGCCTTGTTTATATTCTTAATCGTTGTCATTTGGATTTTTTAATTGGCTTTTGTAGCCAGCCAATTTAGTCAGGCTTTATTTTTCTCTGACACTGCTAATTGAATCTTTACACACATTCTCTGTAACCTGCATTCTTCTTCTTCTAGTTACACCACACACTTTAATAGCAACATCCACGATTTCTTCTTTTAATGGCCTTCATAACTTTTTAACCTCACATGCTTCTTATAAAGTGTCAAATTTCTCGACTAATTTAATTACTAATTTCTCTTTTATACCTTCTGTGCATCTATTGGGACATAAACCTTAAGCAAAAAGATGCGAGTAAGACCAACCTTTAACCTTACCTAGAGGAGTCTCGGGCTTTCACATTTAAAGTTAGTCACACATTTATTCATTCTAGCAGAAAGTATCACATTAATGGCCTGAGAACCTGTGCCGGTTTTTAGAACTCCTGACTAGTAGGCTGTATAAGGACCGTATGTATTGGTTTCACATCTAATCTCTTGGTCTCATTTACACAAAAAACATCAATTCGTCTATGGTTTATCATTGTGTATATTTCGTTAATTTCATCATTCAAACTTCCCCTTACATTAAAAGTAGCAAAGTATTTATTCGCACTCTACGTTTCGCCCTTATGGGAAGAAAGACGTGATAAGTGACGAACTTTATCTCTGTTCTTTTGGCTATGGTAAATACAACTATAACTCATAGCTTCCCATGAGATAAATTAACTTTATACTAAAAAAAAATAACCGATATTACAAATTAAAATAAAATTTAAATAAATGTCAAAAAATTTCGGACTGAGAAAAAATATAAATTTTTTTAAATAATATATATTTTTTATTTTTTTTACCGGCACAGCGGCACTTATAAAATGTTTTTACGGAAAAATCCAGTGGTTCTTTTTTAAACAAACTTTCTCTACCTTACCGCAAATCACTTCACTTCACTTATTTTAAATTATTGCAAATTTTAAAATGTTTACCTCCAAATGTACATTTAAAGTTCAATATTTCCTGAAAAAATTAAGATTTTTTCCTATCAAGACGAACTGTCAACATTTATTCTGACATTTAATTATATAATAAATAACAACTTTATAAAAAATATAGCTTTGGCTCTATTAATTATAACAAATACACTCTGGATATTTCGCCATCGCGGGTGGATGGCTAACGATTTGTGACATTTGTATGTCACGAGCGCAGGTTATACACGTTTTGGTGGATGGGGCTTACTTTATAGTTCGATAAAATGGGGATTTAAATTGCCATTCAAAAGGCAAGCTTGCTTTTTCAATATGTTTATTTAAGCATAAAATAATTAATACCACCCCAAAAATTATTTTTTTGAAAATATTTTAAAAACGTTTGAGAAAATATCATAAAAAGGTCCAAACGAAAAATGTAAGGACTAAAATTTTTTATAAAATCGTTTTCAATTACTTTCGAACTATTTGCAATAGAAACCGAGATATTTTCAATAAACGATTAAAATTTATTGCTCAGTAACTATTGATGAGTGACAATTTTTATCGCTGTTCTTTTGGCTATAGTAAATACAACTATAGCTCATAGCTTTTTATGAGATAAATTAACTTTATACTAAAATAAATGCTTAACAGATATCACAAATTAAAAATAAATTTAAATAATTTTAGACTGACTAAAAATATAAAATATATAAAATACTTTAACCTCAATAAAACCACAAAAAGAAACCATGGATGTCGGAAGAAATCCTTGATCTAATGGAAAAAAGACGGTCACACAAGGGCAAGAACAACAAATACCAGGCGCAAAACAACATAATCAAAAATAAGATAAGAAAAGCAAAAGAGAAGTGGCTTTCCGAGCAATGCCAAGAAATGGAAGCAATTTAAGCAAAACACCAATACCTTAAACATGAACAAGAAGATAAAAGAGGCAGCAAGTATTTGCAGAAACAAAAGCGCGACGACTTTACAAAACGCACAGAGCAGACTGATACTGGACACTTCAAGACTTGGATATAACGAAGGCAGAAGTTCAATATTTAGTTCAATTATTAGCCTGATGAGCCATGTGCTTAAACTCTTCTTGAAAATAATACACAAAAGAATATATGCGAAGTGCGAGACAATAATGGGAGACTCTCAGTTTGGTTTTCGCAATGGCTTTGGAACAAGGGAGGCACTATTTAGCATACAGGTTCTTATCCAAAGGTGCCGAGACATGTCCGTGACCGTTTACGCATGTTTCATCGATTACAAAAAAGCCTTTGATAAAGTTAAGCACGAAAAACTGATCAACAACAAGAAATAGGAATGGAACAACAAGACCTTAGAATAATAGCCAACCTTTACTGGAACCAAAGTGCTCACATAAGAATCGATAACACTGCGTCCGACAAGATCAAAATGCTGAGAGGCATTTGTCAGGGATGCATTTTATCACCACTGTTGTTCAATTTGTATTCCGACAGGATATTTCAAGAGGCGTTTAATGAATGTGACGAGGAGATATCTGTCAATGGGATTAATATTAACAATCTAAGGTATGCGGATGACACGGTTCTTGTTGCCGACTTCCTGGAAGAACTGCAGGAACTGGTAAGCCACGTGACGGCTGCAAGCTCAGAGGCCGGACTTAGCCTGAACGTGAGAACGACAAAGTGGCTAGCGGTTAGCAAATCAAACAACGTGGACGGACACCTGGCAATTAACGGTCAACGAATTGAGCGGGTAGAAATTTTTAAATATCTTAAATGTCAACTAAATGAGAAGTGGGACGGCATGCAGGAGATTCGTGCCAGAATAGAACAAGCTCATGCTTCGTTCCTGAAGATGCGTAAGGTACTTTGCAGCAGAAATTTAAGCTTGCCTCTGCGCGGCCGAATGCTTCGCTGTTACGTGTTCAGCATACTGTTTTATGAAATGGAAGCTTGGACTTTGACTGATGCGATATGCAAAAATTGGAGGCCTTTGAAATGTGGACGTACAGAAGGCTATTAAAAATCTCCTGGGTAGAAAGAGTGCGTAACACCGAGGTACTTCAACGCCTCGACAAGCAGCTGGAAGTTCTGTTTACACTAAAAGGCGCAAACTGGAGTATTTTGGTCACATCTTAAGGAATGACAAGTATCGACTTTTAAAACTTATTATAGAAGGAAAGATCGAAGGACGAAGAGGTCCGGGTAAAAGAAGGATATCCTGGCTAACAAACTTAAAACAATGGTATGGAGTGAGCACTACCACATTGTTTCGACGAGCTACAGACAAGGTTCAGATAGCGCTGATGATTGCTAACGTCCGAGGAAGAAGAAGAAGAAAAATATAAAAAAATGTAGCTTTGGCGCTATTAATTATGTATAACAATTACATACTCGATATTTCGCCATCGCGAGTGTATGGCATCTTCGGGAGATGCATGTTTGCCGGCTTGTCTAAGGCTGACGGTTTGTGAAATTTGTATGTTTTTAAATAATTTTTACCTCCTAAATGAAATTTAAAATTGTTTAAATATAAATCGTTTAATTGTATGCTAAAATCAACTTATAATAAAAATGCAGGCTTGCATATTAAAAAATTTATAAAAGATCGAAAAATTTAAATTTTTAAACTCTTTTTTTTACAAAGTATAACAAATGATCTCAGAGATTTAATTTTTTTAATTTATTTAAAAGTTATAAACATTTGTATTTTTTAAACGTTTTTTTAACGAAAATTTAAAAAAATTTATATTTACTTTTTTTAACATTTTTTCAAAGGATTTAGATTTTTTTTTAATAACGCGTTTCAAAAATACAAATGTTTATATTTTTTAAATAAATTAAAAAAAATAATAAATCCCTTAGATCATTTGTTATACTTTGCAGATAAAATTTAAAAAAAAAACAGTTTAAAAATTTTAATTTTGGTAAATTTTTTAATATCCCAGCAATAAATTTTGATCGTTAATTGCAAATATTTCTATTGCAAATAGGTCAAAATTAATAAAAAACAATTTTCCATAAAATTTTAGTTTTTACATTTTTTGTTAGGGCCTTTTTCTGATATCTTTGCAAGTTTTTGAGATATTTTTAAGAAAGTAATTTTGGGGTGGTTTTTAATTACTTTTTACCCCCAAATAAAATTTAAATTTTTAACCCTAAATCCTTTAATTGTACGCCAAAATCAACTTATAATAAAAAATGCAGGATTGGAATTTGAATCCTCATTTTATCAGACTATTAGGGCTGTTCGGGGATTGGTCACATTCCAGCGATTTATTCTCCTTAGGTTTGTAGGTACCCATGTCCTATTGATTTTAAGTGCTTTTTCAGATTTATGAAAATTCTGTTGATGTTTATGTATTTTAATCGCTTCCCTATAAAACCTCAAATAATATGCAGATGTGGTGCATAAAACTTGGGTGTCCTTGTATTTGATTCAATGATTATCGTTATTATATGTGTGTGCTCCGCGACAGCAGATTTTTCTGTATGTCCAAAACTTTGACTTTGTGTTCTTTGATTTTGGTAAGGGGGTCAAAAAAATTCTGTAAACCAGAACATCTACCTAAATAAGTAACTGAATCACCTTAAGGACGCCCTCATATTGAATAGATATAATGTAAAAGAAATATACAGGTGTGTGCGTCGAAAGCCTAGCACTAGAGGTAACATTAGCGATGAACTGAGTAGTCGTGAAGTAACTTCTAAAGAGTTTTTACTTTACATCCCCTGAATGAAAAATAGGATCGGCCGACTTTTAGAAAAATATGACATCAAAACTATCTTAAAATCATCTAAAAAGATTAAGAACCATCTTAAATTTGCAAAGGATAGGAGAGGAGTCTTGCTAAGTTCTGCAGGTGTTTATTGTTTTCCATGCAGTTGTGAAAGTGTCTACATTGGAACAACTAAACGGTCCATTAGCACCAGAATCAAAGAACGCAAAGTCAACTGCCGTCTTGGACATACAAAAATCTGCTGTCACAGAGCACACACATAATAATGCTAATCACAGAATTAAATTTGAGGGCACCCAAATTTTATGCACCACATCTGCATATTACCTGAGGCTCTATAGAGAAGTGATTGAAATACATAAACACCAACGTTTATGAGATTAACACTAAAAAGTGTCCTTCTCAAGTTAAAAGTTGACGTGTTTTGGCATTTTTTTCAAATATGTCTTCTTCAAATAAACACAGTGTATAAAGCTTTTATTTAAAATTAAAAATTAATATTTTGTACTTAATTCTCTTCCTAATGCTTATCAATGATAAATAAACTGAGCATAAAGTGGTTAAATGTTTAATTTTAACAATTAGAATGTCTTTCACAACAAGATTTTTTGCAAAAGATTATTATTTTTGTGGTTACCGAATCCAATCATCTTTAATTAACAGTTAATTGTCTATTTACTAAGTTGGTCCATTGGGATAGTTTAAAATATTACCTATTATTTTTTTAAAAACTTAGTATTAACGTTAAATTTTAATATTTTTTAATGAAATATTTGTTATTTTTTTACGTCTTACAACCAAAATAAAAGTAAGATGTTATGGAGATATTGTTTTTCAATACTTTGGCACACCAAGTAATTCCAATAAACTAAAGCTAGGTCAAGAGAACAAAGCAGCCTTTGAATTATTTATTTTGGTTTATGGCTCTTTTATTGGGTTGTAATTTAGCATGTGACTTGCAATGAAAACTGCTTTTATATCACTAGGGCAATAAATTTTTAGCTTAACATGCACAAATCAGACATATAATTATTATATAATAATAAATATATACATTATTTTGTTTTAAACAAAAACAATTCATATTTGCAGGAACTAAAATAAAAACCAATTGATGAAAAAAGTTTTTAAAAAATATTTAGCTATGGGCGTTTTCAAACAATTTATTAACCAAAAGCATGAAATTTTAAAATATTTTCAGTACGGGATGTTTTTTTAAAAAAATTATTTGTTAGACTAAAAGATAATTTTTAAGATAAAAATGTATAGTGATTTTTGGCAAAAATATTAATATTAAAATAACAGTTCATAATTTAACTCAAAATATAAATGTGTAATATTTTTAGATTTTTTTCATTTAATTTATTCATTTCATAATTAATAAAAAATATAAGTCAAATATTCCATAAATATTTATTGTAATAAAATTCACGGTAAAGATGTATTACTAATTAAATTTAAAGAAAAAAAAATAAAATGGATACCCTAAATATAATAAAGTAATACCCAATTTTAATGATCTATTTAAAAAAAAAATTGTATCTAATGGAAATGGTATATTGCGAATATTTTAAATGAATTACATTATAATCTTGTGGTTGGGCCATTGGTATCAGCACCTATGTCACCTAGATCTTTTGATCCTCTGTTACAACCGCTGTGTCTTCAGGGCATCAGAATTCCAGCACACTGATTTTGGTGAACCTCAGGAATTCTATTGGCCCTGTCCCATTTAGATCGCTTGGATCCATTATCATACGGCCCCAGGTTTGATACCTGTACACCGCTAGCATCGGGCAGTGACACAGAATGTGTATACTGCTCTTCTCCTCTTTTCCGCATAGTCGACAGTTTTTTTCGGACGTCAGCTTAAGTTTAAAGAGGTGCGCTCTTATGGCGATGTGTCCTGTAAACAGACCAAGCGTGCTGCTTAGCCTACTTCGGTCCATCTTCCAGAGTGCGTCAGCCGTTATCTGAAGGGGTTTTTTTATCAGCTGTTTTGATGATCTGCAGCCAGTATTTGCATTACACTTCTTGTTTAAAGATTAATTTTAATAAATGTTTTGCTTTGGCAATCGGCAATCTGACCAACTGGCTTCTTGGTTCCACCAGGGTCCCATTTCTTGCCAGTTCATCGGCTACCTCGTTGCCGTTTATTCCTGTGTGCCCAGGAACCCATGTAAGAATGACTTTGTTTACCATCGCTAATATAGTAAGGGCTTGAATGCAGTCCCACACCACCGATAATGTTGTGGTGTTACTCACGAGGGCTTCAATGGCCGCGCGACTGTTAGTAAGAATATCAATCTCACTGTTGGTCACTCTGTTTTCTATCAGGTGCGTAGCGCACCTGAGTAAAGCAAATACCTCAGCCTGAAAGACCTAGGCGTATTTCCATGTGGTTGCAGGATGCTCCAAACACGTAGCGTCCCTGGTACCCTGATCCATCAGTATACCATCCTGGGCTCGTCAATGGTGTTTTATTCAACCAGTCTTCTCTGTTTGGATAAATGGAAAGTCTTGTATGAATTTTATTATTACAACGCTATTTTTTAAACTAACACCTTCAGTTTTTACAAGTAATATACATATTTATAGGAGAGCCCAATAGGGGATTTCGGGATTAATTTGAGCGCAGCAGATTAACATAAAGGACCTCTTATGAATACCTCTATCATATATAAGCCTTATTATAGGATTATCTAAGGCAGCCATTTAGAATAGTAAAAAAATCAATGGTTAGAAATACTCGAGCGTGTCAGATCAAGGTAAGGTGGGTAAGTTACAGGCCCAAAAGTGTGCATTTCAATAATCTGTCAATTTAAGCGTAATGTAAGGAAATGGAAGGGTCACAAACTTGCAAAAAAACGTCACCATGACATTTTTGAACGCGGTCGAATTTTGTTTTATTGTGATAAAAATAATTCAAAAATACCGAATAAAATATAAGTTTAGTGCGTGCAGCTGCAGTGAAGTAGGTATTCTTCACTCCACACCTTTCTTTTCCTTTCACTTTTTCTCTATCCCTTATTCTCTCGCACCATCCCCACACTACTTTCCCGCAGTAAAGAGCTTGTGTAACTGCAAGAAATTTATTACGAGGGCAGTTTGATAAGTCAGTGACTTTTTGAATTTCCCGCGCAGTTACTCCAAATGCAACAGTGCTGCCGTCAACTATAATCTATCAGTGGGCAACTTTCTAATTTTAAGCAAGCTACGTCGTGCAGTTGGTGTTTGATAGCCGTTCAAAGCAGACAACCTCGTGAATTTTTACGAAAATGGAAAAAAGTGAATTTCGTGTGCTGATTAAGCATTACTTTTTACGTAAAAAATCCATCACTGAAACTAAGGAAAGACTTGATAAATACTAAGGGGACTCGGCACCATCAATTTCAATGGTTAAGAAGTGGTTTACAGAGTTCCGTTGTGGTCGTACCAGCACTAGTGACGCCGAACGTCCAGGTCGCCCAAAAGAAGTGATCACGCCGGAAATCGTCGATAAAATCCATGAAATGATATTGGATGATCGGAGAATGAAAGTGCGTAAGCTGGCTCATGCTGTAGGTATCTCAACTGAACGGGTACATCATATTTTAGACAAATATTTGGACATGAAAAAACTCTCTGCGAGATGGGTGCCGCGATTGCTCACACTCGACCATAAGCGCAATCGTGTGACCACTTCAAAAGAGTGTTTAGCGATGTTTAGCCGTAATCCGGACGAATTTTTGCGCCATTTTGTTACTGTGGATAAAACATGGATTCATCACAACACGTCAAAGACCAAGGAACCATCGAAACAGTGGGTTGCTCGGGTGAACGTGGACCAAAGAAGGCGAAACAGAGTCTGTCAGCCAACAAGGTCATGGTCACAGTTTATGGGGTTGTACGTGGTGTCATTCACATCGATTACTTCGAAAAAGGTAAAACTATTACCAGCGAATATTATTCAAAGCTTTTGAACAGATTCGACGTTGATTTAAAGCAAAAACAGCCGCATTTAGCGAAGAAGAAAGTGCTGTTTCATTAAGACAATGCACGTGTGCGCACTTGTCTAGTCACGATGGCCAAAATCCACGAATTGGGATACGAACTGCTACCCCATCCAGCATATTCTCCAAATTTAGCCCCCTCCGACTATTTTCTGTTTCCAAACCTAAAGAAATGACTGGGCGGTAAGAGATTTGAGTCGAATGAAGAAGTCATTACCGAAACAAACGCGTATTTTGAGAGCTTTGAAAAAACCTATTATTCGGAGGGAATAAAAAAATTAAAAAAACGCTGGACTAAACGTATCGAGCTAAAAGGTGATTATGTAGAAAAATAAAATGTTTATTTGCGGAAAAAAATTTCTTTTATTCAAAAAGTCACTGACTTATCAAACCGCCCTCGTATTATTATGTAATGTACTTTACAAATATGGACAGTGTTGCTTTTATGCTACATTGGGAGAAGTATATATTATAAATTTGGGATAAATTGCGCCAATATTTACTGAATAGTATAGAAATAAACTTATGATTTTTTTTTAAATAAATGTTTGAATAAAGCTTAGCTTTTAAAAACATTTATTTTCTTGGTATTTCAGTGAAAAATCACTTTAAAAGTTTAAGATATTGATTATGCCTCTGGGGGCCATCTTGAAAATCTAAAAATAATTTTTAGGATTTTATTTTGGCCACTTTAGTATAAACATTTTTTACCGCTAGTTTCCACGATGAATAGTTTCCGAGATACAGCACTGTCCAATCTTTTCTGACCATCCGGTACATGGTTTCGGAATCATCTAAGATTCTAAGAGAAAGCGAAAACGCCAAGCTGTCAATAAAATTACTATCAATATGCATCCATATACAAAAAATTAAAAATTGTAACCTGAAATCAACTAGACGTCTCCGAACTCAATTAAACTTCAGACAGTTTGATGATGTCAAAACAATTGGATGTTGCGTGGATGATGTTCCATGTGCATAGTATATCAGATGTTCCATTGTGGGTAGAATATTACTAGTCCCATCATCTTAGGTCAAATAAGTTGAAAATCTCGGAAAATTGAGATACCCAGTATATTATTACGTAAAATCTTGTATTTTGTTATCCTCAAACTATTCTTAAAATTCGAAAAAAATTTGATGTCTGCAAGTTTTAAAATCAGGGGTCAAAGGTCACAAAAATCGATTTTTTTCTCCTTTTAATTAGTTCTAGTTATTTCAATTTCTTCACATTTCTAATAAAAAAACTTGTGTTAAGGAACATGCAGGATTACTTTTGATTGTTACTGTCATTTGCTTGTTCTACATTTAATGGGGTGTTTCATAGGTAAACAAAAATGGCTCATGGGATTTTCTTCTATTCTGGTAACAATGATATTTTTCACCTCATTGTCTTTTTGGATCCACTTTGTCACGTGCCTATTTTTTTTTCCCATCTGCCGTTTCATTATTATGATAGTCTGGCGTTCGTAATTAGCTTTGCATACTGCATTTGGTTCGTTGTATATAGTGTTGCCTATCTAGTAGTAATAGAATTCGATTATTAATAGCTGTGACATTTTTGTCTCTGTTATTATACTTCGCCTTGATTATTGGCCTCGATTGTCGTGTGTTGTCAGAAATATTATTGTTGGTTTGCTTTTCTGTGGGAATGGGCTGGCAATTAATGCGGACGAACGCGATTATGAACTAGGAACTTATACGTGCAAAGGTTGGCTGACGCGTGTCCCGGGTGATTTTCTGATATCCGGTCTGTGAGCGAGGAGTGATCATCAGTTGTTTGGTGTCAGTGGTGGAAGTCGGTTGGGAGTTTTTGGAAGGATTTGATATTAACACGTGAGCGGAACTTCTACGGTTTTTTCTTTCATATCTGGCTGTATTTGGGGCCATCTTAATTGGATTAGAAAGATAAACCATTTAATTCTTAACTTGGCCATTCTGTCGTGCCTATGTGGTAAATATTTTTGGTAATTGGGGTCGAGTTAAGATCACCACGTGTGGGATTTGATGAAGTAAATCCATCGTGAAGTACCACGTGCCGTTCCATCCACATCGACGATAAATTTCAGTGTTATAAAGACTTGCCTGGTGTTTTTAGCAGAAATTATTATGATAATACTACTTGGTGTTTCGGTTCTTGGATAATCGATGTTACCGTGACGTCTCAGTGAAGTTTTCAATTGGTTACATGGTATTGAATTTAATTTTATCAACTTATCAGTTATTATGTGCTTGATCTAAGTGTTTTCAATATTTTAAAAGTAACAAGTTATTTTTATTAAATTTGTACCTGCTCCCAGTGACGTCTCAATGAAGTTTTTAATAGTTTAAAAGTAACCAAATTATTTGTCGTTAAATTTGTACCGGCTCCAAGTTGAATCTGAATTTATATATTACTGAATATAATTTATGTGGTTATTGTGAGGGTTTTAAAATATTCTTCTTGTTGCAAGTCCATTTATTTTGTATTCCTTTTTTTTGTGTTAATCTTTTGCTATCAGGAATTCTATATAAAACCAATTATTTTCGAAATTTTAAATATTGTGAACATTTTTTTTTTGTTGTTTTTTTTTTTATTTTAATTCTCTTTAGTACCTCATTAGGTTTTTATTATTGTCTGGAAGATTGTTATAATTAATTTAAATATTATTTTAAGAAAGTGTATTAAATTCGTTTAAACCACCACTACGAAAATACAGAATTTATTGTAAAAAAAAAAAAATCAGAACATCATTTTTTTTACTTAATTAATATATTGCAGTAATTGTAAATATAGTTTTATTTATCTAGTTCGCCATAATTGTTTGTTGTTTTTCGCGTGGCTCTGCTGGTGCTTGCAAGACCTAGGGGTTTCCGGCTTGTACCGTCTTAAGTCGGTGGCGCGGCTAACTTTTAGATTTTTTTTTCTTCTACCCTCTACGGCTGAGCTCGGGCATAATTTGCCAGTAGAGAGACCACTAGCAGAGTACTCTTTAGAGGACTAAAAAAAAAGACGTGGCAACTTCTTTATATCCTTTTCATTGTAGCTCTCCCATTTTCTGGCCATTTCTTGGATAATTGTGTCCTTTGGAAGCAAGAACTATTTTGATTTGAAACTTCCAAATATTTCAGTTCCAATTTTTTTTTTAATTTTATCGTACTGACCTGCTCCATTATTTATTACGACACTTTACCAAATGGAGTAATCGTAGTTTATTGTAACCTATTCATCTAACTCTGGATCCATACCCTAATGGAAATGGTGTATTGCGAATAATATTTTAAATAAATAATCTTGTAAAACTTTTATTTTACAACGCTAGTTTTTAATTTGTCATTGACATTTTTTACAAGTTATAAATTTTATTAACATACAAAGTGTTTTACTTTAAATGGTTGTAGCTTAACAGTATCGCATCAATCTACTATTTTTCATATCAAATTAAATTTTAAAAATTTCATAAATAATTAATTAAAATTTTCCGAAGCTTTAAATGTCAAAAAGTTTTAATTCCAATATAAAGGACGACAATAAAATAAGAGAGAGGTTACAATGGTAATTATCACTATTTTTAATGTTTTACAACTGTAATTGAAACCAATTAATTTTTTTAGTTTTTTACTATTTCTATGCAGAGCCATTTACTATATGCAACAGAAATTATATATTTTTGGCAACATGATAATAAAATTTAAATCTCGTAAAAAACTAAAGTTTTTGTTTATTTTATTTATACAGTGTGTACATAAAGTAATGTCACTAATATTTCAATTTCTGTTAGGTTTAGAAAAAAATATTTTTTTAAATAATTCAGACCTAACTTATAATATATATAATTTTTTAAATAGTACACCCTGTATTTATTTTTAGTTTTTCATAATTCATTAATAAAAATACAACCGTCAAGACCGCATAATTCTCTTCTTATTGAGAAAAATAATTTACGGAAACGTTTTTGAAGCCAAAATATTCAACAGGAACAAATAACTTAATAATTCTATCTAATTAGATGTAAATATTGTCTTTCTTCTTTTATTTGACAGTATTCAAGTCTTATAAAAACCTAATATGGTATTACGCAATTGCTGATTTGATATTTGACAGGCTATTATCAGTATTTTCAGTTCTTCCCGATTATCAGGATTTGTCGTGTACACAATGTTGTTTAGAAATCATAAGAAAAAATAGTCTAAAGGCGATAAATCGGGAGATCTGGCTGGCCACTCAGTTGTGCTTATTCGTTCAATCCACCTGTCGTGAAAAACATCATTTAATTAATTTCAAACAGCAACACCAAAGTATGGTGATGCACCATCCTGCTAATAGCAAATGTCATTAAAATTATTAACAACTGCATTTACGTCCGTTTAAAATGCCCTTTACAAAAAACGGTCCATAAACAGTGGTGCTCATAATACCTGCCCAAACATTAACTAGAATTAGTATTACTTTAATATTTACAGTTGTGGCGATTAACAGTACCTTTTAACATAAACGTAGCATCATCAAAAAGACTAACTTACTTGTAAATGAGGATCTGCATATACCTTTTGCATTATAGTTTCAAAAATTCTATTCTGCCATAATCATCTTCAGGTAATGCAATAGCGTTATTTTATTAGAATGAAACTTATTCTTCTTGATAATGTTACAGACGGATTACTAACATCATGTTCTAATTCAGTTTTTTAAATGAATGTCAAATGATTTTCTACAAAACTTTGCCTTATGATTTTTTATCGTTAGTTACGGCCTTTGATCCGCCAGTTTTAGGGCGATTTTTAGTTGAACCCTCTTCTTCAAAGACTTTCACAATCCTCTAATTTGCAGTTTTGGTTGCGATTTGGATATGTATCATTAAATAAGTAAGCTACTTTAACATCAAAACTTTTACGATTACCGTAAGTAACTTCTCATCAAAATAATCATTGTTTTATTCTGTTCGCTAAATTTTAAAAGTAACTTATTACAATAAAAACCTTTTACTCATGACAATAAAAAATAATTCATGACATTTAAAAACAATTATTGGTAGAAAAACCTACTACTTTTTTGACATAAACAATTTTTTTATAATTTAATTTTAAACCATTGTAACTTTGGAACTATAAAAAATTATGCGATCTTGACGGTTGTATTTGTAATTAAATTAATTATGCAAAACTAAAAACATATTCAGGGTGTACTGTTTAAATTAATATGTCAATAAGTTATTTTGAAGTAACGTTGCACATACTTCTAATTGACTTATGCAGATGGTATGAATTAATTAAAAAAACTTCAATTTAACATTTTTTTTGTAAACCAAACAGAAATCAAAATATTAGCAAGTAACGTTACATCTACACACTGTATATATAGTGGTCTATTAATTTCAAGATTAAAGTTAAAACTTGCATTAATATCAATTATATTAAATTAAGAGCAATATCTGTTAAAGCCGCAAATGTAAACCTTGACGACGTTTTAGAGACACAAATAAAATGCCCAATTTATTAACTTGCTATTTACCTCAATATATTTCTCGTCGGCGAGACTGGTCTTTATTATCCAGCCTTACCAAGTAAAACTTTTACATTTTGTAATGAAAAGTGCAGTGGGTGTAAATTTGCTAAGAAAAGACTGACTACAAGTCGATTGGTACTACAACAGAAAGGCCTGGATGACCAGAGATATTATAATGAACTTCTTCTTACGTACCATGTCCTTCTAGAACGTTGAACAGAGATCTTGAGTTGAGTTTATACCAGTCACGTAGATTCTTGAGCTTCTAAATGCTTTTCTGCGGCCCGGCTTTTTTTTACCATAAATTTTTATTTTATTTTAATTTATTTAATTTATTTTATTTGGTTTACTTTCTTCAATAGTTCACTCCCAACTGTAATGTTAGCATGATATTAGGTTACTTGCTCATTACTAATATTTGGTCTTTTTTGCATTTAATATGAGTCCGGCCATTGCGCATTTTTCGATGATTGCATCCAGTATCCGTTGTAAATCTTCCTAACTGGAGGCCAACAGTACCGTATTGTCTGCGTAGCGAAGGTTGTTTATGATTTCGCCATTTATAATAATGCCGGCTTGTATATCAGTTAGTGCTTTCCTAAATATTCTTTCAGAGTATACAGGGCGATAAAATGCAACCTTGCCTTACTTCACGTTTGATCTTTATTTTCGGTGTATCATCACCATCTATTCTAATTACTGAAGTTTGGTTCCAATATAAATCAATTATTTTAATATCCCTTCCGTCCAGACCTATATGGTCTAAAGTCTCTACCAATACTTAATGTTTGACCCTGTCGAATGCCTTTTGAAAGTCTGTAAAGCATGCATAGACATCAACTGACATCACGACTTCTTTGAGCCAGGACATTTATCCCAAATAGAGCCTCACTTGTGCCGAAGTCATTGCGGAACCCAAATTGCGATTCGCTTAAGTATTATTTACACTTGGAATAGATCCTGTCATGAATAATTTTGAGAAATATTTTTAGTAAGTGATTCATTAAGCTGATTGTTCTTTAATCAGCACACGTATTGGCAGTTGTTTTCTTTGGCAACGTGACAAATATGGATCTAAGCCAATCGCTTGGTAACTTTCCACTGGTGCATATTTTATTGAATAATTCTGTTATAAATTTTAATGCTTCAGTGTTATCGATAAGTTTATATATAGAAATCTCGTCAGAATCTACTGCTTTACGGTTTTTAGAACGTTTTATGTCATATTCTACTAGAGTAAGTGTAATTAGAGGTCCTTCATACTTTCTTAATTCCGGTGGCGTTATTGGTCTATCATCTTCAAATAAATTTTTGATGTACCTTTCCCACTTCTTTAATTTTTATTCTTTTTGATGAATCACCTTTTTATTTTCATCGTAGAGTATAACCAATCCACTGCTTGTTCTAAATTTACCTGTAGCCTCGTTGACTCACTCTTTTATGCATGTTGAAGGAGTCATATGCAGCTTCCAAAACTTCTATTTCTATTTTCTATTTTCTGCCTTATTACTTTCTGGATACTTTTGTACGTCTGTTTGTTGTTCCTAAGAATTCTGCGCTCTTCCATCAATCCTATTATTTCGTTAGTCATCCAGGAGTTCTTTTTAAGTTGGGCTTTCCCCTTTAGGTTTTTGCAGCAGATTTCCCTTATTGATGTTTCCATTTTCCTTCATTGGGCATCTATGTCTATTTGTTCGCTAGGACAGCGGTTCTCAAACTTTTGTTATTCACGCCCCCCTGTTTTAATTTAAAAAATGTTGCGCCCCCCAATCCGTAGACCTAGGAATTTGGACTAAAATAGGCAAAATTGTCTCGTCGAGAGCGCCAAAGATGCTGTCGGAAAGTTCGCGGCGTTCGTGCCACGTATTCAAGCTTCCAATTTTGGCGTTAAAATCTCCCAAAATTATGGTGTTATCTGCTTTTTTACCAGTCGTAAAGCCTTATCAATATCTCTGTAGAAATTTTCGATTTCATCGTCACTTCTAGTAAATGTTGGTGTCAACTTGTATTATATTGGTATTAATTGGCCTCGAACTAAGTTGTAGTAAAATGTAAAATGACTGTCAGATATTGGTATAGAAGCGATAACTGACCTTGCTATTTGTCATGATGACTGTAACACCGTTGTACTGGTTGACATCCTCAATTCCAGCAAAGTGTATCTTATATTCATCAATGTTACATAATGAACTGACTGCACATATTTGACAGAAAAATGGAACCTCAAAAAAGAAAAATTATTTTGTTCTTAGTCAACGCAACATCCTATCCGGATATTCAGCTATCCAAAAAAATTTTGGTCATCTTTTACTACAGCACATTGTCAACCGCTAGACTAAGGAATAATCAAAATATTTCTATTAAGAAAGTTTTTAATGAGAAGTATGTTATCGTCCATAGAATGTTCTTTATCACCGGCTAAACGACATAACTGTTGCCAACGCCTTAATGTGGATAGTGGTAAGTAGCTTGAAAAAATGTTTTTACCAAATAATTAAAAATTGTTTCATTTGGTGCGGGTTTTTATAAACGGTACTAACGCGAAAGAAATTGAAGAAAATCTAGAGATACAAACAATTTACCGGTATTAACTGTTTGCGTAAAAGTAATGGAGTTAAATATTTTATAAACTACGTGGGGATTAATGCAGGCTTATTAACAGAAAATCCTAAAGTAAACTTAACTAGTTATGTTTTTGATTTTTAAGAAAAAGAACAGGTGTCCAATATTTCCGTCAATGAGAGTGACGATGAACTAGAACTTACACCAGTGAGTAATTAAAATAATGCCTACCTAAAATTAAAAGACATAGAATTGCAAAGCAAAGGCTTATGGCAAAAGCTGGATTACAAATAAAAAATGATGGACCGTCGACTTCTACTTTGTTTAATCTGTCACCATTCTTTAATGTTAATTTAGCGACCACACTCTAATTGGTAGATACGAGTGATAAGGGGCGCTGACTCCATCCAATAACAGTAAATATCTAACTGACAGTTATGCAATACATTTAACGTAAAGAGCTGTTATGAACAATCTTAACGCTTAATTTTTGGCAAATGTTTATTTTTATCCCAGGATATTTTAAAACAATCTAATGAAGAATCAGTTACTTGCACAATTGCAGAACCCCAACTTCTTTTGTACTCGTATAAATATTATCAAGCAGATTTGCTGGTATATTAAAATATTTATGCTTAACAGTCAAATAATATTTTTTGCCAGCAAATTTACTCCAAGCAATAATTAAAAATGACCAAGTATTGCTCCATCCGGAAGAGAGATATCCGTCTGTGTATACAAATTTATTTTTTTTGGCCTATTGTAGAGCGTATTGGACCCTTTTTTTGTAGATATTTTTAGATTACATATTTTTTTCAAAGTGTTTCCAGTTTATTACGAACACGAACCCTCCCAACTAATTGTGTGTAATACTAACTTTTATCTCTCAGGAGCATCACGATGATGGCACTGAAAATCACGGAAAACTGGTGCATGGAAGTTGGGCTAACGGTAAACCCATCAAAGACCGCAGCCGTGATCTTTACCGGAAAATACAAACCCGAACCTTTTATCCCTCTGAGGCTATGGAATCAGGAATTGAAATACTCCGCGTCAGTTAAGTACCTAGGAGTACACCTGGATGCAAAACTGAAGTGGAACGTACACCTCAAGGTAAAGAGGAAAAAATGTATGCCTCAATGTGGGCATGCAAGAGAGCCATGGGAAAAACCTGTGGTCTAAAACCGAGGTTAAGCCTGTGGTTATATCAGGCGGTATTACTACCGTCACTAACGTATGCAGCAGTAGTCTGGTGGTCAAGGGCGGAAGGGGCTGGGGCTGTGAACCTGTTGAGAAGCCTGCAAGGAAAATACTTGCGGGCTGCAATGGAGGCAATGAGCACCACTCCTACAGAGGGACTACAAATAGCCCTCAACATACCACCTTTGGACCTCCTGATAAAAGATCGGGTCAGGAACACATGCAGACTAAAGTGCCAGCAACAGGATTGGTCACACCAAGATCGAAGCGCTCCACAAATATCCCTTCACAATAAAATCGGAAAAAGTTTAAAAAAAGACCTTTATAGGGAAAAACTATAAAACAAAAATACCAACCAGAGAAGACTGGTTTAAGAAACCACCATTGACCAGCCCAGGAGTGAAACGATGGTACACTGATAGATCAGGGTACCAGGGACGCTACGGGGCAGGTGTGTTTGGAGCATCCTGCAATCACAGTGAAAGCATACCCCTGTGGAAATACGCCTCGTTTTTTCAGGCTGAGGTCTTTGCTATACTAAGGTGCGCTACGCACCTGACAGAAAACAGAGTGACCAACAGTGAGATTGATATTCTCACTGACAGTCGCGCGGCCGAAAATCAGCCGACTAGAATTCTGATGTCCTGAAGAAACAGTGGTAGTCACAGAGGATGAAAAGATCTAGTTGACATAGGTGCCGATACCAAAGGCCCAACTGCAAGATTGTAATGTAATGTAATGTAAACTTTCATCTTAGATTTTTCCATTACTAAAGAGTAACACTTAAAGCACAAAATATCTGGTAGGTCGAGGTACTTAAGACCCCCCCTACAATCTACAAGAGTAACACTATTAATTAAATCAAATTGGTATTTAGTTTATTTATGTATTGAAATATAAAAAATTGAGCGATCCTTACAGTAGTCACATATGATGCGGCAAGTTACCTTAGTAATAAGCAATTTTAAAATTATGTTCTGAAAAAAATGGGTCAGGTATTATATGAAATGATTGTTCTTAACAAACAATAATTCTTTTTAATGAAAATTGTATTTTATTTTGTTGACACTGACAGTGACAGAAATAAACCTTAAGATTTAAAAAAAATAAATACTGAAATATTTTATTTGAATAATTATTTATTATTACTTACTTACATTTTTTATTAATGATCTGCACTTTATTGAGACTTATTATCAACAGTAAATAATTATTTATATAGTTAACGCATATAACAGCAAACTTTATACACACTGTAACATAAGTGCACAGCTGATGGCTGACAGTATCGACAAATTGATTGACATCTATCCGACGGCCAACTCTAACCGCGCGCCCATTTGTCAAATCAAATAGGCGTGCTTGCGCGAATTCCTGTTACTGTTATGTTACACATTTCAGAAATGACCCTCACAAATTCCGAGAAACCAAGAGTAAAGATGTTACACATAAAAAAAATGACTTAAACAATGTTACACTTTGTAACAGTTTGTTGTATTTTCCAATCATTTTTATTAATAAAATAAGCTGGTCATTATTGTGTTCCAGAATTTGGTTTATTTAGGAAGGATACGGTCTTGCGGTGTGTTCGTCACGGATCGAAGGTTTGACATAGTAACTAATTAACTAAAACTCATGTGCAAGAAGAGCGGCGTTTTCATAAAAGGTAAATGCAAACTAGTTGCGCACTTGTGACACGCTCTAAAAGCTTTCATATGGTGTTTAGAGACGTTGCGAAGTAATGCGCGTATGTTTAATGCAACATAATGGAACGCATAACTTTGTACTATAGTTTATTAAATGGTAATAAATTTGTAAATAATTAAAGCAACAAAAAAAAATTTTAGTCAAATCAATACATTTTTATTTAACAATACAATCTAGCATTTTTTTGTTAATTATAACAATATTGTACGGTATATCTTAGTAATAAAAATGTTTGTTTTATAAAAAAAAATCAATACGATTATATTTACCTAACATATTCATCTTTAATTAAGTTGCACACATCATGTATAGCATATTTTAAGAATATATACAGTGGTTTCGGATTATCGTTAGAAACTCAATAACCAGTATTTAACTGTACATTTAAGAAGTTCAAAAGTAAATTCTCCTAATATTTTTAAACAAATTTGTAATGTATTTGATTTTTTATGGGACTTATTGTTTGGAAATTAAGGGGCAATATTTTTATTTGTTAGCACGGTTAATTTTGCAACCAAATCTATTCCTAATGTCTTTTTTTATTGTATATAATAAGAGAGGTAGGAAAGTAATTTAAACAAAGTTCACTAATTAACTAAGCTATTAACCTTAAATTTGGCTTTTTGATTCATTTTTGTTTGATTTTTTGTTAGGTTTCTAAAAAAGTAAGAAATAATCCTAGATTATCATTGTAGTGATACCGACATTAAAATCGTACCGATTGTAATTTCAAGAAGTGTATGTATACCTAATAGACCGCGAAAATGCCGCGAAATGTTTTAGATGTAGATGCATTAATATTGAATGTACACGCTTATTTTACTGCAAAGAAGAACTATAGAGGTCTGTTGGTATCAGTTTTATGTATACCTAAGCGTATGTGTGATACGATGGGTACTGGTGAAACAAAATTAACCGCAGTTTTAAAAAGTGTAAAAGATGGAAATAGTAAACAGTTGAAAATTATAAACCCCGCCGACATCCAAAGACTGTTGAATGTTGACTGTTGACAATGTGTAAAAAATGCATAAAAAAAGAACATGTCCCTTTAGATTTAATATTAGAAGAAGAAAAAAAAAGATGTATTTAAAATTTCTAGAAGAAGTCTTTGGATAATTTCGAAGCATATAAGGTTTAAATTTAAAAATAAGAACAACCGAAAGGCTTTGTGTGTAACAGCTGAAGTCGTGCACATAAGAATTAATATTTTTAGAAATTATACTCACTGTAAACACGAATGCTCTTCATTTGTTTATCTGGACGAAACTTGGATTTTTGCTACAGGTGGAACAAAAAGAATTTGGGAGGACGATAACATAAAGTCTATAAAACACACCGACGGTAAAGGAAAAAGACACATTATTGTGCATGCAGGTGGAAAGCATGATTTTGTTGATTGGTCTGATATTTTGTTTTCGTGACAATATGTATACAGAGATGTTTGTAAAATGGTTAAAAAACTATTACCATCGTTACATGAACCATCTGTCATTGTATTAGATAATGCACCGTATCATTCGAAAATTTTAAATAAGCAACCAACAAACTCCTGCACGGTACAGAAAATAAAAAAATTATTTACGAACGAAATTATATTATTATATTAAATTATCGATAGCTAAAAGGCACGAAAGAGAAAAAATTTACAAAGTGGATCAAATTATAATTAATTATGGACATCGTGTGCTAAGACTTCCTCCTTATCATTTCCAATTTAATACCATTGAGTAAAAATGGGGAATATGCAAAACTTATTATGACAATCACATTGGATCTAATGGTTACAGTGATAGAGCTGTTTTAGAAACCTACCAACTAGCACTTAATTCTGCTACTCCTGAAATTTGGGAAAAATGTGTCACAAAATGTGAAAATTTAATAGAGAAATGGGGGGTTCGTGAAAACCGCATCGAAGCCGTTAATCTTGTTATCATTTACAATCCGAATTAGGATAGCGACGACAGTGATTCCTATTATAATAACTATAAATCTGATGCTTGATAATTCCGTAAGTTCAAATTTTGTTACTACTTAATCAGGTAATCTTTACTCCGTACCTTTAATTTTTAATAGATATTATTAAAACATCAAGAGCTACATCAACGATTTCTGTTCACAATTAAGCAAAAAATAAAAATAGAACCTCTCAACAATAACATAATAATAAACAAAAAATTTTCGGGTTTAAATGATAGGGGAATTTACAAATGTACCTCTCAGCACAGTACGCCCGTTAAGTCGATGCCTCGGTGACTTATCAGAAACTGTCGTATAATGGTGAAATGAGCTGTATAGTTATTGTAAATATATATTTTCAAAAATTTAAACAATTATAAAAAAAAATTAAATTATTATAATAGAATAATTCATAATAATATAAATAGAATAATTAGTGTCAAAAAAGGCCATATTAGCCACACGCAATGCAAACAATTGAAAAGGTTTAACAAGTTTTGAATTCATTAAATTTTTTGATTTTACATTTTTGCCTTAGAAATTGATTTTGAAAAAAATTATTAAAAACCTAACAAATTTTTTTATTTTTTATACACCAAAACGCACAGAAATTGGCTGCATATTATCTTTAAACGTATTAACTTGGTTAACCAAACTGGAATCACTCAAAATGCATGCGATATATTTATTTTTGTAAAAAACATGTACAAAATAAAAGTAAATGTGTAAACTAACAGAAACAGTTACATTTAAAAAAATTGTAATATTTGAATTTTTGTTCGGTATTAAAATTGTAGTCAAGTTGATAAATTGATTGTAATATTTTATATAATGCTTTCTGTTGGGTTATCAAAAGTACAGAGAGGGGGAATTATTACGTTATTAAAGCAAATAATGTCACAAAGAAGGGTTGCAAAAATTGTGGAAGTTAGACAAGCAGTCATTTTAAAAACGTACTAAAGATTTTTCGAGTTAATAACTTTAAAAATATGTTAAAAATTTATAAAAATAATTTCGGTATATTTGAATTTATGTACGGTTTTAAAATAGTGGTCAAGTTAATAAATTGATTTTTTGTTAGTGTTTCTGTTAACACTAAGAGACTTCGCATAAGATAGTTGGGAGTTTAGACGACCAATAAATTAAAGTTTTTAAAGGACGTGGGAGACGAACTGGGCTTAAAACTATTTGATCTTTTTTCAAATATAGCGCTGAAATTATAATTTTATATGGTGTCATCAAAAATAAAAAAAAAACTCCCATAATTTTGATCATGTCATCATTGACCAGTCGATGGCAAGCTAATTAAGTACTAAAACCTTTATTAAAAGTCTAGAAAGTCACTTTTGGTAATAATATTTTATTTATGTATATTGGAATATTAAAAACCAAAGGCAGGAGTATTTAAGAATGGCCTAGATGTTCACCTAAAATAAATCTAATAAAATACTTATAAACTACTATAAAAAAAAAATCCGATAGAATAACCCGAGTAATAATTCCCTGAAAATCAAAGGGATGAAAATAAATGTAAGCAAAACGAAAGTAATGGTTTTTGAAAGAGAAGAAAGTTTGACAAACTGTGGGGTTTCGATTGAGGGAGAAAGAGTGGAACAAGTTAATGAATTTGTGTACTTGGGTTCAAAATTTACTAGATATGGAAAGTATGGCAGTGACATTGAGCGAAGGGTGTTGACAGGAAAACAAATGAATGGGGCACTGCATAGCTTTATGAAGTCAGAAAGTGTCAAAAAAGGCACGTATGGCGGTGCGTAGAGGTGTGTTGGTTTCTACACTTATGTATGGTAGTAAATGTTGGGTTTGGCAGAAGAAGCATGAAAATAGGATTAATGCTGCGGAGATAAATAGTTTGAGAAGTATAGCCGGAGTGACTCGGTTGGATAAAGTTAAGAATAGTGAGATAAGAAAACGCTGTGGTGTAAAAGAAGATGTGGTCACAACGATAGATATTGGAATGCTTAGATGGTTTGGACACGTAGAAAGGATGGATAAAGGAAGATTGACGAAACAAATTTATAAGGCGAGTGTGAATGGGCAAATCGGTAGAGGTCGACCTCGGAGAACATATCTCGATCAGATCAACATTGTTTTGAAGAAAGGCCAGGTCAAGAGTACCAACAACCGAAGAGCATGTATGAGAGCACCGATGAAAGTAGAGGAAGCAAAAGATGTGTGTACGAACCGTAGCAAGTGGAAGGAAGTGGTCTCTGCCGACCCCTATGGGAAAAAGGCGTGACTTTATGTATGTATGTATGTAGTTTTGAATAAATGGCAAAATTTTCGCTTGTACCTATTGAGGCTAGGATTAGCATTATTAATAATTAAATTAACAGAGGATAATTTTTTTGTATTTGAAAATTGCAACATTTATTACAGTATCTCTAAAAAAACAACAATTTTGTTTTTATTTTGGTATTGTAATGTTTTTTATAAGATTTTAGATTTTTTTTTAAATATAATTTATTTGAAAAAAAAATTATTAATTTTTTTATGACCTTTTTTGTTAATATGTTTTTTTATTAGCCCTATAAAGTCACAAAATAAAAATTTAAAACTTTCTACACTGTCACCATTTTTACATTGGTCCCACTCACCGAAACGGAAAAATAAACGACACACAGAAAAATACTAAAAATGTGTGAAGCAAAACGTGCCTTAACATGTACAAAAAAATAAAGAAAAAGAGGAAAAAAAGAGGATACATAAAGAAAAAAACAAGAACAATTAGAAAAGAAGGCCGACAAACGAAAAAAAGGGGAGCACAAAGAAAATTTTAAAAAAATGGGCCATTTTGTACCAGGTGCAATAAATATTTCCATATTTCTTGTCTTCCTATAACACATAGGAACATATACCCGATAAAGAATATGATATTTATGTTACCTCTGTTATAAAGACGATTTTGACGATAATAATAATAAAGATCAATCCGATGAAGCCAGTAAAAATGACAATACTGCTAAAAGTGACATAGATGATCTGTATTCATTATATCAACAACAAAATAAAAAAAGAGATTTTTAAAAATTATTTTTACTGTTATATTATTGTCTATTTAATTAAAATTGCTATTAATTACAGAAATATTTTTAAAAATAAAAGTTTCCAATTACTAAATTTTTGTATGCTTAAAAATTAAGTTTAAATAACTTTTTTTAACAGTTTATTTTTGTCGTAGGTCTGAGTTAATACTCGACGGCCTATAAACCCGAAAAACTCTTCACCAATAAACGATGGCTACGAAAGCCTTTCACAATGTGTAGGTTTATTTTAAGTCTACTAAATTATAAAATTAAGAGCAAAGGTTTTTACCTCTTTTAAATCCTTTTACAAAAAGGAAAAAGCTAGATAAACTTCGGCAGCCTGTTCTATATAGAGAGCATTCTATTTGCAGCGGAAGTAACAAACCTGAGTATAGTTCTGGATAAAAAAATCACCCAAAACGTCCACCTAAAAAAAACAATAAACAAATCCAGGTTTTTTTTCTGGAATCTCAGAAAAGTATGCGGCAAATCTTGGGGAAAGAACCCCAAACAGATTAACTGGATTTATCAAACAATGATAATATCTATGGTTACGTATGGTTCAGTAGTCTGGTGGACCAAATGGTTACAACAGACAGCTAGAGCAAAGCTTGCTGGCCTTCAGCGGTTGGCATGCCTGTCTATAACTAGAGCTATGTCCAGCACAACAACCGCAGCGATGAAACACCTCCAAAATCTTTCTCCCCTAGATATTTTCTTAGAAAAAGAGGCCAGGATAGTCTTTTACAGATTTCTGTCACTGGACAAGCAAATTAAAGAAAAGCAACTAGGAGACCACTCTGTGATATTGAGTATAACAGAAATACTCCAAATTCTCGGGATGGTTCCTAAAATGCTAGCCACAAAATACACGTTAAAAAGTCCTTCAAAGTCCCCTTTCCAAAGATGGATGAGTGTGTGAGAAAAGAAATCCTCTTCCTAGAGGCTAAATACGTAATGTACACAGATGGCTCAAAAACCCTAAATGGAATTGGGGTCGGTGTTTTCAGCAGAAAACCAAAGAATAAAATATCTACCAGTCTTGGCAGGTATGCTCCAATCTTTCAGGCTAAAGTCTTCGCTATACAATTGTGTGCAAGAGAGCTGACCGGCAGCAAACAAAAACATAAAAAAAATATTAAGTGCTTTAAAAGCACTCAGCTTCAAAAAGATAAATTCTAAACCTGTATAAAATTGCATCGAATCCCTGGAGTACCTTGTTGCGAACAATAGAGTGACCCTGCTGTGGGTAGCTGGGTACTATGGAGTAAAGGAAAACGAAAAAGCCGACAAAAACAGTGAGCTGAATGTGCGTTCATTGGAGCAGAACTGTTTTTTGGAGTCACTACAGGTGCCGCCAAAACAATTATTATGGACTGAGCGGAGAAAAAAATACTCACGCTCTGGTCCGATATACCAGGGTTGACTTACTCAAAGGCCTTTTCACCAAAACCCTTGAGAAACACAACCCAACAGATCCTAGATTAAAGCAGGAACGACCTGTGAATTCTAACGGGACTGCTTACAGGACACTGTCGTCTAAGATACCACCTTGGAAGGATAGGTCTGAATCAACAAACGGACTGTCAGATATTCTGCGTGGAAGACGAAACTGCTGACCAGATACTATATTCATGCTCCGGCTTGAAAAGAATAAGGTTTAACATATTTAATTATACCAACCTAGAACCTACCAATTTTAAGAAAATCTCACCCTATGCAACTATGGACTTCGTGAGAAGGGCTGGATTGTGCAGTGAACTGTTACCTCTAGTGGTAAGCCACAATTAACCTACTAAAGCTCGCAGTGTAGGGGCGACCTACGCCCCATTCACATGATACCCAACCTAACCTATCCTACCTCTTTTGTAACATTTACTTATGGCATATTTTGAAACCTAAACTGTTTTAAGTTTGTTAAATGGAAATTTGTCTCTAACTGTCCTAGTACTGTAGCGTGTACCCTACTTGTTACTCAAGATTTGCATATTTTTTTATTTACTTTTTTACACTGGAAAATATTTTTCAATAAATTTAGTGATTTTAATAAGTATATGGTCGAATGAATTTATGTTTATGGATACATTTTTATACTCATAAACTTTTAAAATAATTTTTATTTAAATCTAAATATTTAAAATCGATTTTTAATTATTATTTGTAAAAGATAATTAAATTAGAAATGAAATTTACGTTGTCAAAAATGTGATAATTTTAAAATTGGTTATTAGTTTTAAAAAATAGCAACACCTTTTTTTATTGCTACTCTGTGAGTAATTAATGTTTTTATTCTTAGTTTTTACAAAAAAATACGTTCACCAGGAAGTAGAAATGTACGCGTCTCAAAATCCCCCAAAATTATTTAGGGAGATCAATCACTGCACAATTTTTTATTTACCTATACCCAATTTGGTAAACTTTTAAATACTTAGTGTCCCAATCATCAAAGATGTTTGCTAGTTCAAACTTAACATTAATATACAACAACCATCAGAAAATAGTATAACAAAAAGTTTGTACATAAATCAAACATACATACATATAGTAACGGCTTTTTCCCGTAGAGGTAGGCAAAGAATTTCTTCCACTTGCTACGGTTCTAACACACATTTTTTGCTTCCTCTACTTTTATTAGTGCTTCCATACATGCTTGTCGGTTGTTGGTACTCTTGACCTGGCCTTTCTTCAAAACAATGTTTATCTGATCGAGATATATTCACCGTGGTCGACCTCCACCGACTTTTCCATTCACACTCGCCTTATAAATTTGTTTCGTCAATCTTCCTTTATCTATCCTTTCTAAATGTCCAAACCATCTAAGCATTCCTTTATCTATCTTTTTAACCACATCTTTTACACCAAAGCGTTTCCTTATCTCACTATTCTTCACTTTATCCAACCGAGTCACTCTGGCAATACTTTTCAGACTATTTATCTCCGCAGCATTAATTCTATTTTTATGCTACTCCTGCCAAACCCAACATTTACTACCATACATAAGTGTAGGAACCAACACTGCTATATGCACAGACAGTCGTGCCACAATTCCACAATTTTTTCATTGCAACTTTCACTTATATCTCCGAATGGGGCCTGTGCTTGTTTTGCTTTTTTCTTAAATAAACTTTAAAAGTTTTTCTTTTATCTTTTTAAAACGCATTCGTCTCCTTTTACCATACTACTATCTTGGTTTCTTATTTTTTTCAGTTGCTCATTCTTTGCATTGTTAACATTCTTAATCGTTGCATTTTGCGTTCTTTGGTTGGCTTTTGTAGCCAGCTTATCCAGCCAGGCTTCTTCTTTTCTGACAATGCTTTTTGAACCTTTACTCAAATTTTCTGTAACTTGCATCCTTTCCTTTTTTTACTTAAACCACACACTTTGATAGCAATATCCACGATTCCTTCGTTAAATGGCTTCTACAATTCTTTAACCTCACATGCTTCATCTAAACTATCAAATTTTTAGATTAATTTACTAAAGAACACCTCTTTTACACCTTCTTCTTGCAAAGTTTCAACTTTTATACGGTCTAGTACACTACTTGATTCCTACACACGATGCCGCTATCGCTTAAAGAGACCTCTTATTCCGCTCATTACTAATTACTAATTTCACTACCACTACATTGGGTGATTCATATAGTAGCTGCGAGGGCGGTGTGATAAGTCAGTGACTTTTTGAATAAAATAAAAATTTTTTTACGCGTTTGTTTCGGTAATGATTTCTTCATTCGACTCAAATCTCTTACCGCCCAGCCATTTCTTTAGGTTTGGAAACAAAAAATAGTCGCAGGGGGCTAAATCTGGAGAATATGCTGGATGGGGTAGCAGTTCGTATCCCAATTCGTGGATTTTGGCCATCGTGACTAGACAAGTGTGCACACGTGCATTGTCTTGATGGAACAGCACTTTCTTCTTCTTAGCCAAATGCGGTCGTTTTTGCTTCAAATTAACGTCGAATCTGTTCAAAAGCTTTAATAATATTCGCCGGTGATCGTTTTACCTTTCTTGGGGTAATCGATGTAAATGACACGTACATCCCAAAAAACTGTGGCCATGACCTTGTTGGCTGACAGACTCTGTTTCGCCTTCTTTGGTCCACGTTCACCCCGAGCAACCCACTGTTTCGATTGTTCCTTGGTCTCTGGCGTGTTGTGATGGATCCATGTTTCATCCACAGTAACAAAACGGCACAAAAATTCGTCCGGATTACGGCTGAACATCGCTAAACACTCTTTTGAAGTGGTCATACGATTGCGCTTATAGCCGAGTGTGAGCAATCGCGGCACCCATCTCGCAGAGAGTTTTTTCATGTCCAAATATTCGTGTAACATATGATGTACCCGTTTAGTTGAAATACACCTACAGCATGAGCCAACTCACGCACTTTCATTTTCCGATCATCCAATATCATTTCATGGATTTTATCGACGATTTTCGGCGTGATCACTTTTTTTGGGCGACCTGGACGTTCAGCGTCACTAGTGCTGATACGACCACAACGGAACTCTGTAAACCACTTCTTAACCATTGAAATTGATGGTGCCGAGTCACCGTAGTATTTATCAAGTCTTTCCTTAGTTTCAGTGATGGGTTTTTTACGTAATAAGTAATGCTTAATCCGCACACGAAATTCACTTTTTTCCATTTTCGTAAAAATTCACGAGGTTGTCTGCTTTGAACGGCTATCAAACACCAACTGCACGACGTAGCTTGCTCAAAATTAGAATCTTGCCCACTGATAGATTATAGATGACGGCAGCACTGTGGCATTTGGAGTAACTACGCGGGAAATTCAAAAAGTTACTGACTTATCAAACTGCCCTCGTAGTTTAGCTTTCAAAAGTTCTAACACATAATTTTTATAAGATATTGTATTTTAGCTTTCACTTGACTTTGCAATGCAATTGAAACTGGCTTAGCTCTAAATGTTTTAGGTATTACAGTAAAGATCGCTGAAATTTTTTTAAAAATCTGGTTTATCTCTTTTTTTAATATTTGTAGGTTCTTCGTAGTATTAGCTTTGTTATCTATTTTTTTTTGGAGTACATAACTTTAAGCCCTGGGGATAAAGATATCGTGACTGCGAGACACTAATCTTATCCAAACAATGAAATGTTATATTTCTTTGTGACGTAAAACGACAAACTTTTTTTATGTCCAAAATTATTAACAGTTAATGTGATAAATCCAAAAGTTTTTGTTTTAATATCTGTATGATATATATTTGTACGCAATTAAGTTTTTGTTTCTTTATCTTTGGAGTGCCAATCTTTTTTCTGACACAACTAAATATGCTACTCCAGGATCATAGAATATTTCTAAACACCTATTTTTAATACGAATAGGAAGCATTACTTTGCTCGTTGATTGCTAGTTATATTTATACTGCGTAATATGCATATGGTGTTCTATGTAACGAGACTATCTTAGTCATTGGCACTAGCTGAAATTTTGGCATCACGCACATGTCTTTTATTAATTGAACTTCGATTATATAAGGTATGTTGAATAGTACACAACCAGCTTTAATGCCAGCAGCAGGACTACATCCTCTTTAATTATAATGACATTTTCAAATGCACTTCTTTTGGTGAACTCTGTACTATGTCGCCTTCTGTTTCCTCTATACCTTTCTTGTTCTGTATCCCATGGCTTTAAAATCCTACGCATAGGAAGTCTATCAGGCTATCTGACGGTCGCTTACAATTCCATTTCTAATGCTGAGTATTTTTTTAGTTAGCTAGAAAAAACATTTAAATAAAAATTAAAATTTTTGTATTAAAATTAGTTTAAAAGAAAAATTAAAAGTTTATTAAAATAAGACCGAAGCATTGCATTTAAATAATAAAAATTAAATATGTACATTCGTCCTTAATTATTATTATATTTAATTACTTTATTGTAAAGCTTTAAATGCGATTAGTATAGGCAGGAAAATAAATTCATTTATATAATACTTAAATAAATTTAGACAAATTTAATTTGTGAAATGAACCTAAATTAAAATTATTAGATATAGCATACTTCTTTAAAAACCACATAAAATGGGGCCTGGAAAATTTTTTTGATGGAAACAAAAAAAAATTTAATTGTCAAAATAAAATATTAATTTTTTTTAATGTACGGGTAAAAAATTTAAAATTTTTATTGTTAAAATTTTTAAAGTTATTTAATAATTTTTCTTTTAAAAAAAATATTTTAATTCTAATAATTTAAACAACATTCTTTATAATATCTTATGCTTTAATTTAAAAACAATATTATTTACAAAAATAAACCGTCATGGAATTGTTTAACTGTATGTATAGGATTGGAATGGATTCGGGATGAGATTGGGATGGCTGAAGTATAAGGAAATAAAGAATGTTACTTTTTTATTACATTATTGTATCCTTAAAACTGTATAAGGAATTTTGTTTCTTTTAATTTTTAAAATGTTTGCATACCCAAAGGTGTTAATAAAATATAACATCAAAACAAAGAATGCGAATATGTAGACCTAAATCTTTATAAGTACATTTTATGTCATTAACCTTTTGAAAAAACAGATAACGATTAGAACCTTTCTTTAAATATTTTTTTAATTTTAATCATTATTCTTTTTTTTTTGTTTTTTGGCATTAAAAATTTAAACTGTAAAAGAATATTAACAAAAAATATTAGATAGCTGCAGAGAGGTAATATTCTTTTTGATAATTACAAAAAACATGCTAATTTAAATTAAAGACGTGTGTTATAAGTAGATCTTTATTTAAAGTAGCAAATTTGGATCTGATAATGTTGATAAGAAAAAAATGAAAATTTGGAGTGCAAAATAAATTATTTTAATTTTTAAACATTTGGGAAAAGGTTCGCAGCAGAACTGTTAGAACGACCAAGGTATTAGTTTACTTAGCATAGTCGGCAAACTGTATGCAAAGATATTACTTAAAATAGTGACGAATAAAACTAAGAAAATGATATGGGATGTTCAAGCAGGATTTAAAGGAGAAAAGAGATGTATGGATCAGGTTTTTTTATTACGAAGTTTGGTCGAAAAATTGTTGGCTAAAAGTCCAAAGGTCTATTGCGATTTTATAGATTGGGAAAGGCCTATGACAGAGTGGTAAGGAGTGAATTGTGGTCGACATTGTCTATGTATGGGGTGAGCGGTAGTTTAATACGAGCACTGAAATCACTTTACGAGGATTTCATGCTTGTGTAAGGATAAATGGAGCTAGCACGGAATTGTTTAACATCGAAAAGGGTGTGAGAGAGGGATGTGTGCTTCGCCATGGCTGTTTAACTTATACATAGAAAATTGCTTAAAATATTTGAAAAAGAGTGAGTATGAATTAAAAATGAAATATTTGATCGTCAAATGCCTTCTTTACTTCGATGATCAAGTCGTATTAGCGTCATCTAAAGAGGGGTTGCAGGCGATGGTTAATGTTATGCATAATGACCTAAAAATCAAAGGGATGAAAACAAATGAGAGCAAAACGAAAGTTATGGTTTTTAAAAGAAAAGAAAACATGACAAACTGTGAAGTTCTGATTAAGAAAGAAAGAGTGAAACAAGTAAATAAATTTGTGCGAGGTTTCCAAAACAGCCTTATTACTGTAACCATTAGATCCAATGTGATTGTCATAATAAGTTTTGCATATTCCCCGAATATACTCAATGGGATTAAATTGGCAATGTGAAGGTGGAATTATTTTATGTACCCTCCAGGAGTTTGTTGGTTGCTTATTTAAAATTTCCGAATGGTACAGAGCATTATCTAATAATACAATGACAGATGGTTCATGTAACGATGGTAATAGTTTCTCTTTTAACTATTTGACAAACATTTCTGTAGTCATATTCTCATGATAATTGGCCGATTTTGATTTTAACGATAATAAAAGATCTGCCCCATTAACAAAACCATGCTTTTCACCTGCATGCACAATAATATGTCTTTTTCCTTTACCGTCGGTGTGTTTTATAGACTTTATGTTATCGTCCTGCCAAATTCTTCTTGTTCCACCTTTAGCAAAAATACAAGTTTCGTCCAGATAAACAAATGAAGAGTATTCTTGTTTACAGTTAGCATAATTTTTTAAAAATTTAATTCTTTTGTGCACGGCTTTAGATTTTTTACACAAAGCCTTTTGGTTGTCCTTATTTTTAAACTTAAACCCTATATGTTTCAAAATTCTCCAAAGACTCTTTCTAGAAATTTTAAATATCTATTTCTTTAACTTTTTAATATTAAATCTAAATTGAGAAGTTTTTTTTTTCATGCATTTTGTACACACAATGTCGCGAATTTGTAAGCTTCGGGAAAGTCAACAGTCTTTGGATGTCGGCGGGGTTTATATTTTTTTTTTACTATTTCCATCTTTTAAACTTTTTAAAACTGAGGTTAATTTTGTTTTACCAGAACCCATCGCATCACACATACGCTTACGTATAGATAAAACTGATAGCAACGGACCTCCATTGTTCTTTACCGCAGTAAAATAAGCGTTTATATTTAATATTGATGCATCTACATCTAAAACTCGTCGGGGCATTTTCCCGGTCTATTATGTTTATATACACTACTTGAAATTACAATCGGTACTATAAGGTTTAAATTTTCGGTACTCACTACAATGATAATCCAGGATTACTAATAACTTTTCTAGAAATCTAACAAAAAATGAATCAACAAGCCAAATTAAAGCTTCATAGCTTAGTTAATTAGTGAAATTTGTTTGGATTACTTACCTACCTCTCTTATTATGTACAATAAATAAAGTCTTAAGAACAAATTTGTTTAAAAAAGCGTTCTAACAAATAAAAATATTGACCTTTAATTTCCTTATTACATAAAACATACGAAATTTGTTTAAAAATATACAGTTGAATACTGGATATCGAGTTTTTAACGATTATCCGAAACCACCGTATATTCGTGAAATATGCTATATCGATATTTTTTTATTGTTTTGACAATTGCAAGGATTCCAGTTCAAAAGAATGGTATTTTGTTTTGAGATCGGTAGTTTGTTTGCTAAAAACCCAATAGGTTTTTTTTTCATATTTTTGAACTGGGATTACTGCAAATCCATCCCGACTTGCATATGTATAAACAATTATTGGTAATTTAGGGCTAAATATACATAATACCGGGTTTAAACAAATATTATTTATTTAAATTTTTATAATTTTTGTAAGTGATTCAGATTATTTTCAATTATAATTTATTTTTTATAAGGAGGAGCCTTTATTTTGGCAAAATCTTTTATGAATTTTTTAAAGAAAGAAGGAAAGAATCCTACCAGATCCAAAAACTGTCTCAACTGACGTTGAGTTTTCGCCAATGACGAACTATTTTTTTACTGTTATTTTATTCAATGCACGGTAATCTACGACCATTCTTTTCTGATCGTCTTTTTTATTAACTAATACGGCCGGACTTGAAAAGGGCGAATTATTTGAGTATCTAACTCTTCGCTCAATGTCACTGTCATACTTTTCATTTCTTGTAAACTTTGAACACAGGTATACAATTACTTGTTTTACTATTTCTCCCTTATCAGAAATTCACAGTTTGTCTACTTTCTTCTCTTTTAAAAACCATTACTTTTGTTTCGCTAATATGACTTGATCATCGGCGTAAAGAAGGCATTTGACGAACAAATCATTCATTTTCAATCCATACGCACTCTCTTTTAAGTCTTTTAAAGAAACGTCTTATACAAATAGCTTTCAAAGAGGAAATGAATGTGGTATATTTTTTAATATTATTATTAGTCTTCTTCTTCTTTTTTCGCCTTTTAATTCGTTCAACTTTGGACATAGGCTTCCCTTAGTTTTTTTCCAATCGGTTCTTTTTTGTGCTTTTTGTTTTCGATGCATTTCTTCTGATTTCGTTATGTCATCTCCTCATCTCATCTGGGGTCGTCCTCTTGCTCTCTTTTCAGACCATGGTCTCCATTGTTGTATCGTGGGATTTCACCTATTATCCTTTTGTCTGGCGTTATGACCTACAAATTCCCATTTTAGCCTAGCTATATGTTGACCTGCATCTATGACTTTTGTTTTGTTACTTATCCAATTATTTTGTTTTTTATCTTGTAATTTATTTCCTAATATTGATCGCTTTATGGCTCTTTGGGTTTTCTTTATTTTATCGATGTTTGATTTAGTCAAGGTTCATGTTTGGCAGGCGTATGTAAGAATCGGCACAGTATTGAAGATGTCATAAAGACGAAACAACTGAAATGGTACGGCAAGAAGTAGATGGGAGAAGGAATAGATGAGAAAATAAGAGATAAAGGCTTGAAAGAAGACTTTTGGAGTGATCGAGAACAATGGAGACTAGGTGTCGAAAGACGTCGGAGAGCGTTTTAAACCCGACATATCTATATGTAAGATGGAATAATACAATGGTCAAATATTCTGGTTTTTAGGTACTGCTGTATTTTCTTAATATTTAGGACCCATTTTATTTATCCAAATCCTGCTTAGGCTAATCTGACCCTTCTTTTTACCTCTGCTGTATGGTTTTTCTATATATATATATATATATATATATATATATATATATATATATATATAATCCTTGACCGTTTCTATAATGGTGCGGTTAAGTATTACGTTTCTAATTTCTTGTGTGTTCATTAAAGAAACTTCTAATTCAAATATCTTTTAAAAAAGGAAATGAATGTAATATATTTTATAATATCATTATTACTCATTCTTCATAAAAACGCGGCATTAACACTTTTTGCGCTCGACTCGAATATCTTTACACCATAGGCGGGTACCACAGGTTGCCAGTGCCGTAGGGCTGGTATTGCACATTTAATGAACAATATACTATAAATTGGGTCATTTCGTTTTAACTGTCAGGTTATTAAAACACAGTAGTATGTGTGATGCTTGAAAAACATATGAAGTGTTTACAAAAAGTATTACGAAATATTATAGCATTTTTGTACAAAATATAAAAACTTATCAATTAATGGAAAATATATTCCAACGTAAAAATGTTTATCAACAAATTTAAAACAAATGCAAATATTATACGAACTACTTAGTTTATCTTAAATATAAAATAGTGGGTCATTGATAACTGCAATCACTTAAATTTTTATTAAATAGGTACTGTTTGATTTACGTATCTGCGGGGATTTTAATGTCACGATAAATCCTTACAGGAAAATAGCAAATACTCACTACGAAGATTTAAGGAAATTACATTAAAATGATGTGGGGATTTACATTTCTATAAAATTGAATTGAGTTTGCTTACCTCTAACTTTCAGTTTATCCCGACTCCTGTGAATCTCCAGTGATTTCAAATCATTGAGGATATTTCACGTACAAAAAAATACCGTTGGGAGTTTCCTTCTCACCTTCTCTTTTTCAACGAATCATGGATCAGTCACTGTACAGACAAGTTTTTTTTGTGTCAGTTTTGCAAACTGTATAATTTTGCTATTATTTTTATTTAGTTCAATATAGGTATGAGACTTACTATTATTAAATTAGTTAGTTAAATAATATTATTATCAAAAGCAAAGTGACTATCCGTATTCCACTTTTGGTCCCAATGGAAAACAAGACGTGATAAGTGGCGAGCCACATCGCCGTCATTTTGACTTAAGTTAATAAAACTATTATAACTTATAGCGTTCTTTTAAAATAAATATAATTTATGCTAAAAATGTCAACAATATATCTTTTATGAGCTGGTTTATGCGTATTAATTAATGTATATAATGCAGCTTTTATAACATCGGCTCTATATGGAATACCTCGTTCCATAAGCCATTATTGCATCGCTTAAGAAGAATTTAAAAAAGTATTAACCTGTACATTTTGGTGCAAAGCACTGTTTATTAATAAAGCGCATTATTTTGAAGCATCAGGGATAAATTTTTCTTTTACCTACTGCGTAAACTTTTTAAAGTTCATTTTGTCATGGTAGTCGCCATTTTTACTTCCCGATGTAAATATGTTTAATATACAAGGTACGAATCCTGATGCACCTTTAGCATGTAAGATGATTAGACGTCTTCCTTTGGACATTGGAGATTTTAAACATTTATTTTTTCCATTGTCCCACGTCTTTGGTACTGTATGGGAACTGGGATGTAGGTTTTATCACAATATATTATGGTTCGTCCTTTCTGCTAATAGTTTTTTAATTTTCGTACATATTTAATAATTTTAGCTTTAATATCAAACTTTTTATATCTTTTGCTTTTCTCCACTTAAATCCCATTTTTTTTTCAACCTATTTTAAGAATTAATTTTGCCTGTAAAATTAATTCCCTCTTTATAAACAGCTTCAAATATACTTTTCACGGTGGACCATCTTTTCTGAATAGTGTTTAGAGGTATATGATGTATTTAATTATTTTTCCCCAAATTCATTAACTAATCCCTTGAAATCTAAGGGTTTGTTTATGGTTTTTCTTTGTGACTTAAAGAAAAAAGCTGGTGATTTGTTCTTAGCTTCATAAATTATGCTTTCACAGTAGTGATAAGAACTCCCCAAGCTTTAGCTACTTTCTCTCTTGTATATTTCTTAGAGGTTAAAGTTTGTTGTTTTTCCTACATACAGCTAGTTATAATATTTATTCAACTAAATAACTTACCTTGTAGATTAAAAACCTCACTTTTAGCTTGAAAAATCTTCCCAAACTAAAATTTTTAACTAATTTACTAAAAGACTAATTAACAACTAACTTAACTTAACAACTAAAAATGAAACTAAAATCAAGTAATTTTAATCAAAAACACAGCTTGTTTACAATAAAATTAAATAAGTTAACTAAAAAACAAAAACACAATTTGATTGTACTATAACTTGAATGCGTATGTACGCGCGCCACTTCAGACTTCGTCATACGCTCCTAAAGCTCAGACAATATAAATGTTGCACGTCATAGAGAGAGTATAAGGTCTCATTTGAACAACGTTGCCAGACTTTGATAGTAGTACGGATCTTAAGGATATAAGGTTATGTTTTTGATCATTTAATATACATACTTTACCATTAATTAGTCTAGGACATTGCAATAAAACTTTGAGAATTTTACCTAAACAAAAGATTTCTAATTAAAACTATTCAAATTAGTTTATTATTGCTTTATTTAATTCGAATCAACATACACTTAATTAGAGGCAGTTACAAAAAAATAATACCGATATTATTTTATTATTAAAAATAATACAGGTTAAAAAGCTTCATAATAAAGATAGAATGCTATTTAGGGGATGACATACTTACCTAATAGCTGCTTTTTTATTTAAAACAAAATATTGATAAATTACAAAAAAATATTTCCAAGCTATATTAAATTAGTTTAATCAAGTTACACCGACAATATGTCTAAAACAGAAGGGATAAGTTATTTCTATATTCTGATTCTGAATTAAAGTCACTGTAAGCATCAATATCAATAACAATGAAAGTAATTTCGTGTCTTTCAAATATTCGTTCTTTATTATACCATTTGTCAATTTCTTTTTCTGTGTGATCAATAGAGTTTTTCCAGATCTCTAAGTTAACGGTTTGAAGTGCTTCAGATCACATATTCAAACAGTCTTTTTCTGCATTTTCATCACGGCCAATATGTTTATTATAATATTGCTTTGCAATGTCCCAAATCAATTTCATTGGATTGAAAATGCAGTTATATGGCGGGAGACGTAACACTTTATGTCCATATCGTTCAGCTAGGTCATTTATCAAATATCTTGTTGGTGGTTTTTTTCTAAAAAATATACCAGTTTCAATTTTGTTAACAAAATCAGTAAAACTACTTCAAAATTTAATTACAATGCAATGTAAAAATACAGGTAGGAGATTGTTTTATAAAATTAAAAACTATGATATAAACACAAAATATTATGTACTTACTGATCCACAATCTTTAGAAGCTCATGTTTAAAGATAGTATGTGAAAAAGCAGGACATGTTTGGTATTTTGTGTAAAACATACTGTGGTAAGGGGCATTGTCCATAACAATTACTAATGGTTCAGTGAGACCGTTTAGCAACTGTTTTTGCCAACTATTTAAGAAAATTATCTTGGTTCAATTTACCATGATAATCAGATTTGACAACGTCTTAAAAACGTATTTAAAATTGCCAACTTATGAATCTAAGTGGCAAGTGCCAGCTGCGCTCATAGATCTTTGATCGGAAAAAGAGTTTTTATTAATACATAATAAAACTTGAACTGTGTGAAATATTTAAAAAAATATTTATGTATAAAATCTGCAATTTTATAAACCGTCTAAAATAATACAGAAATTGTAATATTTAACAAGACATTGACTTGACTAATGCAATAAAATATTACGAACAGACTGACCCGATGTGTTCGAGATTATATAAAACGAACGGTGATTTTTATTATTGTTGGTATAATATTTTGAAACGAACAGATCATTTACGACGTGCTGCCACATCTTTTTTTTCGTTCTCTAACGAGTACTCTGCTAGCGGTTTCTCTACTGGCAAATTATGCCCGAGCTCAGCCGTAGAGAGTAGAAGAAAAAAATATAAATTGAGCTGCGCCACCGACTTAAACGGTATAAGCCGGAAACCCCTAGATCTTATAGGCACTAGCAGAGACACAAGATAAACAACTATGATTATGGTGAACCAAATAAATAAAATTATAGCAAAAATATGTTGGATACTTTATTCACACAATAGATAATTTAGGTACACAGTTCAATAGCAACATCATAACAAATATAGTCAATATTAACAGCTATGGTAAAATTTTTTGCTAAAACAAACCAAAAATATAAAATTTACAACTTTATAAAATAACTAGAACAGAAGTAAGAGTAACAGACTTTACCAAGTTACAGAAAAAGGTAAGACATATGTAAATTAACTCATCAATAACACTTATTCAAACATTTACATAAAGGCAAAGAATAAAAGGTAAAACATATATATAAGTTAACTCATTAATAACACTAATTCAAACATTTACATAAAGGCAAAGAAAATTCACTAGTTAACCATTTACATAAAGATTTTCACTGCCAAAATAATCGAGTTCATTTAAATAAACCTTTAAAATATCAAGATTGTAGGATATTTACAAATAAGTAGGAAGCAAATATGTTTTTACTTGGACATAAAGAATTATTGAGAAAGTTGTTTTAATCCAAGTTTAGTTTTGGCATATTATCTAATGCAATAAATAGTTTCCAACAATGTACTATACTAATAAACTAAACAGAACATAATAGTGGTGTCAGCATGAGTCACTGCGTTAAATATTTACAAATAAATCACTTATAACCTTTGGGTATACGAATTCACAAAGAACTATATTTATAAACTGAAGCAAGACTTACTCGTGGTGCCGAATGAGACACGGCGTTATATATTTAAAAATAAATCACTGATAACCTTTGAGTTTGCGAATTTACATGTACTCCTGTGGCCTACTCCTGAACTACTCCGGGGGATGGTTAGATTATGGGGGCGGCACCAGTTAGCGAACAATGGCTTCCCTCAAATAAATCCCGATAACGGCTATTCAGCTCGACACCAACTCCAAAATATCCACAACAAAGGCAAGACAAAATGGTCAAGTTGAAAATCAAATGGTTTTTCTTTAAAATCCAATTAAGATGGCCCAAATACAGCCAGATATGAAAGAAATCCCATAGAGGTCCTGCACACGTGCTAATAACACACCGTCCCCAACAACTTTTACCGACACCCGGCCTCCAAGGCTCTCAAAACACGATTGCCGCTCCTATCCCGGAAATCAAGAAAAATGGCGCGGAATAAACGTCAACCCACAATCTTCTCAAATATGTGCCTCGTCCTCGTCCGTGTGGATATTCAGTCCCATCCACACAGAAATTGCAAACCAACTATCGAAAGTTATGCAACACTACTTACGAGTAAGGCACAATTTATAATGAACCGTAGATGGGAAAAAATAGGCACGTGACAGTGCATGAACATTTATATTGAATGAGCTTTACAAATCAAATGCGTTTATTTTTAAAGCGCTTAGTAGAAAACAGTTGAAGCGTAAATTTGTAACTCTGTATGAGTCAATTAATTTAAACTTAATTTTTTTAAACGGTGTAAATTAATTTATTTTCATGGATTTTGCACGATTCCTTTTGATTATTTATCACATGCTTATATTTTAAACTCTTGTTTATTCTCACAAATTTCTCACGTTCTTCAAAACTAATACCCACCTCATTTATCTCTGTTTGTTTCAGGTTGCCTGGGTAAGGGCCGAAGATCAAACTATTCTCAGCCTTCACACAAGAGTTGTAACTCATAACAACCGTGTCAGTGTAACCCATGACGATGCGGAAACTTGGAAATTGCGCATAAGGCCCGTCAAGGAATCTGATAGGGGCTGTTATCTTTGCCAGATAAATACTCAGATTCTTAAGTCTCAGAAGGGATGCCTAGACGTGTTCGGTAAGAAATCAGACATTGAAAATTTGCGGTAATAATAATTTTAAGTACCAAACGAAGAGTCGTTTTCATTGCTATGGCAAAGTGATAAAAATACTTCGAAAAATACTCAGTTTCATCAATAGGTACCTACAAAATTGCACTACTTTTTTGTTAGGTTTAATAAGTAGACTGATGGATATTTATAAAACAATTAATATTCAAATAAATAATTACCTAATTACATTAAAGGCATGACTAATTTTATTATTATTAAAAATATTTTTTAAATATGAATTTAAGGGCAGGTATTGCTTAAAAATCAACTTGAAATTTTATATTGGAGTACCCTCTTATTTTATTCTATGACAGAAAATAAGCATTCCACAAAAATTTTAGAATTTTTAATTTACTTTTAGAGGTCGCTACCCTAGGTGAAACTTTATAAAATAGGTTAAAACTATAAAGAGCAAGACAATAAAATGTAAGAAAGTAGTGAAAGGGGTAGTGTAGTAAAGGGTAGTAGAGAAAGAAAGCATGTCACTGCCTAATACAAGTTTATATTTATACTGAATTCATTGAATATGCAACATTTTTATTATTACTGTGCAGTATTGTTACGTTTTACTTTAATCGCACTTAGGGTTCGAATTTATTTACTAATATTTATTTACTAATAACTTTCCAACACAATTTACGTATACTAATGAACAATGATAATCAACTTCAAAAAACAGACTGACTAACTTCCGCCAAAAGAGGCCAATTTATATATTAACGTTTAAACGAAAGAATACCAGAAGTTTCCAAAGTATTTAGACTGTTCGATCGAAAATTCGTGATTAGTCGGGAAGATACTGGAACATGCTCGTCATTATTATGGACCTATATAATGCCCAATTTCGTTTTAGTTCGGCTATATTTTGTGTTTAATTTTTCACAATTTATAACCTATATAATGTTATATACTGAGTGTAACAAAGTGTACAAATGGCAAACAGGTAGGTACTTAAAATAAAAAATGACTAAACTTAAGACGGACTACAAAAAAATACACAAAATTTTTCGTAGAAAATTGTAAATTGTTTCTCCATACCTTTTATTTTAATTTATTGCGTATTATTAGACAACAAACAGTAAATAAAAAGAACTGCTGGATAAAATAATCAAAATTACTAGGTGTAGAGGAAAACATGTCAACAAAATATTTGACATTAAAAATTACCTCGTATTTTAAATTAATAAAAAAGAATAAAAATAAAACAAATTGTAAAGTAGACACATTAGTAGATGTCTATTTACCAGTCATCCCGTTTCTTTCGACAGCCAATCACCGACAGTTTGGATGCTCTCTTTTGATAGTCCTTGGCAACGTCCTTTATAAAGCTGTATATTATAATTTATGTTAAATTAATTTATTTTTACCCTTGTTAACTCGAAATTAGTATTTTTCTACATCAAGCTCATTGTCATAAACCATTTAATAGCTTGGTCTAATAAAAAATTGAGCCTAAAATTAAAAAAAAAATTAAAAAAAGTTTTATCAGAAAATTTTCCTTTCTTATCCTGCTAGCGTTACCATAAAGTAACACTCATATTGTCGAGGTCATACAAGACATTTTAAAATATTTAAAAAAAGCGGTAGCAAAATTTATAAAAAAAATCTATTAAGATTCAATATTTATAGACATATCGGATAAATTTAAATAACATTGAGGTAAAGTATTCTTCTGCTCTGTAACGCTCTTTCGTCGCTACGTGTTACCTTGGCGCCTCAGTCCAGGTTACGGGTTGCCACGGATGAATTCAAATAACATTAAGGTTAAAAATATTTACTGCATTTAAAAGTCCATTTTTTTCATCGTTTTCAATTTTCAGTATTCTTCTGCACTGTAACGCTCTTTCGTCGCTACGTGTCACCTTAGCGCCTCAGTCCAGGTTACGGGTTGCTTTGGGTGCCAGTTTTTTATCGTGGTATGCTCCACTTGATCCGGGCAGCGTCTGTAAAGAAAGTTAAAGCAGGGGTCTATGATTGTCGTGACACAACGTAGACCAGCCAGATAGACTTTACTTGTCGGACTGGGGTCTTGCCTGGGTACTTGCTGCTTTAGTGATAAAAATAAAAATACCAATTAACTAAGTACCAATTTATATTGTTGAACTTTCGGTCTTGGGGAAAATACGAAAATGTATCGATATCTTTTGGGCTCCGGATAGATTGACAGAGCTTTAATTCTTTCTCTGGCCTTTACAGTGGTCGTGCAGAAAGGACTGGATTAAAGGGCTTCATTCCTTCCTTTTCCTATGGTGCAGTCGTGCTGACGGGCTGAAGTGACGAGTTTTCAGTCCCTCTCCATATGGTGCAGTCGTGCTGGCGGGCTAAAGAGACGGGTTTTCGGTTCTTTCTCTCGTCTATGCTGCGGTCCTGCTGGGTGGGCTGGTGTGACGGGTCTTTGGTTCTACCTCTTGTCTTTGCTGCGGTCATACTGGGTGAGCTGAAGTGACGGAACTTCGGTTCTTCCTCTTGTCTATGCTGCGGTCCTGCTGGGTGTCTTCGGTTCTTTCTCTCGTCTAAGCTACAGTCCTGCTGGGTGGGCTGAAGTGACGGGTTTTCGGTCCTTTCTGGGCTAGCGGCTGGGCGGAGATACTTCTTCTTTAACAACGGTAGTCTTGAACTGTATTTGACATCAGCAGACTTGAACTGAATACCTGAATTATTCGCGCTGGAACCCTAGTCGAGGGCGAATAACCTTGACGTATTTTATATTCCAATTAAAGTGTTATTGCCAGGTTAAAACGTGTTTATCGTTACGTATATGTAACACTAGCCGTTGAAGATTTAAGTGTCATTATTTTTATTTCCATGTATACCTATGATTTATAAATAATAAAACTAATTATTTTAGGATTACATACAATTGCCCATTAAAATATTTAAATAGTTTTTTTAATTAAGTTAAAAAAACGTGACATATAAAAGTTCCTAAGTAAAAATTTTATCTCTTTATGGAAGCTTTTTCTTATATCTTTGGTAAAAGTAAAAAATAATTGGTTAATTTGTCAAAGAACTCCGTTCATAATATGGAAAGCTGTTTCTTGGAAGCTCTTTGTTAATGGGTAATTCGTTAAAAGAAGTGAAAACATTGCAATAAATCTCTTTTTTATTTTAAAATCAAGATAATCAAAGCGAAAAAATCTTTATATACGGTCTTTGCACCCAAAGAAATTATTTTTCGTTTGCAGATTTAACAAAAGAAGTGAAACAGTTGGAAACAGTCTAGAATCTATAATTCAGGATATCTATCAAAGAAATATTGTCGCTTTTATAAATATAAATTTATTGTTTTTTTTTCTCGCTATTTATTTTATTGTCGCAAGACATTTATTTGTTTTATGCTTAAAAAGGCTAGAAAGGATAATTCAGGATATCTATCAAATAAATATTGTCGCTTTTATAAATACAAATTTATTGTTTCTTTTTTATTTATTTTGTTGTCGTGAGGCATTTATTTGTTTTATGCTTAATTATTTTTTAAATTTCCTTGTAATTAAATGGGAAAAAAATATTATGTTTTTATTAATATTGACCCATTTATAATTTTTTTTGTGCAAAAAAAATTATGCCATCTGATTTACGAAGGTAAGTGGCTAAATCTCCAATTAAACTGATTATTAATTAAAATTTTAAATAAATTATTTGAAAAATTATATTTGTTTTGTATTTGTTAAAATACATTTTTTTTTCTCACAGCAGTTTCCATATTTTATGTAGGTACCTATGATATTTTTTATCTTTAACCCAAGATAATTTTATATTGAAGTTATTTAGGTTAAGAACCGTTATAGAATTTGGGCTGTTAAAATAGTTACGTTATTAAATAAGAAAGTTTAAAAAACCCTATAGGTCTCAATAAGACATGAACCGAATATGCAAAGAATACTCCACCAACAATAAGAAGCGAAAGAACTGGCTCCCGCCAATTTCTGTTTTGTATATTTATTTCTGAATAACGCCATTTTTATAGGATCTTTGTCATCGAGAAGGTTTTCTTATGAATAATATCAGGTACACAAATGATACCTTGTTAATGACAGGATCGATTAAACATCTTCAGTCGCTGTTAGACAGAATGGGGGCGACCTGTAAAAAATATGGACTAAAACTGAATACAAGGAAAACTAAATTTAAGATCGTTACTAAAAAACCCTGTATCCATAATTATAATATTACTATTAACAACGATTCAATCGAGCGCGTAAGTCAGCTAGTACATCTGGGTACCAAAATGAACGAAGAATGGAACCCCAGTATAGAAATTAAAGTAGAATTGCTTCAGCAAGGACAAAATTCATGAAATTTAAGAATATACTTTGTACCCACGATCTCAATTAACTTCGCATGAGGATGACTTGCTGGTACATATTTCCAGTTCTGTTCCAAGGGGTTGAGGCATGGACCCTGACCGAGATGTGAATCTACCGTCGTATTTTAAAGAACAGTTGGGTAGACAGGGTTTTTTTATTATTAAAAAATACCCATTCAAGTATTTTCCTATAATTAAAACTAGTCTTAGAAAACTAACCATCAATTTAAATCTAACTATTCTTTAAACTAGGTACTTATCATCTAAAGTCAATTCAATGATGTATTCCAGATTTTTCTAATCTATAGTATACTACACTTATGCACTTTACTCTGATTTACACAAAACAGACTACACACAAGATCGATTGGCTTGGTTCTTTTTAATCTTCGGACATGATGTTTGTCGTCCAGCAGCTGAAGAGCTTCTGCATTTACATGTAGATGGGGCCTGGCTTCATGCTTGCCGGCTAACCTTTTAATCTCTTCCTTGACCGTTGGAATTCGAAGATCTCTGTAAATATCAGAGTTACAAACATACAAGGGGCCATTAACTTTGTTTCGTTACACTTTGTTCTGGAATGTTTGGATGCACTTGATATTGGAATCGCTGACACAGCCCCAAAGCTGGATACCATATAGCCACACCGGTTTCAAAATCCGATTATAATTTAAAAACTTGTAGATTAAAATCTTGAAGTTTCTTCCAATCAGCCAGTAGTGCTATCTGTATTTTAGGGCTTATTTGGTAGTTGTTTTTGACATGTTCTTTTCACCTAAGTTTGGCATCATGCCGAGGTATTTGGCATTTATCCATACAATTGTTTTGTTAATATTAAGAGGATAGGGTTTTGGTATTTTTTTGTTGGTAAAGCTTACTTGAATAGATTTAAGCTTATTAAACTTAATCTTTCATTTTTTGGTCTAGTCTACTACTGCATTGGTTGCTATCTGCAATTTTCTAACAAAGTTTTCTTGGTTTTGATCTACTGCAAGTAAAGCAGTGTCGTCAGTAAATGCAGCAATAACTATATCTTCTAATGATGTTAGCTTCCTTTTATACAGCAAATGCAGGATGGGTCCAAGGACGCTACTTCGTGCTTGACTTTTTTTTTTTTTTTAAGAAAATAGTCGCAAAAAGGGTAGACCTATCGTGTGCGCCGCGGACGGCCCGCACTGGGACTATTAGAAGGGGAAGGGATTATAGAAAGGAAATGATTGTGGACACGCTTTTTAAAAAGTTGCAGGTCATAGTTATCTGGAAAAACTGATTTTGGAAGCTTATTCCATTCCGTAGCAGCCCTGTAAAAGAAGAATTCTTGATGAAGATTGGTCCTTGTAGTGTCAATCTTGAGAGTAAATGAGTAAGACTGATCAGCGTGCCGAGTTCTTCGGCCGAATGTGGCCAATGGTGGCACAAGAGTTTTTATTTCTCTGGAGCATCTGACATGCAAATATCTGTAAAACAATGACTGGTCTGCAACTCTTCTTCTATGTTCTAGAGGGTGAAGGGTATCTGTGGGAGTTGAACTGTTATCAAGCGAATGGCTCTTTTCTGAATGGAATCTAGAAGACGAAGGGAATGCCTTGGTGCTGAACCCCAAATGTGCGAGCAATACTCCAGTAGAGGTCGTATTTGAGCCTTGTACATCGTCAATAGTTGATCAGGAGTAAAAAACTTTTTGGCTTTCCACAGAAAACCAAACATGTTTCAATCTGAAGGCTACATTAATAAGGTACGTAAGCATAACTTTACTTTTCCTAGGCAATTGCTTTAGTATCTCGCCAGTTATCAAATCGAATCCGGCTTAGCTACTTCTCTTGGGGTAACGGGTGTGATATTATATCTGGCCCATGGTTGCTTCTAATAGTAGTCTTTTTATTCTTTTGGTTGCATTTCAAAAAGAATAGTAGGTTTCTTCATCTGTAGAGAGTTTTTGTAAATAGAATCTTATAGATTCATCTTTAAGTTTTTGTATTTTTCTCCTGAGCTTCTGAGTTTTATTATTAAGTACAGTTTTATCAGCCGGATTTCTCGATCGTGGCAATCCTCTCTTCTAGCTCTTTATTTTTCTGCTACCAAATCTTTTATTTAAACTGGATAAATGACATCTTTGGTTATGTGCAACGGATTGAACGAGCGTAGTTAAGTTTTCGGCTTCTTCTTTAAGTTGAACTTCTTAGGTTAATATTTAAGTTTATTTTATTTTGAAGATTAATTTTAAAGCTTTCCCAGTCCGTTGTTTTGTTAATAAATATAGGTCAAGCTATTTTTTTTATTATCCTCCTCCTTAGTGTCAATATGACTGCTGAGTGATTTGAATCTGGGCCAAAATTCTTTTATATTTCGACGAAGTTAGATGAAACTTCCTTCCGATAAAGAAATTCAGTAAAGCAGGTATTTTGTTAGCATCAATGGGCCAATAAGTGAGCTTTCCTGAAGAAAGATAGTTGCAGCCGATTTCACTGAAAGCTTTTTTTAGCTTTTTTCCTTTGGTTGTGGTAAATCTTGAACCCCAGTCAACTTGCTTAGCATTAAAGTCGCCTCTAATAATAAATCTTTCACCAAGATGCTCAAACAGTATCCGGTAATATTCTTTTTTAAGATTATGTCTGGGTGGGCAATATATGGTCCCAACCCTCATCATCTGTTTTGTTGACTTAATTCCAACCACTGTAAGCTGCATATCCACCCGGTGCAGATTGCGTTCTTCAAAGTGATTAAGAGAGTCTTAATTATGACCGCACTGCCACCCTTAGCTAGGTTATCAGAATGAACTGTATGATATACTTTATAGCCTCTTAGCTTAATGTATGATTTATTTGTCATATATGCCTCAGAGATAAGACATATGTATTTATGCTGAGTGCGAAAAAATACTTCTTGATCATGTTTTTTATTTAGAATGCCATTAGCAATTCATGTAGCAATTCTTAAATATAGTTGATCCATAAATTTACTTCTTTTTTGGTATGGTACCAGTGCTTCTGACTTCTAGACTGTCAAGCCTTTCGTTGTCGTGCTCTAGTGTTTTCATCACACTTTGCATTAGTTACATCATAGGTGAATCCGTTAGCGTTGTGGAGATATATGTTGGTTTATTTCGGATTGCTTGTGTGTAGGTTTAACGGGATTTGGGTCTCTTGATCTCTGTTGAGTAATTGGTTTTCTGGGCTTAAAGGCATTATCTCTTCCTCTCTGGATTTACCTAGCTATTATGAATCCTCTGTAATTAGCTGGATGCGCTTCGCTACATTTGTCGTATTTCGCAGGAGTATTTCTGGGTTTAAAGCATGATGCTTTAAGGTGGTGTCCGGCACATTTAACACATGATGGTGTTCCTTTACAGAATTTCTATGTGTGGCCATGTCTTTGACATTTTTTACATTAAGGAATAAGTTTGCTGTTCCTGACTGCTTTTATTTTGACTTTTATGTGGTTTATATATTGGATACCGTAGACTTTGTTAAAATCTTCAGTTGTATCAAATACTAACATATATAGTGGTAAGCAAATGTATTCTACTTTATTATAAATGGTGTTTTTTTTTGAGTTTCTGAATTACCTGTTTAATTTTTAATTTGTTATCTTTAGGTTCCTTTGAGGTTTCTTCACAACTCGTTAAAGGATGTAGGTTCCTAACCATTACCCTAATTAGTCCAAGCAATACGGCATAAAATGACTGATTTTTCGACATTAATTCTACCTGAAAACCGACTGTGCCATTATATTCAGGTAAGTGTAGACATTAATTGTATCATGTTTTCGACTCTCAAATGTGGTCACCCTATTTATTATAAACATTTAAAAAAAAAGGCACTTTTTTTAGTTTTTTGTTAATAACTCAACAAATAATAAAGTAATCTAAATGGACAAAATGTAGGTAATTGAATTACAAACAAAACAAGCTTTCGAGCGACTAGATCGGATAATTAGAAGCCGAGAAAACTACGGAAAAGCGGGAAATTCGACTTTTTTTTTAAAAATTCATATCTCCGTTGTTTATTATTTTGTAGAATCGAATCTTTGGAAAAATGTTCTAGTACTTATGCACTACACTTGTGCAAAAAACTGTCGCTGTGAATCAATTAGTTTGGGTTTAATTGTAATTCAATGTATTTTAAGCGATATTTTGCAAAATCGCTGGATGCGTCTGAAATAATCCGATTTTAAATATTAAAACGGTTTTAAAAAATATAAGATCCGTACAAAAAAACTTATATTCTCGTTATCAATTCAACTGATGGAAAGTGCCTTAAAAACGCTGGGAAAGTCGGTTCAAAACGGCGGATCACGCGGAAACGCTCGAGTAGTGGGTGGTGAGGGAGTGAAGAAAAGGCACACATACATAGATATAGAGACGCGCTGCGCCGGGCTTCAAATTTTTGCATTATAATATCTAAACAATGACGCAAGCTATCTTAATAATTTTTTTTTATTTTGGTGCTAATGAATTCCGGGAAAATTCTTCTTGTAATTTAGATGCCAGTAACAAATCAATTGAGTTTGAGTCTGAGTCAGAGTGCGAGGATGAAGATATTGATTTGGTACTGGATAATATGAATGACATTGCTGAGGAAATAGACATTTAAGCGCCTGCGAAGAAAAAGTAAAAGTTATAAGTATCTGTGTAAAGAATGACACCATGTTCAATAAATTAAGCCAATTAATTTATTTTGAATAAATCTTTATAGAACTGTTATGTACCTAAAGACAACCCGGTCGCACACGATACACTTTGATTTATTGTAAAGTAAATTATTGTAATAAATTAAATATAAATATGTACATTGCGTGCGTGTAGATAAGTATTTATAAATACGTATATATGTATATATGTTTAAATAAATGTTAATAAATGTAAATACCTAAAAACATTAATTTTGTACATTCATACAACCCTTTATTTACATATCATCAAAATAAAGTTAAAACAATTTTAAATTTTAAGATTATACGCCTAACCATTGCTTATTTATTGATAATAAAAAAAAATCAATTAGCACCAAAATAAAAAAAAAATTATTAAGATTGTTTAGATATTTTAATGCAAAAATTTGAAGCGCGTCGCAGCGCGTCTCTATATCTATATATGTGTGCCTCTTTTTCACTCCCTCACCCCCCACTACTCGAGCGTTTCCACGCGATCCGCCGTTTCGAACCGACTTTCCCAGCGTTTTTAAAGCACTTCCCATCATTTGAATTGATAACGAGAATAAAAGTTTTGTTGTATATATCTTATATTTTTCAAACCCGTTTTAAAATTTTAAACGCATCCAGCGATTTTGCAAAATATCGCTTAAAAAACTTTGAATCACAACTACACCCAAACTAATTGATTCACAGCAACAGTTTTTTGCACACGTAAAGTGCATAAGTACTAGAAATTTTTTGCAAAGATTCGATTTTACAAAATAATAAACAACGGAGATATGAGTTTTTAAAAAAAACGTCGAATTTCCGTAGTTTTCTCGGCTTCCAATTATCCGATCTAGTCGCTGGAAAGCTTGTTTTGTTCGTAATTCAATTACCTACATTTTGTCCATTTAGATTACCTCAGTATTTGTTGAGTTATTAACAAAAAACTAAAAAATTGCCTTTTTTTTTGTTTAAAATGTTTATAATAAATAGGGTGACCACATTTGAGAGTCAAAAACATGATACAATTAATGTCTCTACTTACCTGAACATAATGGCATAATGGCATTTCAGGTAGTATTACTGTCACGATTAAACCCCTTATTGCTTGGCCATGGGTATCCAGATTTTATTTTCATGTGTGTTCCGTTTCAGTTCAGACTCGTTCACTATAGCTGTGAGCTTGCTGTATTCTCATAAGGAGTTGACATTAATTTTTATTTGTTTGCTGTACATCATTCGAGTCTTATAATCAAAGTAATCTACATTTAATTTATCTTTGACTGTACTATAATCATTGACATTATGTAGAATGACATGCGGTGGTTTAATAACTTTGGGAGTTTATTCTGATTGCTTTTCGTGAATACATAACGAGAGGAATACTACCCTTTATTTGTTTTTAATCCAAACATATCAGTTTTAGTATTTGATAACTACTTATAACTAAAGGTATAGTTAAACTTTCGTATTTATTACGTTATTAACTGGAATGTAGTATTAATTATTATTTCAATATTTAGCGCACATCACTAGTGCAAGATCATAACTTATAAATAAAACAGATATTTCGGACCACTGTGCATTGTTGAGTGTAGAACAATAAAAAAAAAGTTTTAATAAAATCAAGATATTTCTGGTCCTACTGATCTTATTAATGTCTATTTGGTCTAGAATTATAGATTTTTTTATTGCAAACAACTTTTTTATTTAAATTCAGTTGTTATTTTGGAAAAATCGTGACTTGTACAAACATGTTTTTTTTTAACCCTACTTTAACAAGACATATCTCCGTTCCTATTGGACCAAAGCAGGTCTGTTAAGTCTTTAATTGTAGATATCTTTAGCGGTAGACTTGTGCGACATGTTTCGCATTGTGGACTGGATAAACTGCCCTACTTTCATGGCGAACATCCTTACATCATCACCAATTTGTAGGGGGAAACTAAATCTTAAGGTCTCTCTACGCGCCAAATCGCCATCGGATCATCGGGCCTATTAACTTACCGTTAAAGACACGGTCTTGGTTAAATCGTCTGAAATTTCTAGCCATTTTGGAGTACCCATTAAATCTGCACTTGGCCCTGAAACTATAACTTTTTTTTTAATTAAAATAATAAAAATGTCGTCAAGATAACATTGTATTGGTAAAACATAAGTGGTACGTTTTCTTTCATAAAACGAAAATGTAGGAAAACTTTATAATTAATTAAAATTTGAACCATGAAATTCCTTGTACAACTTCTCTGTTCGAAGTTTATATATCCATAATACTTTTGAAATGAAAATTTCTTAGAGGAAAAGCAAGTTTGATATGTTAAGTCTTTTATTAAACTTTTTTGAGTAAGGAAAATTGAAACGACCTTTTTTTTTGTTACATTACTTGTACATATTACTTTTTTTTATTGTTGTTTGCAGATGTTATTTAAAAACTTTTTTATGAATATGGAAAACCACTTTTTAACACATTTTACCTGAAATTGTCTTAAATTATTTATAATCAATATTTTAAATTATAACATTTTTTATAATTATTTGTTTATTTAGTAATTCTTTTTTAATTATCTAATTTAATTATTTAAATAATTTTTTAAACATTTTTTGCATATAATTTTAACATTGCGGTATTTTAAGAGTTATTTAGAATGATTGACGAAACAGATTAATAAGGTGAGTATGAATGTCCTTGTATTAAAAAGGCCAGGTCAATAGTACCAATAACGGGCAATGGACGATTGCGTGTAGCAGAAAATTTTTCAGGTAGTAGAGAATGAATAGGACAATACCTTTGGTATTATTGGTCAATTGCGCGCGGATTAAACTTGTTAGTGCGATCTGTTTCTTTATGAAAATTAAAACTAAATAAAACAATGATTATTCCTTATAAATGTATTTTATTTTTTTGCAAGTTGATATGAAACGCTCTTAAAAAAATCGAATCTTCCAAAACGGTTATTTACACATAAATGAATTAAGTTTGTTACATAATCGTTACGTTTTTATACATTGTATTGTAACAAGCCTTAGGTACGTAACACTATTTATTTTAATATATGAGTTCATTTGTACAAACTTAAAAATATTTGGATGCGCTACATAAAAACTGAAATTAAAATTACTGTGGAATGATTCGCATGCATTTGTTGTACGTTCTCTACCACTGCTACGAGAAGCCCATATATTTGGAGGAAAAACAGAATCATGAGATATGCAATTCTCAACTAAATAATCAGCATATTCAATTACTTAGTCGTTCTTTGGAATATCTGGGTAAAGGTCTTCTACAAAACAATCCTCTTCTTCGTTAGGATTTAGAAATAATAACCCAAAACTGTATCGCAACCACTAACCTATTGCTGAGTTAACATATCTATACTCAGATACTAACCCAAGATTTTGAATTTTGCGATACCAGGACTGTGTCAAATCAAACCTACATCCTATTACATTTATATTTGGCCAAATTTTCTCAACAGCCACATGTATCGCTTTCTCTAAATAACTAACCATTTTTTTGGGCTCAAAAATTAAATTAATTCTAGTACAATAATTTTTTAATAGTTGGAATGCCTCAAAGTAAGTAGTGTATAATGTATTAGGATCGCCGTGTATTGTTAGGTCCCTTGCTTGGTTTGTTGAAGTTTCGGGACAACTCTCGTTAATTAAAAAGAACGTTGAACTTAAAAATATGTTTAATTTAGTTAAGAAATTTTACATTTTAGTGTAGTGATCTTGACCGTCACTGCAAAGTAGAGCAGCGTAACGACCGATCGAAGTAAAACAATAACACACTATTCATTCCGAGACATCTTGGTTGCGAAATAAATACGAACGATTAATAAACACAAACATTATTACGTGCGTCTGGCGACACGTTCTAAGTGAGTTCAAAGTTATTCCCGTGAACGGTCAACTGAGTTCATTTATTAAACCTTTTTTGCATGTTTTCCTGGCTAATGGCACTACCAATGGATTGTTTCTTTGGAAGTAAAATAAATGCTAAAGGTATATAATATCCGTTTTTTACTGTGTGTACTGTGTATAGTAAACAATTGAGTTAAGAATTTCGGACAATAATTAAAAGTTCCGTCTACATGGATTTTTTGTCGTGAACATAAATACTGTAAATTTGTTTCGCAAGAAAAAATTATTATATTTAGGTTCTTTTTATTTACAAATAAAAGTCTTTGTTCTTATTTGTTTTAATAACAACATATTCCAGAGCTTCTTGGACGTCTTGTAGTGATCGTGATAAAACTGGCAAAATGCTTCTTGATCGATATACACTTTTTCTTTATTACCAAGGTCCTGTATCGTAAGGTTTACTTGCGTGGAAGCTTTTTCAAGTCCAGTATTAATGATTTTAGATGGTCTTTGAGATATATTCTTAACGGTCTTCCTTTAAGTCCGTTTTGTAATTTCTGTGAAACAACGTTAAAATATATAAATATCCTCTATTCTGTACAGGGTGTTTTTTTATCTATTGAATATATAAAATTATTTATCATTATCTAGCTATGGAGAGCCATTTTCAAGTTTTTACACAAGGGTAAAAAACACTAGGTAATCACAAAGGAAAAAACGCATTATAAAAAAGGTGTACGTCAAAAAAACATAATAAAACAAATGCTCATACAGTCAGGAAATTAAAAAAAAATATTAATAAGAATAATTATTTACACTTACCTTAACGTGAAAATTTTTATCAACTGGGTGATTGTGATTGCCTTTTAGTTGTAACAGCACCTCTTCTGATTAATTCACCGAAATAGAATTTTCGACTATTAATAATTTTTTTTCGCGCTCACTTAGCATTGTCTTCATTTCGAAATACTGCAAACAGTATAAGTGGGTGAGCAAATAATTATTTTCTATTAAAGGTACAAGGGTAAAGGTACTAAAATATAAAATCATAAAACTGAGAAAATCCAGCTATTAGGGGTAGGTACTTAATATCTTGTCTGCGTGCAATCAAGCCATCCTTTTTGGTTTCATTTTCTAACCGGTAAAGGTTAAATTGACTGAAGGGCGCTATTGATCTACACCCACAATAACCAACAAGCTTGTATGAGAGCACTGATAAAAGTGAAAGAAGCGAAAGATGTGTCTAAGAACTATAGCAAGTGAAAGGAAGTGGTCTTTGCCCACCCCTACGGGAAAAAGCGTGACTATATTTATGTACGAGGGCGGTTTGATAAGTCTGTGACTTTTTGAATTTCCCGCGCAGTTACTCCAAATGCAACAGTGCTGCCGTCAACTATAATCTATCAGTGGGCAACATTATAATTTCGAGCAAGCTACGTCGTGCAGTTGGTGTTTGATAGCCGTTCAAAGCAGACAACTTCGTGAATTTTTACGAAAATGGAAAAAAGTGAATTTCGTGTGCTGATTAAGCATTACTTTTACATCCATCACTGAAACTAAGGAAAGTCTTGATAAATACTACGGGGACTCGGCACCATCAATTTAAATGGTTAAGAAGTGGTTTACAGAGTTACTTTGTGGTCGTACCAGTTGTTTGGGGTGAACGTGGACCAAAGAAGGCGAAACAGAGTCTGTCAGCCAACAAGGTCATGGCCACAGTTTTTTGGGATGTACGCGGTGTCATTCATATCGATTACCTCAAGAAAGGTAAAACGATAACCGGCGAATATTATTCAAAGCTTTTAAACAGATTCGACGTTGATTTGAAGCAAAAATGGCCGCATTTGGCTAAGAAGAAGAAAGTGCTGTTCCATCAAGACAATGCACGTGTGCACACTTGTCTAGTCACGATGGCCAAAATCCACGAATTGGGATACGAACTGCTACCCCATCCAGCATATTCTTCAGATTTAGCCCCCTGCGACTATTTTCTGTATTCAAACCTAAAGAAATAGATGGGTGGTAAGAGATTTGAGTCGAATGAAGAAGTCATTACCGAAACAAACGCGTATTTTGAGAGCTTTGAAAAAACCTATTATTTGGAGTGAATAAAAAAATTAGAAAAACGCTGGACTAAATGTATGGAGCTAAAAGGTGATTATGTAAAAAAATAAAATTTTTATTTGCGGAAAAAAATTTGTTTTATTCAAAAAGTCACTGACTTATCAAACCGCCTTCGTATGTATGTATTTAAATTTTTTGTATGGTTCTTGCTAGTAATATTCATTTAATTTGTTCCCATTTGTTAAAAAATGTGCTGTAAAATAAAAAAAAAGCCGTAAAAACTTAGTGTCTTTGAAAGTATATACCTGTAATAATATGATAGATAAAGTGAGAACTAGTGAGATAAGGGAACGCTATGGTGTAAAAGAAAGTGGTAACAAAGATAGATAAAGAAATGCTTGGATATTTTAAACACGTAGAAAGGATGAATGCAAAAATATTTACGAAATAGATTTATTGGGCGAGTGTGAATGGGCAAGTCGGTGGACGGATCGAAATTGTTTTTAAAGAGAGGCCAGTTCAAGAGTGCCAGCAACCGGCGAGCATGTATTAAAGCGCTGATAAAAGTAAAAAAAAAATAAGTCGTTAGTAAGATGCGAAAATAATTGGTCTCTTCCTACCCTTACGGTACTATATGTATGTATGTTAGACTGAGCCAAAAAAATTGACCATTTTTTTTAAGATATATCAAGAATATTATTCAGAATGACAAAAAAAAATGTCGTCAAAGTTTGAGCCCTTAATATTAATTTTAAGAGGTCTATCATCGCTATTATTAAATTTTATTTATAATTTGATGTTTTACGTCAAAACTGCTGAAACATTGGAGTGAAAAAAGTTTATTTTTACTTATTCTTATATAAAATTAAATTGCCTACTAAAAAGGTCTGATAAGCCGTTTCCGATTAATTAAGCTTAATAAATTGATATGTTTTTTCGATTTAACATTTTTACTATTGAATTTGGTAACTAACGAATCAATAAAATCTAAAAGAGACCATGACAGATTTTTAAAGGGAATTTAATATTGTAGAAAAAACATCTATTAATATTTCGACCTTAATTCACCTCTTCAAAAAGTTATTAACGATTAAAATAGAAAAAAAATTAAAATCTCAAGTTTTTCGTTCTTAACTCAATTTTTTTTACTTTCTAGCGAACATAAAAGATTTTCGTACAACTATTTTTTTTATTAGCCTGTCGGCTGCTCTAAATTCGGGAGGGTCGTAAGTAAGAGAATTTAAAAACTGTTTAATTTTATAATTTAAAGAAAACACAAGTTTTCACAAAAATTTTAGAGCCATGTATTTTATTTAGGGAAAAAATTCAAAAACCTACAATCCTATGTGCGCGCCGGCGCCGACCTACAGGAAATATGGGCGTGTCAGGTGTAGAAAATGCTCTGAGGTGTGGGCAGCTTCACCGCCGGAACCTCTATTGCCTGCTGACTTCCTTGCTCTTGTACGGCGTCGTTCACTGCGTAGCTGCTGGATCCTTTAATAACTCAGTAAACGCTGGCGTGATCTGTCTTTTTTTTACTACTATAGGCTAAAGGTTTTACTGCCTTTTATCGCCGTAAATTTGTTTTATCACAGTAAATGAAACAACACACTTGCCATCGATAATATATTGTTAATTTTAATACTAGGAGCTTACAGTTTAAAGCCTCCTGTATCTTCGGAATAATTTCACTGGTTGATTGCTTTTATTTGATTATATTGATGTGCATTTTATCACGTGGTATTTTAAATCCGTGCTCTGAGCGGCGGACGTCTGTTTTCGTAGACAGTAGATATGGAAAAGAGGACGATAAGCCGGAAAATGTTTCGAATGTGGCTTCTCGTGTTAAATTCAGCATTTTTGATTGGTCACTGTGTCACGTGCCTATTTTTTCCCTTTTACAGTTCATTATAATTGTGTCTCTGATGATTTTGTATTCCTTAGGTACTCGTAAGTAGGGTTGCGTACCGTATTTTGTTGTAACTTAAATATATCATTCGTTGTAAATAGTGTTGCATACCTTGTAGTGATAGGATTCGATTATTAATGGCTGTGGCATTTTTCGTTAATCGATAAAGATTGAGTGGGGAGAGAGTCGTTTGGTGTCAGTCGTTTGGTGGCAGTCTTGGGAGTCATGTGGTGGTGAGAGTTTTTGGGACGGTGTGATATCTCAATCTCCGACCGTAAGTCGCCTTCTAAGAATTGCGCGCGACGATTAGAATGTTCCCGGCTAATAACTGCACGTGTTCTTAAGATGATTTATAAATTGCACCGGACCCTTTATTTCTATTCGAATGCTAATTTCCATGTAATGAATGCCTGACTTCCAGTTGATTTTTGTTGGTGTCAGGGCCGTACTGAATCAAGGAATTTCTCAATGAGGAATTGTACAGTTGGAAGTACTGATTTTCAACACTATGCAATTCTTAACAATAATCGATTTATAATTTCTACAAAGTATAAATGACATAAACGAAATATTTGACAAATTTGTCTAAAATCAGAACCTCACTTACAAAATATATTTTAAACCCAAACAACTTGAGAGCACAATAGCGTCTCAGGTCTTAAAATTTTAAACACAGATTTCTATTTACAACTTTGCAAATTTAAATCTCACGTTTTCTTATCAAAAGAAAGGTATTTTAAAGCCGCAACAAAGATTTACGTCTTCTCCCAAGGAAGAACCTTAAACGACAAAGAGCTAAACTCTAAAAGGCACCCGCCAAGGAAGAAAACATTTTTCTAACTTTTAAAAGTTACATTTTATCAACTCTTATCAAACGAGAAATAAAACTAATTGCCGGTTAACGACTGTTGTTATGTTTATTTAAATTCGTCTAATTGTTACTACTTTATGATTTGTCTTATAGAAAATTTATTTTATTAATTTAACTACTTTATTTAGTAAAATTTAACTCTCAAAAATGCTAACAGCTATCCAATAAGTACAGCCAACGAGTGAACATCGTTAACTGCTACTCTGAGAATCTTTTCACGTTTATTACGTATTTCTTTATTATTATTAATAGTTCTTATAATAATACTGTGTTAATAATAATCAACATATGATAATTAACAATTAGTGATATGGTTTTATAAACTATGAATTTTTACTATTAGTCAGTTGGACAATTAAATTCTTCAGTGGCGTAGCAATAAAATTATCAGGTAACTAATATATTCCCTTAATATTATTCTTAGAGCCCTACTGGGACGTCTGTTGCATTAATAAAATTATTGTGAAGTGGTCTTGGCAACCAGGACCGATCACAAAAATGAACTCCCATAACAACCAAAATCAAATGTCATTATCACAACCTATCACAACAAATAGCACAAAATCTTATGTTGCTGCAACCCTTTTTAAACCTCTACCTTTCACTTTTTCAAATAGGGATCAAGCCATTATCTTGCATGCTATTCCAACGCCGTTTTTTTTGAGTATGTAAAAGCTGTAGGGGATATTGTTACCCCCAAAAATATTACCTTTGCATCTCGAATCTCTTATAACCGTATTTGTATTTATCTATCCTCGAGTATTATTGTCAATGATCTTCTTGGACTACAGTTAGCCTCCCCTGTTTCGTTTGTAAAATGTGGCGCACTAGGTGATGAATACGCTTACATCATGAGTTTCCGTAGAGTCTCTTACGCGATACCTGACAATGAAAACTTGTACGTACAAACATCTCTCTTAATTACTTATGATAATACACAATATAGAATATTTGTATCATCTGACAAGTTAGAATGTTTCTTATGCAAATAAGCAGCACATACTGCTGTCTCCTGCACCAACGCTCCTACTTCCCTAACAAAAGACAACCTACCTCCTTTCGCCAACTTTATGTCACAGTCTACGGTAAATATTTCTCCCGATAGCGCTCCCAGATAATTCACTTTTCCAAATATCCCGAAAAAAACTGGGATAACACAATTACCAACCACTCTAACCCATGGACAAAAAAAGGCCTTATCTACTGATAGCAATGTTGACACCCCTCTCCAACTTACTTCGGAAATCACACCTGAACCAAAAATGAATCAAATGATTTCCCCTACACGTACTAATCCTAATACCTCCACTAAACATTTAAAAAAAAATCCAAAAAAATAATTTCTGATGAACATAAACTAACACCCAGCACTCAAAATTCAATACACGCCATTTACAAAAAAAAAACCATCGGACCTTACTCTTATAGAAACCCAATTTACAGCTTTCTTAGACAATACATTTGGAACTATAGACCCTCTCAAGGAATCTCTAATTTTGACCTTAAACACCCAAGGATTACTGAAAGATATATCGCTTCTTTACTCTGAAACAAAGAAAAGGTCTTTCAAAAATTACCTTACAAGAATTATGAAAAAAATTAAACAACAAATAAATCCTGAGAACTCTGATAATATAAGCGTTTCCTCTGAATATCAAACTGATGATGAACTCAATACTCCACTCTCTAAAAACCTGCAAAAATTCTCACAGCCACCCTTAATAATTCCAAGTCAAGAGGCACCTTCAAGATAATACAATGGAACTGCGATGGATTCTGAACAGACTGAAATCATATGCTTTCAAGAAACCAACTCTAAAATATCCAAGCTTCCCAAGCTTAAAAACTTTAAAGGATATCACTTTATCCGCACCGACTGTAATCGTGCCAGTACATCACTTTTTATTTCAAGCGAACTATTTTCGTCTCACCTCCCACTCACAACAGATCTTAAGGATATTGCCTTAACCACTTGGTGCCCTAATAAGATAACTATTTGCATCATATATATTCCACCCAACCACCCACTTAAAGAAACAGAACTATTAAACCTTATCTACCAATTACCCACACCATATATTCTAGTAGTTGATTGTAATGCCCACAACATTATGTGGGGATTCAATTATACATTCGGTAAAGGTAAAACTATTGAAAGAGTAATTAATTGCACAGGTTCCTGCCTATTGAATACAGGCTCCAGTACACATTTCAACTTTTCATCCGGATTTCTCTCCTCCATAGATCTTAGCTTCAGTGATCCTAAATCAGCTACTCTACCAACTTTGCAAACTGCAGATGATCTTTACGACAGCAATCACTATCCCATCTTTATATCGTCCAATAAACCCAATATTCAAGAAAGTTTAACCAAGAGCTATTGGCGCCTAAACAATGCTGACTGGACCAGTTACACAACCCAAACAGATACCACTTAATCCACCCTCTCGCTTCCCGACAATATGGATAATAACATGTCGTTAATCACAAGCTCCTTAATTTCAGCTGCCAATACGCACATTGGCAAAAATGTAATTTCACACAAACGAAAAACTGTTTCCTGGTGGAAAACCTCTTGCCACATTACTGTAGATAAACAAAAGTTGGCACCTAAAAAATACCGAAAAAACAAGAGCCAAAAAAATCTATTAATACTGAAAAAAGCCAGAGCCAAGACTCGATATACCATAAAACAAAGTAAAAAATCTTCTTGGAGAAACTATGTGTCCTCAATCAATGAAAATATTTATCCTACTGTTCTATGGAAAAAAATTAGACAAATTCAAGAAAACAATACCAGTCTCAAAATAGCCAATCTTATCTCTAACAACACTGTAATTAGTGACAAACAAGAAATTGGTGAAATTCTGGCCAAACATTTTTTTGAGAAATTTAGAAGCAAAATCAATCCCACCCTTCTTAAACCATTGATTGTCACCCCTCCCCTATCTTCCACCATAACAACTCAAGACATTACTTATCTAAACTCTTCAGTCTCTCACACCGAACTTACTTCGGCCATTCAATCCTGCAAGAACACTGCTTCTGGTCCTGACGATATTCCCTATATAATTATAAAAAAACTATCCTTGAAAAGCCAACGAAAACTTCTTGAAATGTACAACTTAATTTGGATTTCCAACACCATTCCCAACCAGTGGCAAACCTCAGTTATAAAACCCATTAAAAAACCAAATCAAGCAGTTACCTCACCCAGTGCTTACAGACCAATGTCATTAACATGTACCGTGTGCAAGATATTTTAAAAAATGATTAACAAAGGGCTTTTATGGTACCTTAACCAACATAATATAATTGTCCAAGAGCAGTCAGGATTTCGACGAAATCGTTCAACCCATGACAACCTAGTACTTCTTCAAAGTCATATTTCCGATGCATTAAACAAGAAACAAGAATGTATTGCCGCTGTTTTTGACATTGAAAATGCCTTTGATACCATTAGCAGGCACTCTATACTGAACAAACTAACCCTTCATAACATCAATGGCAACATATTTCATTTTATCCAAAATTTCTTATCGTCACGATCGTAGGGAGTCTCAGTTATAGGCATTTTATCATCATCTTACAGTCAATCGGATGGGGATAAATAAATACTCTTGCACAAAAGGCACTTTTTAAAAAGGCTCTTTATTAATTACGACAAATATACGAATTACTAAATAATTGGAACTAAAAACTTAAATCTATCTATAACTATTTATAATAAAATTGTTTTATTATCAGCACAAAAATATGCAATAGTGCAGAATTGCAATATTGCACGTTGACGCGGCAGGAATTTGTGGAATTTCCGATACCGGAACAAAGGTTTATTGAACTGTAACTTGCCCAACCTTTGAGGAAGTTTTGTACGGGACAAACAAAACTGAATATTTTCGTCCTCCCTCTGTCTCGCTAATAGTATTCCTGGGTTGTTCTTTAGGTTCTGGGGCTGCAATTCCTGGGCTGCGCTGAAGGTACATTTGTAAGGTATTTTTATTATTAGTTGTTTTATCGGATTTGTGCTGGATGTTCCTTTTGTGAATTGTTGTGTTTTCGGTATTTAGGGTTGTAGGATTATTGGTTTTAACGACACTTCCAGTAAATCTTGGAAGTAATTTGTTTCTTTTTGCAGTTTTTCTCGTGTAGATTTTTGTACAAGGTTTGTAAGTGATTGGAACGTCCCTATTTAAGTTCTTCTTTTCGATTGCTCGCTCTTTAGTTTCCTGAATTTTCTTATTTATTTGCTTGTTCATTTCTTTTGTTTGCTCTTTGTGTGTAGTTGTTTAAGAGAGTTTTCTTAATATCAATGTTCAGAGGATTCTGTGCTTCTAGGTGATCTGTTGATACCTCAATTGGTTTTTGTTGAGTTGCTGAGTAAATCGTGTTGTTATACCCCACGATATCGTACAGCATCTGTTCTTTGATACTGGATAATTTTCTCCTTTCTCTTAGGATTCTAAGATTTTCTAATAACGTAGAGTGTAAGCGTTCAATCATCCCATTTGACTGGGGGTTATCAGAAGTAGTGTAGTGGATGAAGATTTTGTGTGTATCTACAAATTCTTGCATAAGGCCATTTTTGAATTCGGTTCCATTGTCTGTGACGATCATATGTGGGATTCCATGGTGAGTAATAAAGATCAAAAGTGCGTTGAGGACGTTGATTGCGTCAGAACCCTCGATAGCGTAAGCTTGTCCATATTTCGAGAATGCGTCTATTATGGTAAGAAACTTTTGACCATTTGCTTGAAAGGTATCCAGATGAACAATTTTTATTGGTTTCGTCGGAGTTGGTGTAATCAGAAAGTTGTGCTTAGATGGACGCCTGTCGTACTTATTTATATGACAAGTGTCGCACAAGTTTATGACTTCTTCGATATCTTTCCTGAGGGTTTGCTAATAGTAATGTTTGCAAATTTCCACTTCGGTTTCGTTAATCCCCCTGTGATTAGTTTTTCCGTTAAGATGGTCCAGGATAATTTTCCTTTGTCTTTCAGGACAGTTTATATCTTCCAGTTTGTAGTTGCATTTAACAAGATCGTAGGCAGTATTTTTGAATGTCTTTTAAACGATGTTGCAGAGGTAAGGGTATAAGTCGTCATCTTCAAAATAAAGGGCGTATTTCTTCTTTGGGTCCAAATAATCTTTGAATAGGGAAAATATGTTATTTTCTAGGTTATCCTTGCCCAGTTGGATATAAAGTCTTCATTTGTTGACGAAGGCTTGTTCCGCGACTGGAGATGCTGGGTTGTAGTTGACAAGGGTTAAAATTACTTGATTGTTGTAATAATTGAGAGGCTTTTCACTAATAAGTATGCCTAATATGGGGTCTTCAGTGGATGTGTGCCTTGTTACGTCGCTAGTGATGTCTTGGGATATTCGTTTTTTTTTCAAGAGTTCGTCGATTATTTTGAACTCTTGTGGATTTAAGTCAGTTACTGGATTATTTGTAATTGTTTCTAATGGGTCATGTGTAGATGATGGATGGTTATATAATGATGCGTTGTCAGTATCCTTTCATTTTAGCTTTTCGTTAAAATATTTAATGTACTTTTCTAGTTCTCCTGTATTAATTTCGATTCTTGAGAGGGCGTCGGCATTTGTATTAGCTTTTCCCTTTTTGTAAACAACCTCATAGTCAAATTCTTCGAGTTTCAGTCTCCATAGTACAATTTTGGAGTTTGGATCTTTAGGGGAAAATAGCCATTGAAGCGGTCTGTGATCGGAAAGGATTTTAGATTTTCTTCCAAAAAGATATGGCCTGAAGTACTTAGTGGCCCAAACTATGGCTAAAATCTCCTTTTCGATGGTAAAATATCGGTGTTCTGTTTAGTTTAAGGTTCTTGACGCATATGCAATTGGCTTGTCGCTTTCAATTGGGCCTTGGGATAGGATTGCTCCTATGGCGAAGCTGCTTGCATCGGTTGTAAGGTTAAATAGTTTCTCAAAATCAGGATATTGTAGAAGTGGTTCATTTGTTAGTAAATTCTTACAAGTTTTTATACAGTTTAGGAACTCTGGGGTATGTTCTATTGGAGCATCTTCCTTGAGACACAACGTAAAAGGTTTTGTTATTTTGGCAAAGTCTTTTATGAATTTTCTGTAACAACCCAGGAGTCCTAGAAAGTCTCTAATTTCTTTTGTTGTTTTCGGAATCGAATAATCTAAGATGGTTTTGACTTTGCTTGGATTTGGTTTTATTTCCTCTGGCGTCACAACGTGTCATAGGAAGCTCACTTCTTTTCTGAGAAATTCGCATTTGTCCATTTGGATTTTGAAGCCAGATTCTCGAAGTCATGTTGGTGAAATCCGCTGGCAAGATCTAGTGTAGAGAAGTATTGGCAGCGTCCCAATTTATCGAGGATGTCGGTAATATTTGGAATTGGATTTGGAGGTTTGCTTTTTGACCTCTTCCTTATGTATTTGGGGATATCTGTATGATCTTGTAAAAGCTGGAATTTCATCTTTGGTTCTGATGTGGTGTTTAATCTGGTTGGTAAGTTAGATGAGATTCTGGATGATGAAAAATATCTGCATACTTTTTGCAAAGTTTCCTTATACTTTGCTCTTCCTCCGAATTGAGATGGTCTGTTCTTATGAAGGGATCGATTTCAAATGGTATATGTTCATTCATTTGAGATGTAACGTCGGAGGAAAAGAGATCGTAATCTCGCAGATCAATTTTATTACTCGTTATTGGTTCTGTTAGAGCTAGCTGTACTGTCTCGTCTGTAGGTTTGAATTTTTCGTTTCAAACTAGTTTATTGCAGGCATTTGTCAGCGACTCACGATGCCCTGTATCTCTTGTCTAGGTAATAATATAGTTTCTTGTTCTTCGCTAACTGGAATTCTTACTTGAGGTTTTAACTGGATTGTGTAGAATTGAGAACTCTGTGTTTCATAGTATTGGATAGGGAGAGTAACATTTTCGGTTACTAACTTTGATTCAGGAAAGTTAAGTTTGGCTTTAAGATATTTAAGATTATCAAGGCCTATTAGACCATTGAATGTCTTTTGGAATTTAAATAAGTAGAATTTGAGAGTTTTGTCTGAGTTTAACTCAGGAAAAATGGGAGTTTCTGCACAGTATTCTTGTGAGTGATTTTGGAAGATTGACGTAACTACAAAGGGTTCGTGTTTGATATAATTTTTGTAGAATTTGGAGGCGACATTGGGGTTTAGAAAGGATTTCGTGACTCCAGTGTCGATAAGAAGTTTTAATGGGGGTTGGGATATTTTGATATACGGAAGCTCTTTTTTATCTTCGTAGAAATGTAGTTTGACTATGTTTCTTCGGTTACCATTGGGTCGTTTGGAAAATTTACAGCTTCTTCTTCGAGGTTGTAATCGGTGGACTCTGCTAACTCGGGCGGTAAATTCTGGTATTCCGGGTAAGAATTGGTGTAATATTCATCCCCATGGTATGTTTCTGAGTAGTAGGTATTAGGTTCTTCTGTTTGTTCGATATTGAATAGTTCTTCTACGGCAAACTTTGGGGTTGAAGGTGCATACTGAGTTGGCCGGGTAATCGGATGAGCTCTATTTTGCGAGGTAGCTCTAGTGCTAATGCTCATTGGCGTTGACTTGTAGGCTTGGGGTAGATTTGCCCTATTAAACGGTTGATTTGTTGTAAGCTGTGGCATGGCAAATGAATTGGACTGGTTTTGCATCATTGGTTGTCTGTGTCCAATTTGCTGGGGTTGTTGGTTCCATTGGGGCCTCTGTTGCCATTGTGGACGAAAGTTGGCGAATTGGTTTTGTCCCACTGGTCTTGGTAAGTACGTCTGCTTCTGAGGTGGAGCGATCTGAGGTTTATTTTTCGACGTTGATTAAGTGTCGAATCCCCTTTGAAGATATCTGATATTATTTTTTTTTTGAATGTATTGGAAGGCAAGGGTTAAGCTGGCTGGTCGCATTGCTGTAATTGTGGACCCTAAGGGCTCACGTAGTCCTGCCAAAAATGTCGTGAGAGCTTGTTGTTGGAAGAATAGCTTCTTACTCATTTTTATGACTTCATTTTCTTCGTGCAACTCGATGTGATTTGATATGGTATTTAACAGTCCCATAACTCTTTCGTGAAAGTATTGAGGGCTTTCGGTTGGTCCTTGACGTAGGTTAACGAGGTCTCTTGTCAGCAAGTTTTCGTTCCTTTGGTCCGCAAAGTGTTGGATTAAGGTATTCTTGATCTCTGTCCAATCTCTACATCCAAAAACTGATATAACTTCTTTGGCTCTTCCTTTTAATTTGCTAAGAAGTCCTTGAATCAGCATTTGGTTTTGGAAGCAATCTTGGGTTTCTCGGTCCCAGTAGTAGTTTAAGAGCATGGTTGCTGCATCGATAAAGGAGTGAAGTTCATTCGGATTTCCGTTGAATTTAGGAATGATATTAAGGTCTTTTACGTCGAAGGTAGGCATTATGATGTTGGGTAAAGGTAGTGAAGTTTGTGGGGTTAAAATTAAGGTTGGTTGTTTAAGGATTTTTTGTTTAGGAGGGGTATTAAACATATAAATATCTTACAGGAGAAGGATGATGTATACAAGCATGTTCTAATCTTCTTTTCTTCTTAACGTCTACTTCTTTCTTCTTAAACGTCTACTTCTTTCTGCTTAACGTCTACTTCTTTCTTCTTAACTTTAAATGGATGAACTTACGACGGTTTCCCAGGGATGTGGTAGCTTCGCTAGTAGAATAACGTTTAACAACGACGAGGATCTTGAAAGACTCTTCCACTAGCCTAGTGACTGCGCCAAATAATAAGTACTCGTTGCACAAAGGGCACTTTTTAAAAAGGCTCTTTATTAATTACGACAAATACAGGAGTTACAAAATAATTGGAACTAAAAACTTAAATCTATCTATTACTATTTATAATAAAATTGTTTTATTATCAGCATAAAAATATGCGGCAGGAATTTGTGGAATTTCCGATACCGGAACAAAAGTTTATTGAAGTGTAACTGGTTTCACAGGGCTCGGTGTTAAGTCCGACACTCTTCAATTTAGTGATAAATGATTTATGCTCTAATCTCTATTCACCCATAAGACATGTCTTGTATGCAGTTGATCTAACAATATACTGCCACGATCGTTCTGTCTCTACCACATCGAAGCTAATTCAATCTGCTGTCGATACCCTTGGCAAAAGAACAGATCACCTAGGTTTATCTTTACCTTACACAAAATCTAAAATTATTAAATTCAGCCGACGTCTCTCCTTCTCATCTCCTCATTTTATGATTAACAACATATCGATCCCTGTAGTAGATTTCTGCAAAATACTTAGTATAACGTATGACTCACGACTTACATGGAAACAACATCTACTAGAATTAAAAGGTGAGTGTAGTTAGAAGCTCAACGTAATCAAAACACTTGCATTGGGGTGCCGACGAAAATTCCCTCCTTAAAGTATATTGCTGATACGCTCCAAACTAGATTATGGCTGCTACATATATATGTCAGCTTCCAAAACATATCTTGACCTCTTAAACCCAATAAACAATACAGCTCTACGTCTTTGCTTAGGTGCCTTTCGATCTAGCCCTGTAGATAACCTTTATTGTGGAGCCAATGAACATCCTCTTTGGTTAAGACGACAGCAGTTGCTACTTTATGCTGCCTCCGTATCGTCGAACCCCCATAATCCTGTATACCCCCTTTTTATATCACCTACATCCATATTACAAAACGCACATCCATCCATTATTATCAACAAAACCCATTCCACTAGTGCTAGCACAGCTGCTAAATGACATTAATCTACTGCAAACAAGTCTTCTCCCACTACCCCAGACTCCTCCTTGGGCTATTACTATTCCTTAGCTTAACACATCACTTACACGATACGACAAACATATATCACCAAAGGAACTCATATTAAAAGCTTTTAATAACATTATACTATCAAATAAATACGATCTAGTTTTATATACTGATGCCTCAAAAAATGAAACAGGAGTAGGCTGCTCTGTTACAACGTCCCATTCTCTTATCAATTCCTCACGTATCCCCCTTTTATGCAGCGTTCATACTGGCAAATTATTTAGCATTCTTCAAGCCCTCAAACACATTACTTTAACAAATAAGCACGTAGCTATATGCACAGGCTCACTAGCCTCAAACCAGACTATCCAAAATATATTTACCGAACATCCAATTGCTCAAAATGTTTAAAGTACTTACCACCAGCTTATCACTTCCCAAAAGATATCAGTTACCATAATTTGGCTATCACACATTGGTATAGCAGGCAATGAACTCGCAGATCATTATACTAAAATTGCCTCAACATCCACTGACATTACTGACAATATCCAAATATGTAACGACTTGAAAGCTCACATCAAAAAACGAACGAAAGTTATATGGCAACAGCACTGGGATACAAACAGTTCATTTTTACATGAAATACAGCCTAAAATCAATAGTCCTTTTCATGCTCCTACAGAACTTTCAAGGCGAAATCTAGCCATAATAAGGAGACTCCGCATCGGACATTTTAAATTACCGCATGGTTACCTGATGACATCCAGCAACCAAACTTATTGTCAAAGCTGTCAATCGTATTTGACAATAAAAAACATTTTAACTGAATGTCACCAATTCTCATCCAGGAGACAACAGTATCACATCTCATCAAGCCTACGATATATGCTAAATTATCCAGAGCAAAGATGTGCAGCTTTATAGTAAAATTTAACCAATCCATTATATACGACCTTATTATATTTTATATAGGAATGTAAGCGTTTTGTGCAAGTGGCCATAGTAGCCGAGCACGTTAATTTTAATAAAAAAAAATGCTAACATAATTTTAAAATACTTTATTTGTACTAAGAAGATATGAAATAATGAAATAAGTTGAACAGAAAATAACCGAAATTATAATTACCGAAAGAGCGACAACAATGTACTTGTAGAATATCGATCGAACATCGAACATACTTAACTGTCAACAATAAACTAATCAACCAATCAAAGAGCATTAATTTAATTTATGAAGACAACATATACGAGGGAAAAAGAAAATATAACTAAAAAGGAACGAAATTCACAAGCTTGTGATATTTCGTTACAACTTAACCGAACAAATTGACTATTTCGATCATCATTAAGCATTATTCATAAAAAACTCAATGTTTATCAATATTTTAACAATATTATCACAAAAATATATAAATTTTACAATAAATATAAATTTATTTTTGCTTAATTGATCATTTCTAAACAATAACATAGTTTTACTATCTCAAAGTAATTTTTGAGTAAACAAGTATGTAGTTTTACTGTTAAAAATTATTTATTTTTAATATTTTTTAAAATGCTTAATAATGATTAAAATAGTCAATTTGTTCGGTTAAGTGAAAAAAGTTGAGTTAAGAACAAAAAACTTGAGATTTTATTTTTTTCTTCGATTCTAATCGTTAATAAGGCTAAAATAATTAATAGACGGTTTTTGTAGACCATTAAATTCCCTTAAAAAATCTCTCATGCTCTTTTTTAGATATTTATTGATTCGTTAGTTACAAAATTCAAAAGTAAAAATGTTAAATCAAAAAAACATATCTATTTATTAATCTTAATTAATCGGAAACGGCTTGTCTGACGAAAATTTTAATTTGACCTTTTTTGTAGGGAATTTAATTTTACAAAATTATAATTTAAAATGTTTTAGCAATTCTGACGTAAAACATCAAATTATGAATAAAAATTAAAAATAGCGATGATGGACCTCTTAAAATTAATATTAAGGGCTCAAACTTTCACGAATTTTTTTTTGTCATTTTGAATAATATTTTTAATATAACAAAAAGAAAACTCAATTCTTTTGGCCCAATCCAATGTATGTATTAAAAATTATAGTCGGCTTGTTTAAATAGCTTGGAAATATTCTGATTTGACAATACTTTTAATTTTTAAACGTGCTATTCCTTTAATTATTTTTTAAATATGCTTTAAGACTAGAGCATGATTTTAGTTTTACGCCTCTTTTAAAGACAGCTTACAGCATTAAAAATTAATTTCATTAAGTGAAAGTTTTATTTCGTTTTTCTTCCTTAAAATAAGCTAGCAGATCTTTTTTATTACTATGATTTACCTTCATTTTTTTGGATTATTTTACGTTTTCAAATGCTAAATCATAGTTTGCTTTCGTCTTGGCAGGAATCAATGACAACACTGCAGTTTTTGCAGTCTCTTTTAAATTTCTTGGTATACGAGTATCTGCACCAGAATTAAAAAAAATTTGTAACAATAAATTAACTTTGTCTCTAAAATTAACGATTATCAATTTTTATATTAAAAATAAGTTAAGAATAAGCAACAGAAGTAACTATAAAAACATATCTACAATGAAAGTTTTTTCAGTTTTTAAAATATATCTACCTTTTATATTCAGTGGTTTACAAATATACATTAGAAATAATCTTGTACGTAACATCTTATGAAAAAACAATTTTTGTAACTCTTGTCATTTTGCATATACTTGCTTTGCTCGTCTCGCAAACATCCTTTCGTTACACATAATGAAGTTTTTTGTAACTAATTAAATAAATAGCTATAATAAAAACATTATTTTGCATTTGGTTCCTTGATTACCAAATAGCACCTGAACAGTCAGGATTTGTCAAAGGGCGAGGTACACGAGAACAAATACTAAACGTCCGAATACTTATGGAGAAGGTCAGGGAATACTATGCACCCATGTATATGTGTTTTGTCGACTACGAAAAAGCGTTCGACAATGTAAAATGGTCAAAGTTGTGGGAGATCTTGTGCGTTGCGGAAGTACCTACTCATCTGGTAAATCCCATAAAAAAGTTATATGAACAAAGTAGAGCGGTCGTCAAAATTGACAATCGTATTTCTAGAACAGCAGATATTAAAAGGAAAGTCAGACAAGGGTATATTTGGGTGCCCTTATCCACTCCTCCGGCAGCTGCGAGATGGAGATCCGCCGTCGTATTCAACTTGGCCGAACAGCAATGAGCCAATTACACAAAACTTAAAAAGATCGATATATATCCATCAATACCAAAAAATCACTGGTCCATGCCCTAGTGTTCTCTATTTTCTGGTACGCTTCCGAGACGTAGGTTATGAAGGCAGCTCTCAGGCGTCGAGTCGACGCCTTTGAAATGTGGGTATGGCAAAGAATGCTAAGAATACCGTGGACGGCACATCGCATCAATGTGTCAGTGTTAAACGAGATTGGACCATCAAACCATCTCAGTAGCTTGACATCAGCGCGAATACTTAACTTCTTTGGACATATAACTCGTCACGACAACATTGAGAGACTGATTGTCCAGGGCAAACCCCTTGGCAAAAGGAAACGCGGACGCTCCTCATCTAGATGAACAGACATTGTATTAAAAGTAACCGAGCGTCCATTAGAACTGCTGCTGACCGTGGGAGATGGCGAGAGACTGTAAAAAGAGTTCTGAGTAATAACACCTGACATTAACTTGTGATCACTACACGTCGTTCTCGACGTTAGACTAAGAGGAAGAGGTTAAATTTTGGTCATTGTTTGCAAAAAAAAGCAAAAACATTGGTGTGTTTGGGAATTTTGTAAAGGTGGGAAAATAAAAAGGGGGTAAATTATTTGTTTTAATAATTTTTGGAGACAAAAACTGATTAACATCATTCATGCAACAGGCATATCATCAAACGCTCTGATTTAGATAAATTATTTCCTCGAGAAAAGAAGCTTCAAAATCAAAGTAAATGGCACCTTCTCACAAACTCACCATACGAAGGCAGAAGTTCCCCAAGGCTCCGTGCTCAGCCCACTTCTTTTCCTCCTGTACATGAATACGATCGACCACCATCTAAGCAAAGACGTCAAAGTTGCCTGTTACGCTGATGACATTGCAGAGTGGCATACGCATAGTAACTTGAAAACTTCAAAAACAGCCCTAAATGAATGCATGCAAAGCATCGAAATGTGGTCAAAAGAACTTAAGCTCACTATTAATCCAGATAAAACCAACTTTTGTATTTTCTCTACTGACAGGAAAAATCGAAACTCCTTTCATCCTACCATTAAGCTCTTCGGCTCGGAAATCAATCAAACTTCTAACCTTGGTCTCACTCTTGACGCAGAGTTTAGATTCTCACGACACCTTGATCATGTCTCAAATAAAGCACTAAAAAAACTTAACATCCTTAAGAGACTTTGCGGTGCTTCTTGGGGATCCAATCCAAAGACCCTTCTAACTTTTTATATCTCCATAGTCAGGCCCATTCTAGAATACGCTGCACCCATTTGAGCACCAGCCAAGCCTACCGCAAAAAAAAAGATTGACTCGATACAGTACAGGGCATCAAAAATCATTATCGGAGCTGTGTCGTCAACAAATATTATCAAAGCTAAAAAGGAATGCGGCATAACTACTTTATAAAACAGTAGAAAACTATCCATTATTAAATTCACAAATAACATACGAAGCCTACCTAAAAACCACATTTTCAGCAGAACTTTCAAAGCGTGGAGCAACAAATCAAGGCTTAAAAGATCCTTAACCCTACGATATGATCAGGAAATCAGGAAAGACATCAACTTCCAGCATAAGTCACATGAAATTCCGAAAGAACCTCTACACACTTTGCACCTTCACCCACAAAAAATGGTAAATCTAAACCTCCTACGACCCTGCATCAAAAAAGAACCTGTCTCAGTAATTAAAGAAAAGGAAAAACATACCATAAAAGAACTTACCACCCAACCCAAAACCTGGTTTTTGCCTATACAGACATCTCCTCAGACTCAAGTTTTAATAGAGAAGGTGCGGGAGTCTTCTTGACGGGTCCAGACGACGAACATGAGTGTCACAAAATTCCAGTCCTGAAAATCACCTCCAATTACACATGCGAACTCGTTGCCATAAAGAGTGCGCTTCCTCTCTAAAAGCTTCCACAGATCCAAAGTCATAATCATCCTCTCCGATTCAAGATCCGCGCTGCAAGCCATCCACAAGAGCAAGTGCCAAATTAGTCATGAAATAATCCAATCTATCAAAAAAGTCATCGCAGCCAAGAGATTCTGTACGTTACAGTGGATACCAGCTCACGTAAATATTCTTGGTAATGAAAAAACCGATGAGCTTGCCAAAGAATCAAGAGCTTACCCCCAATCATCGAACCTCACAACTCTCGTAGACGCCAATGCAGTTGCCAGCCAAAGACTTATCAACAAAATTTTTAAATATTCCATCCCAGCTCTAAATTGTAATCGCACAATAGCTTCAATCATAACCAGACTACGAACAAAGCATATAGCAGGAATTAAAATCTTAATCGACGGACAAAGAAGCTACTCAAAACACTGCCCAAACTGTCCTGGTGTCCCATTATCTCCTCAACACATCTTTGGCTGCCGAGCAATTCAAGCCAGGCTTATCAAGATTAGCCTTGAAGACCCAGAAGCAATAATTTTTTCTGACAAAGCTGTTGAAGTAACCGAAGCTGTCTTCGACAGCTTCGGAGCAATATAAATTTATTCTCCATTTGCACAGATCATGGATACGACAACGACAACAACAACAACAATAATTTTTACATAAATTATTGGTCAACAGTCTTTTCACAACCAAAATTTGTCATTTATAGGTTATTTGAGTTGATAAAAAATGTTAGCCCCAGTTGTGCACAACTACAGAAAAATTGTGTTTATCTTTTTTGGATTATTAAAAGTTTGTTTTGGCACACATTTTTAAAGTTCTACCTTCTAATATGACGAAACACATAATCTGTTTAAATATTAACGTAGGGTACTTACTTTTTTAAAATTTTGTTGTTTAAAATCTAGCCAGTTTAGGCATTTGGCTTGGTTAATTTATTGTATTTTGTACCCCATAGATCTTTCTCCTTGTGTATTTGTACCTTTTATTAAAGGATATTATTTATCTAGATTTAGTAGGTGCGAACGCATGAGCGTGTTGTAAGCGTATTTTCTGCTGGGCTAACTCCATTTGCACTGCCATAAACGATAAAATTAATTTAAGCGTTCAACCGTGTATAATCACTTATAATTCCTGCAAACATATTATATATACTTTGGAGGAATCCTCATACATTGGATGCGCCTTCCGCGAAAACTGAGAGTATAACTCATGCCTACAAATTATAAACTTAGCGTTTGGATAAAAGCTAATTATTCGATCCACGGCACGAACAACCGGCAAAACGGACAATGAAGATGCTACTAATGTAACAGTTTGTAGGGTAAAAGAACCAAACGGAAATGGGACACTGGGAACAAATTCGTTTAGTTTGGCAATTAATAATCGACAAAATGTGAATCTGTTTCCTATTTTAATAACAGTAAGTGAACAATGAAACATCGTGTGTTTTGAGTATTCTATAATTTTCCAACTTCCTAACGCAGGAATAAAGCCCAGTGACTAATCACTAAATACTTATTAAAGAGCTTTTTCCGTATTATTTAATAGCAGAAATAATTATTTGCAATTACTCTTTAATTACTTTAAATATTAATAGGATTCAATTACACCTAAATCCTTTAAAATTAATTCCAGAATTGTAATGTTTAACACTACATTGAAATTTTTTTGCTTTAGTAAAAATCCATTAACCATTAAAATTTGATTAAATAGAACTATTCAAATCAACATTTTACTAAACAAATTCGATAGGCTGTTTTTACGCAGCTGCATTGTTATCTTGTTGCATTTTAATTTTGACGTTTTTAATATTTAATACTTTTAAAATGTCACGATTTGGAAAAGATGATATTTTAAATTAACTAACGGTATCTAAATCAATTGTTTATGGTACAAAAAATTGTATGGAAAACATTTATGGATTTTTGTAAGGTCATACAGTTTGCAAGGCAGTTATCGTACGGTTTTACAGAAGAAGCAAGGCTGCAAAAACTACCGAAACATTAGCTTACTCAGCATCGTCAGCAAACTGTATGTAAAAGTATTGATAAAAAAAATAACGAAGGAAACTGATGAAAAAATATGGGTTGTACAATCAAGATTTAAGAGAGAAAATATTACTTTCGTCTTGTTTTCATTTAATTTTATTTCTTTAATGTAAACAACTGTCTTTGCATAAGTTAAACAGCCATGGCAATGCCAGATATCCCTGTCTATTACCTTTTTTTATATTAAACCAGTAAGTGTAAACTCTGTTTATCCTGACATAAGCACTGGATTCCTCGTAATGTGATTTTAGTGCTCCTATTAAACTACTGCTCACCTTCGCTCCGTGCGTGACTGCAGCTCCATGGTATCTGTAAATTAAAGGACGCTGTCACAGAGCTTTTAAATATATAAATTAATGGGGATTTGCAATAAAAATTAATTTTTATTATTATAACAAATTTTTTTGCGCGTCAAACCAAGTGACAATTAATCTTTAATCATGTGAATTTGTTATGCAAAGTTAACCCACAAAATGTAAGTACGAGGGCAGTTTGATAAGTCAGTGACTTTTTGAATTTCCCGCGTAGTTACTCCAAATGCAACAGTGCTGCCGTCAACTATAATCTATCAGTGGGCAACTTTCTAATTTTGAGCAAGCTACGTCGTGCAGTTGGTGTTTGATAGCCGTTCAAAGCAGACAACCTCGTGAATTTTTACGAAAATGAAAAAAAGTGAATTTCGTGTGCTGATTAAGCATTACTTTTTACGTAAAAAATCCATCACTGAAACTAAGGAAAAACTTGATAAATACTACGGTGACTCGGCACCATCAATTTCAATGGTTAAGAAGTGGTTTACAGAGTTCCGTTGTGGCCGTACCAGCACTAGTGACGCCGAACGTCCAGGTCGCCCAAAAGAAGTGATCACGCCGGAAATCATCGATAAAATCCATGAAATGATATTGGATGATCGGAGAATGAAAGTGCGTAAGTTGGCTCATGCTGTAGGTATCTCAACTGAACGGGTACATCATATTTTAGACAAATATTTGGACATGAAAAAACTCTCTGCGAGATGGGTGCCGCGATTGCTCCCACTCGACCATAAGCGCAATCATGTGACCACTTCAAAAGAGTGTTTAGCGATGTTCAGCCGTAATCCGGACGAATTTTTGCGCCGTTTTGTTACTGTGGATGAAACATGGATCCATCACAATACGCCAGAGACCAAGGAACAATCGAAACAGTGGGTTGCTCGGGGTGAACGTGGACCAAAGAAGGCGAAACAGAGTCTGTCAGCCAACAAGGTCATGGCCACAGTTTTTTGGGATGTGCGCGGTGTCATTCACATCGATTAACTCAAGAAAGGTAAAACGATCACCGGCGAATATTATTCAAAGCTTTTGAACAGATTCGACGTTAATTTGAAGCAAAAACGGCCGCATTTGGCGAAGAAGAAAGTGCTGTTCCATCAAGACAATGCAGGTGTGCACACTTGTCTAGTCACGATGGCAAAAATCCACGAATTGGGATACGAACTGCTACCCCATCCAGCATATTCTCCAGATTTAGTCCCCTGCGACTATTTTCTGTTTCCAAACCTAAAGAAATGGCTGGGCGGTAAGAGATTTGGGTCGAATGAAGAAGTCATTACCGAAACAAGAGAGCTTTGAAAAAACCTATTATTTGGAGGGAATAAAAAAATTAGAAAAACGCTGGACTAAATGTATCGAGCTAAAAGGTGATTATGTAGAAAATAAAATGTTTATTTGCGGAATAAAAATTGTTTTATTTAAAATGTCACTGACTTTTTCACGTGCCTATTTTTTTCCTTCTACAGTTCCATTATTAATTGGGTCCCTGATAGTTTCGTATTCCTTAGTTACTCGTAAGTAGGGTTGCATACCGTACTTTGTTGTAACTTAAATATATCATTCGTTGTAAATAGTGTTGCATACCTTGTAGGGATAGGATTCGATTGTTTGGTTTGCATTTCTGTGTGGATGGGGCTGGCTAACAGCACGGACGAGGCGATTGTGGAGCCCGGACTGGAGAAGATTGTGGGTTGACGTTTATTCCGTGTCATTTTTTGATATCCGGCCTTGGAGTCAGTCGGTTGGTGGCAGTCTTCGAAGTCGGGTGTTGGTGAGAGTTTTTGGGACGGTGAGATATTAGCACGTGTGCAGAACCTCTATGGGATTTCTTTCATATCTGGCTGTATTTGGGCCATCCTAATTGGATTTTGAAGAAAAACCACTTAATTTTTAACTTGACCATTCTATCTTACCTTCGTTGTTGATATTTTGGATTTTGGTGTCGAGTTAAAATAGACGCAAGCGGGATTTATTTGAGGGAAGCCATTGTTAATTAGCAGGTGCCGTCCCATAATCAACCCAGCCCTAGGAGTAGGCCACAGGAGTAGTGAAGTCGTATACCCAAAGGTTATAAGTGATTTATTTTTAAATATATAACGCCGTGACCTATTTTGACACCACGATTAAGTTTTGTTTTAGTTTATTAATATAGTACATGTGAATTCGTATACCCAAAGGTTATCAGTGAATTATTTTTAAATATATAACGCCGTGACTTATGGACTCATGACTGTTGGAAACTATTTATTGCATTAGATAATATGCCAAAACTAAACTTGGATTTAAATAACCTTTTCAATAATTCTTTATGTCCAAGTAAAAATAAATTTTCTTCCTACTTATTTGTAAATATCCTACAATCTTGATATTTTAAAGGACAACCATTGTAAAAATATTTTTAAATAAACTCGATTGTTTTGGTAGTAAATTTATGTAAATGGTTAAAACATGAGTAAATTAGCAGCCTTATGTAAACGTTTGGTTTAGTGTTATTAATGAGTTGATTTTTATATGTTTTACTTTTTTTTGGTAACTTGGAAAAGTCTGTTACTCTTACTTTTGTTATGGTTATTTTATAAAGTTGTAAATTCTAAATTTTTGGTTTGTTTTAGCAAGAAAATTTACCATAGCTGTTAATTTTTGACTATATGTGTTATAATTTTATTATTGAACTGTGTACTTCGATTTATTGTGTGAGTAAGATATTCAATATATTTTAGCTATAATTTTATTTATTTGGTTCACCATAATCTTAGTTGTTTATCGTGTGGCTCTGCTAGTGCCTATAAGACCTAGGGGTTTCCGGCTTGAACCGTCTAAGTCGGTGGCGCGGCTCACTTTTATATTTTTTTCTTCTACCCTCTACGGCTGAGCTCGGGCATAATTTGCCAGTAGAGAGACCGCTGGCAGAGTACTCTTTAGAGAACGAAAAAAAAGACGTGGCAACTTATTAAACCGCCCTCGTATAATTAATAATTTAAAAAATATATAAAAGCTGTAGCGTTTACTATAGTAAACAAAATAGGTTATAACCACAGTAGATCGGACTTTAAATATTATTGGCAACAATTATTAAGACAGGTTTTTAAGCAATTAGTCATACCATCGAATTTCAACCTCAGACTATCATCAAAGGTTAAAATCTCGTCCTTACAGAACATGTCCGAGATGTTGAAAAACATCGTCGAAATAAAAAAAGGTTATGTGATAAAGTCACCAATTATTCGACAAGCACTACTTCTTTAAATATAAATAACAATTAATTAATTTATTTTTTTTTTATTTAAGAAAGTCGCATCCACCCGAGGTGATTAGCGACGGTACATTCGGTAATTACAAAATTATATTTTATTTAAGGGTCCAATTATTTTTAGGTAGTCGATGATCCTGTTAAAGTATAATTGATTTATTCTATTAATAAAAATTTGATGATCAAATAATTGATATAGCTTAATTTTTTATTTTTAATAAATTAAGATCTATGTGTCACTGATGTGCTGCAATTGCATTTATAATAAAAGTAAAAAAAGCCGCATTAATTTACTTCATTAATAATGACTAAAACTAGATCAAGCAACAATCGGGCAAACTCAGTCCTCGGAAATTTGCAAAAAAAAATATTCAAAAAATGAAAATTTTGAAAATATGTTTTCGCATAAATACAAGAAGCAGCTGCAAGAACCACAGAAAGTCCAGATTTCCAAATTGATCTTAAACTCTCCCTTGAAGCAAATTTTGACATCTCAATTTTATAAAAATAAAGGTTATGGTACTATTTACTTCTGCCGTCTCACTGCTACTATTCACTTATTTCTTTGGTTTATTTTCTATTTTGCAGTGGGAAATTTACAAAATTTACATTCTTATTTTGGGCTCTTATATTTGAAATTCACTACACAGCAACTGCGGTGGCTCTTTTTACCCATTTTTTAAAAATTATTACAAAATTAATAATCTGACGTTTATTTTTAAACACTGACATTAAAGATACCGTCCTTTATTGCCTAAGTTATCCACTGCGTTCGCTGGTGTCCACTTTGGCTTCTCCTACCTTGACTTCGCTCGGTGAAATGCATAGACAATGTCGACCACAATTCATTTCTCGCCATTTTGCCAAAGGCCTTTTTAAAGTCTACGAAAGCGCAGGAGATCTTTTGACTTTTAGCCAAGAATTTTTCGACTGCGCTTCGTAAGGAAAGGACTTAACATTTCAACCGTAATTCTTTTATACCCTGTCATTCTTTACAAAATAATTAAATTAAAGTGTTTTCAGTTTAAAAAAAACAATTATACGAAATATTTTAAAAGGTTAATAACTATTTTTATATTTTTCGTTTGTCTTTTTTTTTCTGTCACTTATTTGAAGTGTGTTTATCGAGAACAATACCTGTCAGTTTTTTAAAATTTATCGCTAAAAAATACACTCCATTTTTTATTCTTTATACTTTCTCCTTTTGTAAAAAATAAAATTACAAATTGCCATAGGTATTCTTTTCAGGGTTAAATAATTTCGGTATCCTTTGTGCATTTTTCAAAAAAAAACAAAACATTCTTAATATTTCAGAACCGAGCACGGTACAAAAAGTCTCTACTCGGTACATTACACTTCCGTGATGCAGTATGTATTTTTCCCCATAATGGAAACTCTTTAGTTAAGGAGCTCAGACTAATAACAAAACTGTCATGGAACTGATGAACATAAAGTTGTCTTTCGTTGCTTGATAAACTAAATTTTTCGATTAGCTCCTTATTTTTAATAACTTATATTTATTATATTTTACAATAAATTATTATTTTTCATTTGAATTTATTGTTTTAAGAAATTTTAATATTTTAAATCTTTAAAATATAGGTAGTTCGTAGTAACAATACATGTTACAATTTTACAACTAAAACAATTAATTAATCTGTAATGGGATAGTGAAAAAGTAAAATTTTTTGACATTTTGCTTAAATTTTATTAAGTTTCTTTAGTAGAACAAAGAAACCACAAACAAGTGTTTCTAACACTTCTCTAAAAGATTTTTTCCGCATTTGTTTGAGGTGAATTTTAATTATTTTTTTCTCGCCATTCGTCATCATTTTTTAATTAACTTGCTGCATTAATCTTTTTGCTTTAATTTCTTTGATATACGATATTGCAGTTTTAAATTGGTTTTTTACAGTTATAAATTTTTATTCATATTTTGTTAATGAACAAAAAATTGTAATAATATTTAATTATAAATTGCTATTGCATCAACCTAATGCTTTGAATAGAAGAAAGAAACCATTCTGTAATGGATTGGAAATTATTTCGATCCAATTTGTAAAATGTGGTTATTAAGTATTTTCCTAAATTACAGTTACATCTGGTGTAGGTACCAATGACCTTATAGAGATAGACCCCGTTATTTCAATTTTAGAGTGCAGCCAACAACGAGTCACAGTCTAAGACCAATGTTTGTTGTTATAGAACATAGTTGCCAGTAAATCAAAATGTTGAAAGAGCTGAGTTTCTGATCAATTTTGTGCTTAATTTTTTGTCTTCTTAACATTTAAAATGGGTAATTTCACAAACAGACGGTATGTGCCTCATAAGTATCAATACATATATGTGTATAGAAAAAGATGTAAACAAGAATTTATTTTTCGATGGGTAATGTATTTGATTGACTTATTCATGATCACGTACTTCGAACAATCGGCACCGGTGGAGTCTTTCACGTAGTCCGCTCGTACGCGAAAATCGAGATCTCATTTTCTATCTCTGTTCTACTTGCTAGCCGCATCTGTGAAACTTGCTGGAATCAAAACATTGGATAATTTATGAATGACTCGCTGTATCTGTTTGTTCTTTTATCTAAGGTAGGTACCATATAGATTTCATTTGAGACCCCTATTTTTAACTTGTTTGCCAACGCATTAAATGATGTTATTTGCTATTGTAAATTTCTTCTCTTTGCTAATGATCTAAGTGTTGTTGTTTACCTGAAAGTAAATCTCCTGATTAAATACAAAGACTCGAAAGGTGATTTTATTTGTTTTAAAATTATTTTTTTTATTTATTTGACAGCTTGAAGTTATTATTATTTTTTTTTACATGAATAATATTACGATATTTACTCTTTGGGTTTGGAGATTCTAACCACTCAGCACAATAACTGAATAATTTAATTCCAATATTTCTACACAATAAGTTGTACTTTACAAAAAAAAAACTTAAATATTCACAACTGTATAACACCCTATAATAACTTCAAATACTTGACTTTAAACTAAACTGCGACCGCTGCCTTTTTTTAAATGTATCCAAATTGTTTCTAGATTGTTTTTGATTCGGGATAATTAGCGGTAGTATTCTAGAATTTGCCGGATTTTTTTTTCAATCACCAGCAGCCATAAAATTATGCATCCTCCGCGCTGTGGTCGATGTGCTGTTGCCTCAAGGCGACAGTCGACAGGGCCACTCGCAAATTTTAACAATAAATTCCTATGTTCTAAATAATCCATGGTATAATTAATACAATGTGTTCATAAAATAACGTAACTTGCTAATATTCTTATTTTTGTTTGGTTTATAAATAAAATGTATGTATAATTAATACAGTGTGTTCACAAAGTAACGTAACTTACTAATATTTTGAGTTCACTTTGGTTTATAAAAAAATGTTAAATTAAAGTTTTTTTTAATAATTCTGCATGTCGATTGGAAGTATACAGGGTACACCGTCATTACAAAATAACGTATTTAATTTATTAAATTACAAATACAACCGTCAAGACCGCATAATTCTACTTTTAATAGTTCAAAAGTTACAGTGGTTAAATACTAAAATTATATAAAAATTGTGTAAAAATAGTAGTAGGTTTTTTTACCATTAATTGTTTTTAAATGTTTTTTACAAATTTTAATTTTTCATCGGTGCTAAACGAAGTGAACTTAAGGCAATTGGACAGTTTATGTAAATTCTCAGTACAATAGATTCATTTTTTCGTAATTGTGGTGGCTGTTGATAAGGCAACGTCTTTTTTATAAAGCGATCTTGATTTTTTTGACATTATCAAATGTACTGTCATCACGATATGTCGGCATTTGGATTTTACCAGCTGACATTGCTTTTGTATCTAACCACGAAATAAATTCCATCAATTTAAATGCTTGTAATGTTATGTTCGATGTATTTTCTACCCGCATCATTTTATAAGTTTGTTCAAAAGTTCTTGCAAGAAAATAGGGTTCTGTAAGCGATCATTTGCCCCCAAAGATTCTATTTTTTTAAACAAATTTTTAATCTCATCGGAAAAGTTTATTGGGTTTTCAAATTTATCTTCTATTATCAAAGAAACATTTTTAATATTATCAAAAAGTAAGAATATAATTGGTTGCGGATGACCAAATCTATTTTTTAAAATTTGCATGATTCTATTCACGCTTTAAGGCATAATCAGTAAACGTTAAACAACCTTCCTAGCAGTACATTTCAAACAATTTTAAAGACGACAATGATTTTTCTCTTGCGAATACCGACATACCGCAGTAAAGTTGCGATATTGATAACAAAAGTTAGGCCATTCTGTTGGATTTCCATTAAAGATTGGCAAATATTTTGGCATTGATTGACGTGTTATGAATTTGTCGAATTGAGAATGTAACCTTTTGGTAAGAATATCATCGTTGGAAAGCAGAGAATGTAAATAAAAATCCCTCACCTGATTATTATTTATTACATTTTCAAGCGACTGACAATAAGATGAATCCTTGGTATTAAAATGTTTCTATTTTTTCAAGTATATTCATCTCTTACCCACTTTTCGATGTCCGGGTCATAATACGACTTACTTAACTTAAAATTATCCTTGTCTTCCCTCTCTTCATCGATTTTTGCTAAACAAAGAGCCAAGTCCAGATCCAACATTTCTTGTTTCTTATTAAATTTTAATTTCTTTGAAGCAATTTTTAATTGTGTCTGATTTTTTCTCGAATCGATGCCTCTACTACTAAGCAATTTCTTCAAATTAGATTGATCATGAAGAAGACATCTGCCCCTTCCTTCTGAACCATGTAAATACGATGGAACCTGATTTTAAGTAGTTTCTTGATTGGGGTTATAATTTTTTTTTAATTATTTTTTTTTATTTATTTTAATAACTTTTTGTATTCTAAATAATACATGGTATTGTATAATTAATATAATTACATACATACATACATATAGTTACGCTTTTTTCTCGTAGGGGTAGGCAGAGTCCTCTTTCTTTCATTTGCTACGGTTCTCACACACATCTTTTGCTTCCTCTATTTTCATCAGTGCTCTCATACATGCTCGTCGGTTGTTGGTACTCTTGACATTTCTTCAAAACAATGTTGATCTGATCGAGGTATGTTCGCCAAGGTCGACCTCTACTGACTTGTCCATTTACACTCATCTTAAAAATTTGTTTCGTCAATCTTCCTTTATCCATCCTTTCCACGTGTCCGAACCATATTAGCATTCCTTTATCTATTTTTGTAACCATATCTTTTACACCACAGCGTTCTCTTATATCACTGTTTTTTACTTTATCCAACCGAGTCACTCCAGCTATACTTCTTAGACTACTCATCACCGCAGAATTAATCCTATTTTCATGCTTTTTTTGCTAAACCCAACATTTACTACTATACATAAGTGTAGGAACCAACATACCTCTATGCACAGCCAGACGTGCCTTTTTTCACACGTTCTGGCTGTTCATAAAGCTATGCAGTGCCCTATTTATTTGTTTTTCTGCCAGCACCCTTTGCTCAATATCACTGTAATACTTATCTCTCGAAAACTTTAAACCCAAGTAGACAAACTTATTTACTTGTTCCACTTTATCTCCCTTAATCAGAACTTCACAGTTTGTCATGTTTTCTTCTCTTTCATAAACCATAAATTTTGTTTTGCTTGCATTTATTTTCTTACCTTTGATATTCAGGGCATCATTCATAACATTAACCATCGCCTGCAACTTCTCTTCAGATGACGCTAATATGACTTGATCATCGGCGTAAAGAAGGCATTTGACGATCAAATCATTCATTTTCAATCCATACGTACTACCTTTTAAATCTTTTAAACAATTTTCTATGTATAAGTTTAACAGCCATGGCGTAGCCACACATCCCTGTCTTACACCCTTTTCTTTGTTAAACCATTCCGTGAAAGCTCCGTTTATCTTGACACAAGCAGTGGAATCCTTGTAAACTGATTTCAGTGCTCGTATTAAACTACTGTTCACCCCATACATAGACAAAGGCGACCACAATTCACTCCTTATCACTCTGGCATAGGCCTTTTCCAAGTTTATTAAAACATAATTAACTTAAGTTTAAAGTTATTCGAGATTCTGTGATCTATCCAAATTTGGACGCTGGGGTATCATATAAATTTACTTCAACTAAATGTAGACAAACGTCTTTAATTTACTTTTTCCGCAATAAAACATTAAAATACAAGTCTGCAATTTGGTATAAAATATATATTTATACATATATATGTGCCATTGTAATAATCTATATCAGCTAGCATTTTAGAAATATTGATATCATTGATTTTCGGTTCAATACTGAATTTAGTTTTTTGGCTTTACGGCCGAAATTCAGTAACCAAATTTAAATTAAAGAATTTGAATAACGCCCCCTTTTTTTAGTTTAAGCAAAAGTAATGGTTTTTAAAAGAGAAGACAAACTGTGGAGTTTCGATTAAGGAAGAAAGATTGGAACAAGTAGATGAATTTGTGTACTTGGGTTCAAAGTTTACCAGAGATGGAAAGTATAACAGTGACATTGAGCGAAGGGTGTTGGCAGGTAAACAAATGAATGGGACACTGCATAGCTATATGAATAGCCAGAAAGTGTCAAAAAGGGCACCTTTGGCGGTGCATAGAGGTGTGTTGGTTCCTACACTTATGTATGATAGTGAATGTTAGGTTTGGCAAAAGAAGCATAAAAATAGGATTAATGCTGCGGAGATGAGTAGTCTGAGAAGTATAGCCGAAGTGACTCGGTTGGATAAGGTAAAGAATAGTAAGATAAGAGAACGCTGTGGTGTAAAAGAAAATGTGGTTATAAAGATAAATGAAGGAATGCTTAGATGGTTTGGACACGTAGAAAGTATGGATAAAGGGAGATTGACGAAACAAATTTATAAGGCGAGCGTAAATGGACAAGTCGGTAGAGGTCGACCTCAGAGAACATATCTCGATCAGATCAACATTGTTTTGAAGAAAGGCCAGGTCAAGAGTACCAACAACCGACGAGCATGTATGAGAGCACTGATGAAAGTAGAGGAAGCAAAAGATTTGTGTAAGAACCGTAGCAAGTGGAAGGAAGTGGTCTCTGCCTACCCCTATGGGAAAAAGGTGTGACTTTATGTATGTATAATTTTGTAGTTTATCCAACCTGGTTTTCGTTATGACAAAATTCTGTATGTCTTGTGTTTCTATGGTTCTATGATAATATTTAACTTGTCAGTCTAGCGAATTTTCGCTCCTAAAATACCACACGTGGTTTTAGGTTAGGTATTTTAATAATGTAATTTTCAAAATTTAATATAAAGTCTAATTTCAACTTTTAAAAAAATACTGCCATAACGTAATGTTTGAAGTGTTTTACCACATACCTTAATAAATGTTTTCTAAAATTGGGATAAGCATTGCTTCAGTACAACCTCACTTTCGTAAGTTTTTTCTGTCCGTTTTTTAAGATTTTCCAATTAGTTTCAATGTTTAAATTGTAGAGTTCCAGATGAAGAGCCAATAAAGACTCGAAAGCTTAAACAGAATCAAGAGTTTTACTTTTTCTAGCCTCAGACTGCATACCCAAAAAATAAATTAGTTGCTCTTATATATATATATATATATATATATATATATATATATATATATATATATATATATATATATATACTAATATGAATATTAGTGTCCAAAAAAAGTTTTTCAGGTATTTATTGTGCACAAAAACTTGGTAAATATACCTACAAAATTATAATGGACATTCTAAGCTTAAAAACTTAAGTTCATTAAAAATTATAATCTGATCTTACAATTATTTACAAAATAAATGCGAAACGGGAGCCAGTGCAGCAATTGTAACAGCCAATATCACATTGCAATTTAAACTCTCCTCAACTCTGAGTATCTTCTCAGCCGAACTTTTTGCACTTTATAAGGCCCTCCAATACATAAATTCTCACAACATACCAAACATGTTGATTCTTAATGAATCACTCACTTCCTTGTTAACCTTTCAACAGATCTAACGATGAACCAGAATCGGAGTGTCGGTCTGTTGCAAGTGATCGCAAGTATTTTATTAAAAATAAAGTTTTGTGTAAATGGAATCGGCTCTGGGAATGTTCTTATTCGAAATAACGACAAATTAAAAGTGACGTCCTGCCGTGGCAAACTAGAACTAGCGATCGACGCACGCAAGTGATTCTTACACGCCTGCGACTGGGCCATACTAGGTATACTCACTCCTACCTGTTTTCAAACGACGATCCCCCAAAATGCACTATGTCTTCTTCTTCTTCTTCTTCCTTTTATAGACTAGGACTTAGTCCTTTTGCCTGTTTTAATCTTCCATGGAGGACGATTTTCAACTTTCAAACCACCTTTTTGGTGGTCTCCCTCGTGGTCGCTTTCCGGCTGGTCTTTCATTCTTACATATTTTGGCTAGCCTATTCTCGTCCATTCGTTGAACATGGTCATGCCATCCTTTCTTTCTCTTCTTCATCCATTTTACTACGTCTTCGATCTTACATTTTTTTCTGATTTCTGTGTTTCTCTTTCTGTCTCGTAGTGTTACCGCAATATTCTCATCTCTGTTACTCGCATTTTGTGTTTGGTGGCTTTGGTTTCAGTTTGCGTTTCATTTGCATAGGTTAATATCGGTCTTATCATTGCCTTATAAATTCTTGTTTTATTTTCGATGTTCATGAATCTGTTTCTCCAAACCATTGTTCTCAATGCTCCCGCCACCTGTACTGCTTTTGTGGTCTGTGTTTCCATTTTTAGATCCCGGTTACTAGATATGTTTACTCCTAGATAGTTGAAGCTCATTATTTGTTTAATGATCTTTCCTGCTATTTCCAGCTTGCATCTTGTTGGTTCACTTGCTATTACCATGCTTTTCGTTTTATTGGTGGAGATTTCCATGTTAAATTTCTTTGCAGTTATGTTAAAGTGGTGTTATAATTTTTGTAAGTTATCTTCATTGTTGGCGATTAGAATTGCATCATCGGCGTAGCAGATTATATTAATGTTTTTATTTCCCATTTTGTAACCTTCCCTTCTTCTTATGGTTACAATTATCTGATCCATTGTCAGATTAAACAGTAGAGGGCTAAGCGAATCTCCTTGCCTTATACCGGCTTTGATGTTTATTGATTTTGTGGTTCCTTTGTCCGTTATTATTCTGGTAGTATTGTTGGTGTTTATGTCGTTGATTACATTTATTATTTGTAAGGGGATTTTATTATTTGTCATTATTTTTAGTATATCCGTTTTTCTAATTTTATCAAATGCTTTGGTTATGTCTACAAAGCACAGATACATTGGATTGTCATATTCTATTGCTTTTTCGCTCAATTGTCTAATCATAAATATTACGTCCGTTGTGCTTCTATTTTTTCTAAATCCTTGCTGTTCTTCCTGTATGGGAATTTGTTGTTCTATACGGTTTCTTAGAAAAGATGTTAATACTTTTAGTGTTGTATTGAGTAATGTAATTCCTCGATAGTTGTCTATGCACTATGTGCAATGTAATAAACAGTGTAAACCATTTCCTGATTGACTGTCCTAGATTCTAGACTCAACGTCGCATGTACAGCATTCCTAACGTAATGAAGAAACTTCTTGAAAAATACTTCGATCACCAACTCGTCATTGACTATCTTTAATCAATTATTATGTTATATAAGGGATATTTCAAGAGGCGTTGGATGAATGTGACGAGGGGATATCTGTCAATGGGATTAATATCAACAATCTGAGGTATGCGGATGACACGGTTCTTGTTGCCGACTCACTGGAAGGACTGCAGGAGCTGGTAAGCCGCGTGACGGCTGCAAGCTCAGAGGCCGGACTTAGCCTGAACGTGAGAAAGACAAAGTGGCTAGCAGTTAGCAAATCAAACAACATGGACGGACACCTGACAATTAACGGTCAACGAATTGAGCGAGTAGAAACTTTTAAATATCTTGGGTGTCAACTAAATGAGAAGTGGGACAGCATGCAGGAGATTCGTGCCATGTGGACGTACAGAAGGCTATTAAGAATCTCCTGGGTAGAAAGAGTGCGTAACACCGAGGTACTTCAACGCCTCGACAAGCAGCTGGAAGTTCTGTTTACACTAAAAAAGCGCAAACTGGAGTATTTTGGTCACATCTTAAGAAATGACAAGTATCGACTTTTAAAGCTTATTATAGAAGGGAGGATCGAAGGACGAAGAGGCCCGGGTAGAAGAAAGATATCCTGGCTAAAAAACTTAAGACAATGGTATGGAGTGAGCACTACCACATTGTTCCGCCGAGCTGTAGACAAGGTTCAGATAGCGCTGATGATTTCCAACGTCCGAGGAGGACAGGGCACCTAAAGAAGAAGAATGTTATATAAAATTTAAGTTTTCATTGTACCGTTGCTAATAACCTTCGGGTGGATTCGACTTTTTTTAAATAAAAAAAAAACATATTACAAACAAACACACATTGTATTATAATTATTAAATAATCTTTTTGCGATACGAGAGACCTATTGGCTTCTGGTCTATTTTAAATTGCACTGAAACTTGTGTGGAGGTTGTAATATGTAAATAAACCGGTGCAGCTTTCATTCTGTTGTTTGTCATTCTCTCTTGTGATTCTTTGTGCACGTAATAAACTTAAATGCATCTCTTATGCTCTTGTTGAAATGGAGAAGCGGTTAATTTGTACTTTTTGGTTTACAAGTAATAAACAAAAAACAAAAAATTTAGCACATCTACCAACAAAAAATATTTTAAAAGAAACAAAATAATAAATGTATCGATCAACCCAAAGCACAATTATATTTAAATTATTTATTGCTTTTAGTTGTAATGTTTTAACGCCACATATATTTGTTTAAATAAATTAAAATTAAAAATTTAACCATCTTTTAAAGATCTAATGCCATCTAAAACAAGCATGTTGTAACGATATTTACAAAATATGCGAGGTGGAAACCTGCTGGATTTAAATTATTTATTGCTTTTAGTTGTAATGTTTTAACGCCACATATATTTGTTTAAATAAATTAAAATTAAAAATTTAACCATCTTTTAAAGATCTAATGCCATCTAAAACAAGCATGTTGTAACGATATTTACAAAAAATGCCAAGTGGAAACCTGCTGGAAAGAAATTATGAAATCCATCCTTCAGGCGGCTAAAGAATCCATCGGGAAAAGAAAAATAAATACAAATGCGGCAAACTAAGCCATGGTTTTGTCAAGAATTGAAGGATCTTGCAGAATTAAAAAGAAGAAGCTACCTAACATACAAAAGCTCACCAACTCACCAACAACATGCAGAGTACATACAAACGAGAAATAGAGTCAACTCACGAATTAAAGCTATCAAAAGGGAACACTGGATTAAATTCACGAGCGATATGGATCACGATATATTTAGCGCCCAAAAAAGAGTGTTGAAGATGTTAAAAAATAGTAAAAAGCCGATTAATGAGTTTGTTTAAAACAAGGGAGTCGCTAAAGAAACGAGGGAAAAATACTTTGAAAAACTATATGATGCTGAGAAAACACACGAAATAGAATATTATGCGCCATTAAGTGCGACAATATCGCAAATGAAAATAAAAAAAATACTGAGAAAGAATAAAAACAGAAAAACACCAGGAACAGACAATATATCAAACAAACTCTTAAAATATGGTGGTCCGAAGCTTATAATAAAACTTATAGATCTGTTTAATAAAATCATGATCACAAAAAAAAATACCAAAAGACATGCATACGAGCACAACAATTCCCATCTTCTAGTAAGGACAAAAAATGGCTTCTGAAAACTACAGAGGAATAACCTTATTGTGTACAACAATGAAACTGTTTACAGGCCTGCTAATGGATAAACTAGATAAACACATGGCTAATAGGGAAGAACAACAAGCATTTAGAAAGGTTAGATCGCCAACAGACGCCATATTCATCACCAAACAAATAAAAGAAAAGTCCATAGAAGATAACACACCGGCATTTATTTACTAAAGCATTTAATAAAGTACAACTAAATTACGTCAACAACATCCTGATAAAGAAAGAAACAGCCAACATAATAAAGGTAATCTGCAATCTTAATATCGCCAATTTCACTCAAGTTAAAGCAGGACAACGTAAAACAAAAAGCATTCCAACACCAGGAGGAATCAGACAGGGAGAATCTTAGCCAACTTTTATTTAATCTTTTTATGGACAAAATTATAGAAGAAGTAGCGATCTTGAATATGAGATACAAAATTAACAACAAACCTAAGGATGGTATGCTATGCCGACGATGCAGCAATATTCGCAGAAAACGAAGACGACTTGCAACGACGGCTATTCAAGTTCTACCAAGTGGGTCGACAACTTAGTATAAGCATATCCATCGAAAAAACAAAAAGCATGACCATTGCTAAAAAACCACTCAGATGCAAGCTAGTTATTAAAAATAAACTCATAGAGCAAGTAATGCAGTTTAAATACCTAGGCATGAATATTTTCTGCGACCACGATCTAACAAGGAACCTAAGATACAAAATTAATAAAGCAATAGTAACATCAGGCTGCCTAAGAGAAATTGTATGGGCCAACCAATACATGCGAATGGACAGTAAAATTAAAATTTACAAAGCATGCATAATACCCGTCATGACGTACGCAATAGAAGCAAGAAAAGACACGAACAAAACCAAAGGCATGCTACGCGTAACAAAAATAATTGATGTGTAAAATAAATAGGGTGGGGGACAGGATGGGATCCTGGGGGACCCCGGCATTGGTTTTCAACGCATCAGAAGAAATACCGTCAAGTGCCACATGTAAGGAGCGATCTTGCATGAAGCCCTTTAGCCATTGGCGCAATTTGGTTGGGAGACCATAGGTAGATAATTTTCTCAACAACGCCTGGTGCCAAACGCGGTCGAAGGCTTAAGATATATCCAAGGCTATTACACGGGATTAACCAAACTTCTCAATAGTGTTTGCCCAGAGCTGAGTGACATAAGCCAGCAAATCCGTTTGGTTGGGAGACCGTAGGTAGATAATTTTCTCAACAACGCCTGGTGCCAAACGCGGTCGAAGGCTTAAGATATATCCAAGGCTATTACACGGGATTAACCAAACTTCTCAATAGTGTTTGCCCAGAGCTGAGTGACATAAGCCAGCAAATCCGTTTTGGCCAAATATGGCAGGCAAAATGAATATTGAAAACTATGATACATAACGTAACATCGGACGCAATTTTTTTTTTGCTGCTGCTTTCGTTTGGTGTCTTCTTTACTGAACCAGAAGACCAGAAGCAACCTTGAACAAAATATTATTTTTCCCTTTTTTTTACATACACTTTTTTTTAACATACTATGTATTAAAAAAATTAAATAAATATAGTGTCCGTTTTGCTACTAATTTTGCGTCTAATTTATTTACATAACCTAATAATAATTATGTCCAAACAAAAATGATGAAGCAAAATTATAAAATAAATGTTTGTTACACATTAAACTTAAGTAGAAATGTCAAAATATAGTCAGCCCTGAATATAATAAAACAAACACAAGGAGCTTAGGGTGATTTAATAGTAGTTTTTAAAAAAAATCCAGTTTTTTACATAGAACGCTTGGTTACTTACCTTTGATTCTTGACAAAAAACCGCTTATTTAATTTTAGGATATATTCACGTGTTTAGACCATATAATTGGATTTTATTTCCTTGCTTAACATGCTACTCGCTACATTTCCATTATAATTTTCTGGGTCACAAATTACAGTTGCCGAATGTCTATTTTCTATTTACAAATTCTACTCTGCTGAAAATGTAAAACGTCTTATCTGTGCTAACTTTTTAAAATAAATTCAGGAGCTGTACGTTTCGTAATTTTGGATTTGTCATGCCATTAATTTGGGATGACCTAATTGGTTTTGTATCCCAGTAAATGCAAGAATTTGAAATGAAAGCATTTTAACTTGATCAAATTGCTACGATAGGTAATGTAATTTAATTCAGTTGCAAAATATATTTTCTTTAAATGAAATTTGCTTTGATTTGTCAGTAAATCGAAAAAAATATTTATGAGTTTCGAAACAAAAAACATTACAGTGATGATCACGACTTCATATTCTAAATGCAATGTGGTTTCTATTATAAAACAACAAAAAAAATACATTATTTTTTTATTTCTAACTAGTAGAGGAAGAGCCAGTGACCAATTTTCAGTTGTCATTTCAAAAGTCTTAAAAATGTACTGACTCAATGTTTAATATCTGCTCGACAATAAAAGCCACTTCCGGCAGCCCCCAAGGCCCGGAGTAAATTACCTTAAAATTTTAAAGAGGTTAGAAAATAGAATTATTTTAGTTAAACTATCAGTCATGAAATTCATGCAGATTATTTCTAAAAGTATACTGAATGTATAAAAAATTCGCTAGAACATTTTCGTTTCTCCTAATTGTTGACAGAACGCTATAAATATTTAAAGAAAATATTTTTATTTTTTTTTTTTTATTAGTCTTCAAATTTTTACATAATACAGAAAATATGTACAAAAAACATATTAGTATTCATTTGAATTTTGAGAGATAGAGACGTGTCCACTGGCTCTTGAAATTCCAGTTTGAATACTCGCAAAAAGGGTAGACCTATCGTGTGGGCCGCGGACGGCCCACACTGCGACTATTAGAAGGAGAAGAGATTATAGAAAAGTTACAGGGCATAGTTTTTTGGAAAAACTTATTTTGGAAGCTTGTTCCATTCCGTAGCAGCACTGTAAAAGAAGAATTCTTGATGGAGATTGGTCCTTGCAGTGTCAATCTTGAGAGTAAATGGGTGAGACTGATCAGCGTGCCGAGTTCTTCGGCCGAATGTGGCCAATGGTGGTACAAAAGTTTTTATTTCTCTGGAGCATCTGCCATGGAAATATCTGTGGAGCAATGACTGGTCTGCAACTCTTCTTCTATGTTCTAGAGGCTGAAGGGTATCTGTGAGAGTTGAGCTGTTTATGTTTATTATAAGTCCTTATAAAATCTTATACTAATTTGTTAAACAGCAACAGAACTAAATTCAAATATACAAGGTGATACGAACACATTTAAATAAAATAGTGCCAAAAACAAAATATGTTTCCAACGGGGAATGGACCAGTATTCGTAGGATATGCTAACACCACTCAACAAACACCACCGCCTCTAAATTTCACGCAATTTTATCCAACAACAAGTGTAGAGATGCCACTAATGCACCAACCATTGCAATCTGGTAGTCAAATAATAACACAAGATACGTATTATCCACCAAATTAGGAACAGTTTCACATGATGCAAAGTCAACAACAATTTAAACACTCTCAACAATTAAAACAACTAAATCATTATGAAACCAGAAAGAACGTACAAATAACGAAAATTTCGTCAATAAGTAATGAAAATACTAACAAAAAACCCGTGGCAAGTAGTAAGTGTTAAAAGGAAAAAAGTAACTTAAAATCAAACACAAGAAGGTGAGAGAATAATTATTTTCAATCGAAGGAGATGCAAAAAAAATGATAAACTAGTCAATACCACACCAAATTCACGACCTTTATTTGTTTTAGGAGTAGTAAATTAAAGAGTATACTACCAGAAGTATGGCAAACAACACCATAAAACTAACTGCAACCTTGAAACATACAGAAAATGAAAAAGGTTTATGAAAGAAAATAATATTATCCACCATATCAATTAAAAGAGAAACGTGCATATCAAGTAGCTATAAAGCATCTGCATCACTCGACAAGTATAGATAATATCAAACAAGAAATTGCCGCTAAAGGGCATAAGTTTAGAAATATAATAAAAAAAAGACAAACTAAAGAACCACTTAATGTATTTTTTGTAGACCTGGAACCGGCTGAAAACAACAAAAAAATATACAAAATTAATAAAATACTTAATAATCCAAATCGAGGCCCCAAGAAAAGACAAAAACATCCAGTGTAGTAGATGCCAGTTATACGGTCACTCAAAGACCTACCGCAATAGACCTTTTCTATGTGTAAAATGCGCGGGAAATTACAGTACATCCAGCAACGTGTGCTTTATGTGGGGGAGCACATCGATCGAATTATAAGGCTTGTGCGTACTACCACCAACTATACAAAAACTTCAATAACTCAACCCACCAAAAAACAGTATAAAACATTAACATTGCGTCTGATCAAAAAATTAACAATCTAATACCGGCCAACAGTATAAGTTATGCTAATGCGGTAAAAAACAACGCAAACAGTATTCCAAACAGTCAAAATACAACCAATAACGAAGATGTTACTTTAGTGCTTACCAAATCCCTTAAAGATTTCAAAAACATGTTTAACCAACTAATTCAACAAAACTGCATGGTTTTAAACATGCTAACAATGCTGAAAGGTCAGCAAAATGGCTAAGGCATTTAGAATTGCACTATGGAACTATGGAACTCCAATGGTGCTACACACATAAAGAAGAACTAATAATATTTATAGAAAAAGAACAAATAGACGTTATGCTAATATCCGAAACACATTTTACTGATTAAAATAGCTGGCTACCATATTTACCACAAAAATCACCCAGATAATGCAGCCCATGCAGGGTCAGCAATAATTATAAAAAATACAATCGATCATTATCCAGTAAATTAACACAAAAGAATTTCCTCCAAGCTACATCTATCAGAGTTAAATTACTACCTTATGACATAACATTACCTGCAGTGTTCTGTCCACTCAAAAACAATGTTAAAAAGGATGACTTTAACAACTTCTTTCATTATCTTGGATCTAAATTTATTTTTGGTGGTGATTATAATTTAAAAAATACTTTATGGGGCTTAAGACTTACTACTACAAAAGGCAGAGAACTCGCAAAAGCATAACATGAAATTAACTATAATTTCCTGTCAACAGGAATTTTAACCTACTGGCCAACAGATCCAGCAAAGACCCCTGATCTTCTGGACTTCTTCATTACCTATGGCGTATCAAGTACATATATGGAAGTTGAATCCAACCATGATCTCTCTTCAGATCACACTTCTGTTATTGGAACAATAAGTACTGTACCAATAAATATTAAAATAATAACTACGCTCCACTTATCAAGAACAAATTGGGATTCATACCGACGTATAATTGATAATGGATTAAAGTTGAACATCAGCCTAAAAACTACGAACGAACTCAAAACAGGCATGAAAAAACTAATTCTAACACTACAAGAAGCCGCTTAACAAGCCACACCTTTTCCAAATGTAAAATAAAAGACTCTAAATATACCTCTTAAAATTAAACATTTGATAAAAGACAAACATAAAGCTAGAAGGAAATGGCAGCAAAATCACAGTCAAGTAGACAAAACTGAATATAACCGTTTAACCAACAAACTGAGAAGAAAAATAAGAAAATCCCAAACCGCTTCATTATATGACTATGTTACAAATCTCCACCGATTTGACAATTCTGTATGGCGCCCAATCAAAGCTACAAATAAACCATTACAAGCAACCCATTTCCTTGAAAACAAACACCCACTCCAGGACGCTGGCCAAGGAGCAACAAAGAGAAGGCGGACTTATTTGCAGAACACCTTGCTGAAGTTTTTACATCTAATGACAATATAGATAACCTGCAAATAATGAAATACTTATTCCACAACTCCGACACTGAAGAACTGACAGAGCTGTTCACTGTTCACAAAAAAAAATATCCCGTTTAAATACCAAAAAATCGCCAGGACCTGATAAAGTAAGCGCAAAAATGCGGAAAGAACTCTCCAAAAAAGGTATTGTAATGCTAACCTACTTATTTAATGCTATACTTATACTTCACTCATAGCCCAAACAACTAAAAGTAGCAGACATTATAGCAGTGCCAAGCCAGGTAAAAACCCAAATCATGTAACCTCCTACAGACCCATTAGTATTGTATCAATTATATCTTAACCTCTTTAAAAACTCCTAATACACAGAATGAGTCCCTTTCTAAATGAAATTCCGCACCACCAATTTGGTTTCCGCCACTCATATTTTACCATCCAGCAATGCCACAGAATCTTACATACGATCAACAGATCCCTTGAAGAAAAAAAAATTGACCCTCAGTATTCCTTGATATAAGTCAGGCCTTTAATCAGGTGTTGCACGAAGGCCTTCTTTTTAAAATAAAACATTACCTTCCATCTTACTTCAAAATATTCAAGTCTTACTTAACAAGCAGACAATTCGGAACCAGAATCAATGGAGAAATATCAAACACTGTCCCGATCAAGTCTGAGGTACCTCAGGGCAGCGTTCTGGGACCATTATTTTATTTATTATAGAAAGCAGATCTCCCTACGACAGAAAATACTGTAACAGGAACGTTTGCGGATGATACAAATATCTTATCCAGTCACGAAGATTCAGCAACCGCTACAGCTCACCTTCAACACCACTTAAATATCTTAGAAGATTGGACGAGGGAGTGGAAAATAAAAATAAATGAAAATAAATCTGCACACATAACATTCAGTTTAAAAAAGGACCAATGTCTATCAGTCACTATCAATAATGAAATAATACCAGAAACACATTCAGTCTGTTATATTGGAATACACCTGGAACCATAGCTTAACTGAAAAGAACTCATAGTCAAAAAAAAAAAAAATTGATTTGCGCTTTAAAGAGTTATATTTGTTACTGGGAAAAAATCTAAATTGACTATGAACAACAAGATCTAAATTTATCTTCATCTTGTGGTTCCTATCCGTTACGGATGTTGGCAACCAGCATGGCAAGCCTAACTTTATTTACGGCAATGCGGAAGAGTTCGACTGATGTTTTTCCGGTCCACTTTCTAAGGTTATGCAGCCAAGATATTCTTCTCCTTCCTGGACCTCTTCTTCCATCGATTTTTCCCTGGATGATTGTCTGGAGTAAGGAGTACTTGGAGTCGTTTCTCATGATGTGGCCCAGATATTGCAGTTTTCGGATCTTGACGGTGTTCATAATTTCTTTTTGTTTATTCATCCTTCTTAGTACCTCTTCATTAGTGATATGTTCGGTCCATGATATCCTCAGCATTCTTTGGTAGAGTCGCATTTCGAAGGCTTTTATTTTCTTGGATGTGTTTTCATTGAGTGTCCAAGATTTTGTCCCGTACAAGAGGATAGAAAAGATGTAACATCTGAGAAGTCTCATTTTTGTTTCCAGTGTAAGGTCATGGCTTCTAAAGAGTTTGCTCATTTTTTGTAGGCGGCTGTGGCTTTGGCGATTCGTGATTTGATTTCTTGAGTTGTGTCCTAGTTCTCGTTTATACGTGTTCCCAGGTACGTGGTGTGTGGTACTCTCTCTATTGGTTGGTTATTGATGGATAACTGGATAACTCTTGCTATTCTGTTGATAAGTTGTTGCAGTGCTTGTGGGCTATCTGCGAACACGATGGTGTCGTCCGCATATCTTATATTACTCAATTTTTTCCCATTTATTAAGATGCCTTCTTCTTCTTCGTCGTCGAACGCTTCTTTAAAAATCTGTTCGGAGTAGATGTTAAATAGCATTATTTTGACGGCCTCAGTTGTTTCTCCGTCGACTCTCATTGTTGCCGACTGGCCCCAGTACAAGCTATTTATGATATTCAGGTCATTGGTATCGATCTCTGTCTTCTTTAGTATTTCCATTATTTTGCGATGTTGAACCCAGTCAAATGCTTTGGCGTAGTCAATTAAACAACAGTAAACGTCACGGTTAACGTCCCTACATCTCTGAACAAGGACTTGGACAGCAAAGAGTGCTTCTCTGGTTCCCATCGCATTGACGAACCCGAACTGGTTTCGAGAGATTAGGTTCTCGCATCGGTTGTATATTCTTTTATGGATGACTTTAAGAAAGGTTTTCAGCAGGTGGCTCATCAGACTTATCGTTCAATATTCTTCACATCGTTTTGCGCCTTGTTTCTTTGGCAGTGCAATGAACTCTGAGACTAGCCATTCTTGTGGTATTTTACCTGATTTATAGATGTTATTGAAAAGTTTGGTGATCTTCTTCAATCCATTTTCGTCTAGAAGTTTCAGGAACTCTGTTTGGATGCTGTCAGGTCCTGCTGCTTTTCCTTCTTTGCTCTGCTCTATAGCTTCCCCCACTTCTGATTCCATTATTTCTGGCCCACTCTCTGCGTTACTCCGGGGATCTGGGGGGTTCTCTCTATTATCTTCAAAGAGGTGCTCTATGTATCTAGTCCACGTCTTCTTCTTCTCTTCCATGTCTACAATGATGTTCCCGTTAGCGTTCACTAGCTTCCCGAAGTTTGTATTCCTTCTTTGTCCAGTGACTTCCTTCACCTTCTGGTGGACGTTAAAGTAATCATATTTCAACTGCAGTGCTTCTATCTAAATTTATAAGACTATGATAATACCCATATGGACTTATGGCATAGAACTTTGGGGTTGTGCCAGTAAATCAAGTTTTGCTATTCTCCAGAGGTCCCAATCCAAAATACTTTGTGCAATGGTAAATGCACTTTGGTATGTATCGAATGATACTCTTCACAAAGATCTCGGCATATCGTACATCACAGAAGAAATCCAGAAGCACAGCAGTAAATATCATGAACGACTAGAGGGACATAAGAATCCTCTAATACAACCATTACTAGAACCACAAAGAGAAAGACGACTCCCTATAGATCTTAAGAAATATAAAGGTCCCTTCACTGGAAGAGCCCTTATCGTGCCATTGATAAACTTGGAAATACTGAGTTCTACTCCAGCCAATTAGCTCATAGAAAACTTTTGATTCTGATTGCTGATTTATGTACAAATAAAAAAAATTAAAGAAATTTCATCACTTATTAAAAGAGAGCGCATATTGGGCCTCATTGAAGATGGATTGTAAATTATATGAAATGCAACAATTACTTTTTATAGTTTAACAGTTAAACTTATTTTTTGTTTTTTGTTTCGTGCCAAGAGCTATTTCACCTCCAGTCAGCTGCTTATCATCTATAAGGCACAGATCCGACTTGTACTGGAGTACTGTTCCCATATTTGGAGTGCAGCACCTAAACATATCCTGAAGCTACTGGATTCTGTCCAAAAAAGGGCAATTCGTCTCGTCGGTGATGCCTCGCTTACAAACTCGCTCACTTGTCTGGAACACCGTAGAAAAGTTGGCGATTTGTCTCTATTTTATAGATATTTTCATGGGCGATGCTCTTCTGAAATATCAACAATCGTTCCTCCTTTGGCAGTCTCTTCGAGATTAACCCGTCAAGTTCAGTCTTCACACCCCTTCGTGGTCACTTTGGAGACCTGCAGAACATCACTTTCCAAAGACTCATTCATCCAACGAATTGCGAGGCTTTGGAACTCATTGCCTAGGGAGGTGTTCCCCGAGGCATACAACCTCCAGAAATTTAAGAAGAACACCAACTCCTACCTTCTTTCCCTTGGTTCCCACGATGTTCTCTGAACATTACAGGATATCCCTTTTCGTGGGAACCAGAACATAAAAAAAAAAAATGGAAAATGCATGTGATAAGGAATACAACGACAAAGATGAATGAAAAATGATAATTATTTATACTGTTCATTATTACTTTTTTCTGATGTAAAAAATAAATTATCCCCTGAATTTTTTATATTGTACTGTCCATTCCGGAAATTCCGAAAACAATAAACCATCTTATAGAAGTGAAATTGCAGTGATTTAAAAAAGTCAATTAGCAAATCTGTGATACAATTCGTTTTAATATAATATCGACTAATACTTGTCTAACTACAAGCACATCCTGTAAACATCAATATCATCCAAATATTTTTTCCCACAGCTGCTAAGGATGAAAGCGATATATATGAATTTTATCATCAAATATATCAAGCATTTAAGATAACAAAAAAGCACGAAATTTTATTGATTATAGGAGATTTTAATGCTAAAGTCGGGAAAGAAAAAAAACGGTTTAGCAGAAAGGAACGAACGAGTGGAATTTTGCATCGAACAAAACAAATAATAAAATACTAGCTCCCTTAACGTCGCCTTTACACTTGAAAATCACCAAAAGATGGACATGTTGGGCGAGTTGTACGTAATCAGATCGATTACATATTGATAAACAAAAATATCATTAAATCTGTTAAAACATATCCAGGTGTGGCCATTCATTCAAACCATTACTAACTAATTCAAACCATAATTTAGTTTGCTCCACATTACATGTTGAAATAAAAAACTGTTAAAACCACTAATACCAAGTAGAAGATCACTAAAGCCTCTTCGTAATTTCCGAACACGAGAAAAGGTGGCAGAAGAGATTAATAAAGAAATATGCAAAATAAACCAAACAAGCATAAACAGGGTGTCCCAAAAAGATTGGTCATACATACATTGGTCATACACACCAAATATTCTGTGGTCAAAAATAGATTAATTAAACTTTACTTACCTATATACAAAAGTGCACACCAAAAAAATTACAGGGTGTTTAATGTAAAAATCTGTATCTACTTTTTTAATGTTGCTCAAAAAGGGTTAAACAATAATTTTTTAAAAATTTATATCAGATACTGGTATACAATGAACAAAAAATTTAAAGTAGTTGCATTATTTTTGTTTTCATTTTTTATGGGTTTTCGAAAAGAATCAACGCTCCTTCGACACCCCACTTGTTTTTAGGGTTACGTTTTATAGAATTTAAAACGCCACTGGATTTAAACATCTTTTCTTTAACTTTTTTGTCTTTTAATATTTTTTTGTGAAAAAGGTAATTTAAAAGATACATACCTTTTAAATAACATTTTATTAATATTGAATTTAAACTACATTTTTACAAACGTCATTTTTATTTAATAATAATTTATAAACAACAAAATAAAGTAACTTAATTTAACATTTCTCCTTTTTCCTGAATACAAGTTCTACATCGTTTTAACAAGAAAAACCGAATGTTTTAAAAAACTAAAAATGTTTGGCGAAACTCGTTGGCAGTTTGTAAAATTTAATTGCTTACTAGTTATTTCCACAGAATATTTTTTTTATGTATCCACAAAAACAAAAATCTAATGGATTTAGACATGGACTGCGTGGTGGCCATACAATTGGTGCATCTGGTCACCTTCATAACCAACGTTCTGGATATTCTTAAAATAGAAACGCCCTAACGTTGTTAATAAAATGTTGTGCATAAACCACAAACGTTGTCCAATCGCTAATGGTACATCTTTTAAGCAAATTGATGAATCGTTTCGTCAAAATTGTTATGCCAAACAATGGCCCTATTTATTAATTATCAATTATTTCAGCCCACACATTTACGTTGGAAAGAAAGGGGACCAAATGCACCAATTGTATAGCCACCGCACGGTCCATGTCCGAATCCATTAAATTTTTGTTTTCGGGGATATACAAAAGAAAATATTTATCCTGTGAAAAAAAACTAGTGAGCAACAATTAAAAGACCAAATTTTACAAACTGCTAACTAGTTTCGACAACAATTTTATGTAACTTTTATATCATATACATAAGACGCCAAAGTCCAACCGATTCCGAAAAAAGGAAAGAAGACTATTCCTGCGAATTATCGCCCTATTGCATTGCTCTCAGTCATATCCAAAGTTATGGAAAAAGCGAAAAGCTTCCAAAATCAGTTTTTCCAGAGAACTATGACCTGCAACTTTTTAAAAAGCGTGTCCACGATCATTTCCTTTCTATAATCTTCTAATAGTCTAATAGTCGCGGGACTTTCGCGGCCCACACGATAGGTCTATCCTTTTTGCAACTATTTTCATAAAAAAAAAAAAAATTAACAAATATCACTTGTTTAAACATTTATAATTTTACACCTTTTCTTATGTATTAAAATATGTCAATAAAATGTACTAAAAATTCTTACAAAAATGTTTTGTTATTAAAGAACCCAAATTACTAGAATTTTATTAAAAGCATGGCAACCTCTGCTTGTGGCCATTTTTTAACTGGCAACCATAAATTATCGTAAACAGACAATATAAAACTCTAATTTTGTATTAAATTTTTTTAAAAAACAGATAACGGTACATAAATAACAATAATATCCTTTTTTTCACCTGGCAACACTAACGTTGCGGCTGACTGAGAGCTGGCAACCATTTTTTTTCATTCTTTACATCGTTTTTGATAAAATAACGTAAAATTATTTAAAAAAACATATAGCTGCAAAATCAAATAGTGGGATCCTGTACTATTATGTATTTTGTATACTTGACAAGTTGCACTGATAATGACTTAATCGTCAAAATTGCTCTGCAATAATTTTGAATTAAAAAATTCTATGCACGAAATACAAAATTTTTTTTTTTTTATAGTATTTTTTTTATAAAAATAAAATAACAACTGTAGCGATAAGCTCCCGTGCGGGGGACAGGGGTTCTCACCGAATCTTACTTAATTTTAGCAGTGGGAGGAAGATTTTAAATTAAAAAAGAAACAGCTCGCGTTATTAATGGATACCCCCATAAAGCTCAAAATACTTCATCACCATTATTCACTAATCTTAAATGTCAAATTAACACATAAAAAAAATAATGTTGTATATTCTGTATCATGCACAAAATAACCAAATAAATTTGTAAGAAAAAAACACCAAAAAAACCGTCTAAACTGTCACACATATACAAAAATTGCTATACCAATAATAATTGCTAAACATTTAGTTCCATCTCCAAACAGAAAATAAAGTTAAAGTACTCGTAAAGTATTAAATTTCTGCAGTAAATGTTTAAAAAACGATTATTAATCTATTAGGATCTAAATATTTACATTTATTGCTAAAAAAAAATGTTTCAAAATCATTGTTTACTTTTGAAACATTTTTTTTAAATTCACAAACAAAGCTAAATGCATTGTCAACAGGCGAGTTTTTTTTCCTGTGTTATAATTCGGAATGTACATTGCTTTTTTGGTCTCGTTTGTTCTCTATTACTATAAAAAATCACTTTGGCTTCTATTATAATAATGTAACATTTAATGATTATAATAATATGTTATAATGTAATTAGTATTATAATTAATTATTGTTGGATATTAGTATTTTCGAACGAAATGAGTAAGTGAAGAATTCCATATAAGATATAATAAATATGTTGGTGTTTCTTTAAGGACGCAGATGAATTTGTGAACAAAGAAAAGAGTTTTTTAGGTTTAAGTTTTTAAGTAGTTAGTTGGCATTATATTTTTGTGAGCAGCGAACGCTCATAATTATTATTTAAAAATAAAAGTAAAGTTTGGTGACTTAAGTGTTTTTTTACAAAATCCTTGTAATACAACATTTGTGGACTTTAAATTAATAGTCCGGTCAAATTAGACCAAAAAATACAAGAAAAGGTTTAAAAATTCGCACCTAGCTTAAAATTGGTTGGATTGTCATGGAAGAAATCTAAAAAATCTTCATCGATCCGACTTATACTTATATTATTGTGCCACTCCTCTCTATTCTGGGCCATATTTACAGTTTCATGTAGGCTTTGGCCGATTAGATCTTTAGTTTGGTCCACCCATCTCTCCGGTGAGCTTCTGCGCGGGCGCTTCCCCTCTACCTTTCCATCAACTATTAGTAGTTGCAATGAGTCTGTCCTTCTTGCAATGTGGCTAATATATGTTAAAAAGCTTCGGTTTATCTTTTTTGACAAATTAAGTTGAATATTTGTTCTTGAAGAACAGATTCAATTGTACGGTGGGCCGTCCAGGGTATCCGCAGTCTGTATGCCCACATTTCGAAGGCATTTATCCGTCTGGTATCGCTTTTCTTGAGTGTCCAGGTTTCTGCACCATAAGTGGCTAGCTTGCGAGTTATAAAAATTAAAGTTTAAATTACAAAAAGAAGGTGGACAAAAAAATATAAAAACTGTCACACACAAAAAGTTTAAAGTCAGGGGAATTATGTCTTTCGACCACCTATAATCATGATACTTCAAGAAAAACCAATATCTCAACAAAATTAATGATAGAAAATAATTACTTAACTTTGTCTCTTCGATGGTAGGTTACGTCGGTTAGATTCCTTAACGGCCGGATGTTAAAAAAATGTATATCGGTCAACAAGTACCAGTAGCTACGATCCCATTAGCTGAATACATACTCTCTCAAATCACACGTACCAAAACTACAACGGTGGTTTGTTTATATGAGAGGGTATCTACCACAGGACCATTGACTGGGATATTTACCAACTACCCACTAATTTCATACTTACAAAAATTACTTCTAATACTAAAAATAGCAACGATAATCTTAAAAACAGAAGCAGAAAAAAAGAGCGAACTTTTGTGTGTTTACCTTTTATGAACTTTTTATTTACAAAAAAATACCCTTTCTTTTTTTAATATTTTACATTTATTGACATTGACGTTACCCACGAGAAAAAAATCAATTATTGTAACTCGACTTTCTGTCGTTATAATTATATATTTCTTGGATTTACTAATTTATGAAAACATTGAAACCATAATTGGAAATTACAAATGGAATTAGAAAACATTTAATCAAGCAACTGAATTACTTTTATTTCTCTCTAAACGGCATTGATGTATTAATTAGTCAATTTAAGTTTATTTAAATTAAAATTACCGCCAACGATAAATATTCATAGAATTAAGAATGTAAGAAAGTCATTTCATGGAATAAAGAATATTGGCAGAGGATTTCATAGAATAATAAATATTGTATTTTTTATTTACTAAAAATGTTTTGTTTGGCAGGTTAAACGATATGCGTTGCCATCTGTGAACTTAATTTAATTGAAAATAACTTCGTAGATGTTTGGAATTTTTCAATTAGAAAATGATAGGTACCTTAAATAGTGATTCCCAAATGTTGGATAATTATTTGAAGGCTTAGATCAGCGGTTCTCAAACTTTTGTTATTCACGCCCCCTGTTTTAAATTAAAAAATGTTGCGCCCCCCAATCCGTAGACCTAGGAATTTGGACTAAAATAGGCAACATTGTCTCGTCGAGAGCGCCAAAGATGCTGTCGGAAAGTTCGCGGCGTTCGTGCCACGTATTCAAGCTTCCTGATCTTTCTCGAACTGTCTGAACGCGACTATAAATACAGAAGCGCACATACGGTATTCTCAGTCTCTCAGTGAAGGTGTTTTAACACTAAGCAAGCATTATTGTGAAGTGTGAGTGTATAAGTAGATGTAGTATGGATAAATTTTTAAAACGAAAACTTGAGGATGACGGGGCTTGTACATCGACAGGTTCAGGTGGAAATCGTCCGAAATCTAAAACAAGAAAATATGACCCATCATACCTAAATTTGGGCTTTACTAGCCTTGAAGTAGGTGGCGAAGAAAAACCACAATGCGTTATCTGTTTAAAAGTATTGGCTGCAGATAGTATGAAACCAAATAAATTACAGAGGCATCTAGAAACGCTGCACAGAGAATATGTCAATAAACCGCGAGATTTTTTTGTGGAGAAACTCAGATTGTTTAAAAAACAAAAATCCAGCTTTCATAGAGTACTGGCAGTAAATGAGAAGGCTCTCTTGGCATCATATAAAGTGGCATACAAAGTAGCTAAATGCAAAAAACCGCACACTATTGCAGAGCAACTTATTTTACCCGCTTGCAAAGACATTGTAGAAATAATGTTTGTGAAAATTTTACTTCACAACTTAACAATATTCCTCTGTCAAATGATACAATCTGTCGACGAATTAACGATATATCAGTTGATATGCAGCAGCAGCTTGAATCTGAGCTTACTGGAAACTTGTTTGCTATACAACTTGACGAAGCAACTGACTCTAGTAATGATTCCCATTTGATTTGCTACATTAGATTCTGTCAATGTTTTAAAATATGTGAAGATTTATTGTTTTGTAAACAGATTGAAGGAAGAACTACAGCCACCGAGTTGTTCAAGATTACAAATGATTCTATTACTGAAATAAATTTGCAATGGAAAAATTGTGTTGCGATTTGCACCGATGGAGCTCAAGCCATGTCTGGTAAATACAACAGTTTACAAGCGCTAGTTAAAAAGTAATCCTCAGAAATTATTTGGACGCACTGCATGATACATCGGGAAGCGTTAGCATCAAAATCGCTGAGCCCTGGACTAAACATGATTTTGACAGTAGTTATTGAAGTTGTTAACTTTATAAAACCCAGACCACTAAAAACAAGGATGTTCTCTGTTCTGTGTGAAGATATGGGAGCTGAGCATCAATCTTTGTTGTTTTATTCCTCATCCAGATGGTTGTCACGCGGTAAGACGGTTAGCGTGTCTTTGAATTAAGAAGGGAAATAGCGATATTTTTAAGCGAGGATGGTCACAAGCATTCAACAGATTTTTTCGACAAATTATTTTTACTGAAGCTTTCTTATTTAGTAGATATTTTTGAAAAACTTAATATACTTAATCTTCAGCTGCAAGGAAAAGATGTAAATATATTTGATTTAAGTCAAAATATTGATGCAAAAGTTACAAAAAGGCTTTTCTCGATTTTCAGTAAAACGGTTAGTTTTATAAAATAAGTTAGGACAAACATTGTAGAAATAATGTCAAAATAATTTTTTTCTTAGAGCCACCGTTTCTGAGATATTACGATTCAAAAAGTTGAAAGACTTGTATTCGTCATTATATGCACAAGTTTCCACGCCACCTTTGAGGTAGTGTACTTAGCGCGTTTTTAACGTGGTTTTCCCGTAGGCCTATTCCACGAATCTGTTGTGATTCTGTTTAATTTGAAACTATTGAAAAATAAAGGGATGAAAATTATAAAAGCGGTATAAATTAAAAAAAATATGGGGAAATTTATTCGTATGATTCATTATTCTCTAATACTTCTGTTTTCTCTTCTTTTTGTTCTTCTTTTTTTGCTTCTTCTTTATCCTGGATGCAAGTAAATTGCCTCAAAGGTAATACATCGCATGTCTCATCCTTGGTATAAAACAAATTCTCAACTGTTGGTGATTTAACATTGGAACACGATCGGCCTTGACAATTTGTACATGCTAGAGAACAAAACAGTCCAATTTTTTGCAACCACATTTAGCACTACATCCCTTTTAACAGTTGCACAAAATTGTGGTAAGCAGTTTTTCCGGTGCAGGAGGGAGTAAAGCCTAAACTCGTTCTAATGTATTGTCGACCAACTTTCAACCCCTGTTTTTTGGGTCTAGCTGATAACCAAGCCACACTTGAACTTGGTAATATACCCGGAAAAGATGTTGAATAGCAGCCGCTGAGGCTGGAAGAAGACAGGCTAATTGCACTTGTTTTTTATTTTTAGTATTTTTAACGAAACATGCATAGCGAATTTCGTTGGTAATGACTTCTTGTGGAGTTGAACTTCAGCATATTGAACTAAATCTTGTTTTTTAAATATTTTAAAAACTGTTGTGATGTAACTGATGTGTAACTTTAGTGATGTATATACGTGGTGTACTTATACATATTATGACGATTACAACTCTTCCAACTTTTTGAATCGTTATTTATCAAAAAAAGAATAAAATAATTTTTTATAGATAATTATCTGATCTACTGTCCATACTTATATGGCAGATTTTTACGATATATACAGATCACAAATGCTTAATATATCTCTTCAGTATAAATAATTTATCAAAAAAATTTAAACTGGTACTTAAAGAATACGATTTCACTCTCAGATATATTTAAGGAACTGATAATGTTTTAGCCGATGCTCTGTCGAGGGTTGAATTTAGCTCTGATGAATTAAAAAACATGTCTCAACAAGTGGATGCCGGTATGTATATTATAACAAGAGCTCAAAAAAAACTTAAAGCTGATAGATCTAAAGAAATTATTAAATATTTTAAAAATGACGGGATTGATCACCCTGGCATTGTAGAACTCTTCAAACTTTACAACAGAGGCAATCGAGCTAAGAGTGGAAAATGAAAAAGTAATTAGCAAATTAAAAAATGAAAGTAATAAAATTAATTATTATACACTTAAAAATAAACGTTTTGATAAAAAGTTAAAAATATTGCATTTACAATATACGTTTTAATAAAAAGTTAAAAATTAACAGGATAATCAATATTCGTCTGCATTAGGCGCGTCGTTGAGAGACCAAAGTAAAGTATGCATTTCGTTCGATATATCGGAGATTTTTGTAATCAGAAATGAGTCATGCGCAAGATAAAACCAAATTTAGAAAAAATATTGAATAACAGCTTTGAATTAAAAAAAAAACAGTACAAGAATAACAGTAGTTAAGGGAAAACAAAGTATTACAGATACATTAAGCAAACAACTTATAATAATAAATGATTACAATACTGGGGGCAATGTGGGTATAACTAGGATGTATAACAATATAAAAAAGAGTTATTTTGGACAGGTAAGCACAAAGATATAGAAACATTTGTCAAACGTTGTGATGATTGTCAAAGGTACAAATATTCACAACCCAACTAAGACGTTAACGTCAACTGTCTCTTTTGCATTTCAATTTTTTTTTTAATCTTGTGCGTCCATTTATTGTGACTGTACTGTACCAGATATGGCACATATGGTACCTTTTGATTTATTAGATTCAATGGGTTATTATGAAATCCACAACAGATGGAAAAATTGGCTACCATTTTGTAGATATAATAGTTGAATTTTATGGAGACGCTTTTAAAATGACGACATACGTATATTTGTCTTAAACTGGCACTGAAAGAAATTTGAGCCTCGTCTAAAGTTCTGCAAAAAAAAAGAGAAAAATAATAAAGAAATTAGAAATGAAAAATTAAAATAATAAAATATTCAGGCAGTATGGGGTTAAGTAAATATATGGAGATTTACCCAATTTTCAATAAAGAATCAAAAACAGTAGCTAAATGCATTGTTGAAAATTTTGTTCTTAGGTATAGAATTCCAACCCAAATCCTCACCAATAAAGGTTCGAAAATTCTGTCATCTATTTTTAAAGAAATTTGTCAACTTTAAAAAAAAATTCAGCTTAACTCGACCGCTTACCACCACGAGACCTCAGGAGCTATTGAAAATTCACGTAAGAACTTGGGTCCTTTTTTTTACTGAAAATAGTCGCAAAAAGAGTAGACCTAGCGTGTATGCCGCGGACGGCATATTAGAAGGGAAAGGGATTATAGAAAGGAGATGATTGTGGACCCACTTTTTGAAAAGTTGCAGGTCATAGTTCTCTGAAAAAACTGATTTTGGAAACTTGTTCCATTCCGTAGCAACCCTGTTAATAAAGGATTCTTGATGGAGATTGGTCTTTGTAGTGTCAATTTTGAAAGTAAATGGGTAAGACTGATCACCGTGCTAAATTCTTCGGCCGAATGTGGCCAGTGGTGGTATAAGATTTTTTATTTCTCTGGAGCATCTGCCATAAAAATATCTGTGGAGTAATGTCTGGTCTGCAACTCTTCTTCTTTGTTCTAGTGGGTGAAGGGTATCTGTAAGAGTTGAGCTGTTTATTAACCGAATGGCCCTTTTCTGAATGAAATCTAGAAGACGAAAAGAATGCTTTGGTGCTGAGCCCCAAATTTGGAGCAATATTCCAGTAGAGGTCGGATTTAAGCCTTGTACGTCGTCAACAGTTGATGAGCAGTAAAAAACTTTTTAGCTTCGAGATGAAGGAACTTAATTTAAGGGTTTTTCCGGACATTGTGATAAAATGATTTGAGGAATTCACTTTCTTAGAAAACGTGGCGCTTTGTGTTTTCTGGGCGTTGAACTGAACAATATTGTTGGTTCCCCACTCGACGATTGCTTTAAGATCTCTATTGATGGGGTCAACCTGTTTCTGCCTGAGTATATTTGCATTATTCGCCGAAAGTGATCGATAGGATGTGAAAGTGCTTACAATAATACGGTGCATTCAGGAACAAATTATACCCCGTATGAGCTAGTTTTTGGTTAAACATGTGTGTTACCTTCTTATTTATCAACAACCATTGATCCAATATATAATTTTGGTAATTACCTACTAGAGGTCAAATATTAACTCAAGTAGCTTTAAACGATGCTTAAAATAATTTAATAACCTCTAAAATAGAAATAAACAATTCATCTAAAGTAAACTGTAAACAACAGAATTATAAAAAGTCGATCTTATCTTAATACGTAATATATATATATATATATATATATATATATATATATATATATATATATATATATATATATATATATATATATATATATATATATATATATATATAATCCAGGATATCTACAGCTGTCGCTTCCTTCCTGCTTTCAGCCCTTGTCTCCAGTTGTCCTTGTCCTGCCAGTCTCCGTCCTGCAGGTTTCTTAATTCCATCGCCTCATCCACTTCGTCTCTCCATGATCGCCTTGGTCGACCTCTCTTTCGTCTGCCTAGTGGACTCCACTCAGTTACCCGGTGTATCCAGCGATCCTCCGGAGTTCTTCTAAAATGTCCGTACCACGTTAGTTTCTTTTTCTCTATGTGTTCTAGTATGTCTTTTTTTACCTCCATTCTTCTCCTGATCTCCTCATTTCTTATTCGATCTAATCTGTTCACTCCACAATTCCTTCTCCAAAAGTCCATTTCTGTGGCTACAATCTTCCCTTTGTTTTTTTTGTTGATCACCCACATTTCAGCTCCATAAGTCATTATGCTGCGAACTATTGAATTGAATATTCTCGTTTTATTAGTCTTGGTTATGTGGCGGTCCCATAATATTGGGTTTAATTGATTAATACATGCCCTAGTTTGACCTAGTCTATTTTTTATTTCTTCCTCTGTTGTTCCACTTTTTGATATTATAAACCCTAGGTACTTAAATTTGTCTGTTCCTGAGATCTGTCGGTTATCATCTATTTCTAGGTGATATATCCTGTCTTGTTCCGTTGACATATATTGGGTCTTTTCGAGGTTGATTTCCACACCATTTTTCCCATATTCCTCCTCTAGTTTCCGCATCATAAAACCTAAATCCTCCTCATCTTGAGCTATGATTACTTGATCATCGGCAAAGCTTAGAGTATACAGATGATCATTTCTAATTGGTATTCCCTATCCTGCACATTTTCTCTTCCATGGTCTTAGTGTCTGTTGTAGAAATATTTTGAATAGTGTGGGTGATGTTGAGCATCCTTGGAGGAGACCATTAGTTGTTTTGAAGGCATTTAATAGTTTATTTCCCTCTTTAATCCTTACGGTATTTTTTTTGTACATATTTTGGACTGTTCTGATAATTCTCTGCGTTATACCCATTTCTAACATGGCTTCCCAGATTTTAGACCGAGGGACAGAATCATAGGCCTTTCGGATATCCACAAATGCAAAATGTACCTCTCTGTTCTTGGCCATTTTTTTCTCTACGAGTTGTTGAATTGTATATATATGGTCCATACATGATCTTCCAGCCGTAAATCCTGCCTGATCTTCGACAACTTTTCCTTGTATCTGTTCTTCTAATTTTTGTTTGACGACTTTTCCAAATAGTCGGCCCATCGAAGCTATTACGCTGATTCCCCTGTAGTTTTCGCACTTTTTTTCTCTCCTTTTTTATGGATAGACGTTATGTAGGCTTCCGTCCATTCATCTGGTAGTTCTTCTTCATTTAGTGCTCGGAGGAACATTGCGTGTATCATTCGCCCCAACTTCTTAGTTCCGTATTTAATTAATTCCGGTGGTATTCCTCCTGGACCGCTAGATTTCCTGTTCTTCATAGATTTTATAGCACGTTTGACTTCCGGTAATGTTAGAGTAATTTGTTCGTTTTCATCTGCTGATATTTCTTCATTTCTCATAAATTGGGGCCCAATCTCCGTGAGTAGATCTTTGTAATATCGTTCCCACTCCTGTTCTTTGATATATGATATTCGAACTTTTTCTCTGTTGTTTCTTCTAAGTGCTTTAAGTACTCGCCAAGATTCTGAGCTATACGTAATACTTTTTTAAATAAAACGTATCCCATCTATAAAAGCCCATACAAGAAAATAAATGGCCAAATATACTGATCGAATTAGACAAAACGGGGTCAAGTCGAAGTAAATATAACAGATTTAAGTTGTATATAACCTAGTATAAGAAATACCAAATTAAAAAAAATAAAAATTTTTATTTATTTTCTTGGGGCGTGTAGTATTGTGAGAAACTATCTGTATATATTTTAATAATTTTAAAAAAATTTAATTTGAATGCACACATAGGATATGTAAGCTTAATTTGGGACTTCAAAAAATGTATTTTTTGCAATCAAGCAAAATTAAACGTAAATTGTAAGGATTTTATTAACCTTTAGTTTAAAACAAAAGAATAAATAAAATAAGATTGGTTTAAACTGAAAGATGAAAGACCTATTTATTTCTCCCGAACCAAAAAAAACTACTACAGTAAGAACCAGTTTAGGACATTTTGAATTTAAATAAAATAACGGTGTGATTCATTTATCCATTATTTTTAATACGCCAGGCTAAAAGCAACGTTTTTTCTTAGGAGAGGACTGCAGAAATCTTATAATTTTAACGTTAACCAAATAAAATAATTTTTTAACCGTGTTGAGCAGTGTAATAAATTCGGGAGTGGATGAGATATTTGAAATATGATTCATTTTATCACTAAAAGTTAATTTTTTTAGTGTGAGGTGGTGTAAGAATTTCGTACTTCCTTTAAAACTCAGACAGTGCGAGTTTTGACCAAAAAATTATGATTTTTCAGAAATCCACGCCTGTAAAAAAATCGAGTTTTGTTGTAATAAATTGTAATTCATGTGTAAGAAACTCTCATGTAATTTTTTTTTTCGATTTGAAGGTGTGGTGTAGCATTAGTCTAATATTGCACCACACCCCATTTTTAAGAAATCCACGCCTGTAAAAAAATCGAGTTTTGTTGTAATAAATTATAATTAATGTGTAAGAAATTCCCATATATTTTTTTTTCGTGTGGGTTACAAATTTTGGTGCAGCATTAGATACATGAATAATATTGCGGCCCAATTTTTGTGTTTGCGAATTAGAGAGGTAAACTTTCTTTTTTTTGTTTTACATATGCTATATATGTAATTTTTTGCTCTTTAAATAATTTTTTTACCAAATCCATACTCGTTAACCAATTATCACAGGTAAGCTTTTGATGTTTCTGATAAAGATTTCATTAGCTTTCAATCGAATTGACAAAATAATAACGAAAGTCGGGGCGCCGGGTCTCACAAAATTATTAATAAATCACTTCCCTAACTGATAAAATGTAATCTCAGTTCTTGCTACACGAGTACTGGATAAAGCTACTAAGAACCCTTACTTTTACAAAAATTCTATTCGGATTAGCTAAACGATTTTCTGCACATTGAGTCTGATCGACCCGGCGCCCGATCCCCAGGGTTAATAAAAAACTGTTATTTTTGACACCATGGTTAATCATTAAAACTTAAGTCAATTTAAATAAAATTTAAATTAAGTACTTTATAATCGTGATATATTTAAATTGACTTTACAAAGAAGGGACACTTTTTAGCGCTAATGTTAAAAACATTAGATTCACCCCCTTCCTTCTGGAGATACCCCTTAAATTTTTATAAATGGCGTTAGGTATCAACTCATACCTCATTTAAAAGGTCTGGTAATTCTCTATTCAATCATATTGTTTTGCCTGTGATACCCGCCTTTCAATAATATTTAATCGTTGTTTAAATTTGTTCATTTGAAAAGAACCCACCCTTAATTATTTTAAAAATGCGACATATTAGAAAGAAATTCCGAAAAATGTAAACTTTTAACTTGAGGTAGACATTTTTTAACGATAATGTCCTAAACGTCAAATCCACCACCTCCTTACTGGAGATACCCCTTCATTTTTTTTTCAAATGGCGCTAGGTATGAAGTTAAACGTCATTTAAAAGGTCTGGTAAATACATGCATACATGAGAGCACTGATGAAAGTAGAGGAAGCAAAAGATGTATGTTAAAACCGTAGCAAGTGGAAGGAAGTGGTCTCTGCCTACCTCTATGGGAAAAAGGCGTGACTTTATGTATGTGTGTATGTATGTAAATATTTATATAATCATATTATTTTGCGTTTGATATCCGCCTTCCGTTGTTATTTATTTGTTGTTTAAAATTGTTTATTTAAAAAGGATCCACCATTAAGTATTTTAGAAATGCGACATACATACATACATAAAGTCACGACTTTTTCCCGTAGGGGTAGGCAGAGACCACTTTCTTCCACTTGCTACGGTTCGTACACACATCTTTTGCTTCCTCTACTTTCATCAGTGCTCTCATACATGCTCTTCGGTTGTTGGTACTCTTGACCTGGCCTTTCTTCAAAACAATGTTGATCTGATCGAGATATGTTCTCCGAGGTCGACCTCTACCGATTTGCCCACTCACACTCGCCTTATAAATTTGTTTCGTCAATCTCTTTTCATCCATCCTTTCTACGTGTCCAAGCCATCTAAGCATTCCTTTATACATCTTTGTGACCACATCTTCTTTTACACCACAGCGTTTTCTTATCTCACTATTCTTAACTTTATCCAACCGAGTCACTTCGGCTATACTTCTCAGACTACTCATCTCCGCAGCATTAATCCTATTTTCATGCTTCTTCTGCCAAACCCAACATTCACTACCATACATAAGTGTAGGAACCAACACACCTCTATGCACCGCCAGACGTGCCTTTTTTGACACTTTCTGGCTACTCATAAAGCTATGCAGTGCCCCATTCATTTGTTTTCCAGCCAACACCCTTCGCTCAATGTCACTGTCATACTTTCCATCTCTAGTAAATTTTGAACTCAAGTACACAAATTCATTAACTTGTTTCACTCTTTATCCCTCAATCGAAACCCCACAGTTTGTCATGCTTTCTTCTCTTTCAAAAACCATTACTTTCGTTTTGCTCACATTTATTTTCATCCCTTTGATTTTCAGGGAATCATGCATAACATTAACCATCGCCTGCAACTTCTCTTCAGATAACGCTAATATGACTTGATCATCGGCGTAAAGAACGCATTTGACGATCAAATCATTCATTTTTAATTCATACGCACTCTCTTTTAGATCTTTTAAACAATTGTCTATGTATAAGTTAAACAGCCATGGCGAAGCCACACATCCCTATCTCACACCTTTTTCGATGTTAAACCAGTCCGTGCAAGCTCCGTTTATCCTGACACAAGCAGTGGAATCCTCGTAAAGTGATTTCAGTGCTCGTATTAAACTACCACTCACCCTATACATAGACAATGTAGACCACAATTCACTCCTCACCCTTCTGTCATAGGCCTTTTCCAAGTCTATAAAAGCGCAATAGACCTTCTGACTTTTAGCCAAGAATTTTTCGACTATACCTCTTAAGGAAAAGACCTGATCCATACATCTCCTTCCTCTTCTTAATCCTGCTTGCACATCCCATATCATCTTCTCAGTGTCATTCGTTACTCTTTTGATCAATGCGACATATTAGAAAGAAATGGCGAAGCACGTCAACTTTTAACTTCAGGTGGACAATTTTTAGCACTAATGTCAAAACGTCAGATTTACCCCCTCCCCTCTAGAAATACCCTCTAAATTTTTCAAATGGCGTTAGGTATCAAGTCATACCTAATTTATAAGGTACGGTAAATCTCTATTTTATCAAATTATTTTGCCTTTGATACCAGCCCTTTATTGTTATTTTATCGTTGTTTAAAAATGGCTCTCTTTAAACTTTTCACATGCCCCACAAAACTAAATCCTGTTATTGTTATTATCACTATAACTTTTGTAAGTGCAATATTGTTTTTGTTTTTGTCACTGTTACTATGACTTTTTAAATTGTCAACATAAAACGGGGAGTATAAAAAATTTAAAGAGAGCTAATTTTAATATAAATCTATACTTTTTAATTCAAACTACTGGTAAAAGTTCTGTTATGGTAATTTAACATTTTGTTAAAGATAAAAAGCTTAATCTTGATGACAGTTGATAATATTGCGTTAACTGGTCGATAAATTCATTAACATTATCGTTTGGATGTTCTCCCTAATCTGGCAAGTTGAACCCTCTGAGAATGGGGATGACAACCCATAATTATGACAAAGGTGTTTACATGCTGCAGTAAACTAACATAAATCATTGATGGGATTACCTTGCCATAAGGATCACTTAAAATTTAATTGAATCACGAGAAGACATGACAAAATTCATGATTAGACTATTCACAGTTAATGGTCACATATTTTTTGTTGGCAACATGAATGTATATTATAAATGTTATTAAGAAGCTTTTATTTTTATTTAAAAGTTAGTACTATTGAATAAAACTATATTGCAATCTAAGACAAATCTTCGCCGCATAATTAATTTATTGTAAACACAAAAAAAAACGATTTTCCAAATGAATAATCCAGAAGCGGGGCTAATTTTTTGTAATTATTTAAATATTTATCTAATATTTGCGACTTACAAGGACTACATTTAAAAAATAAGCATTTTATTATTAAATTAATTTAAAAATACCTTTATTTTAATATTCAACACAATCATAGGCGCTCTTTTCTATTAACAAGTTTGTACTTATCCTTACTAGTAATTATTATTAGAAGTAAAATTTTAAAAATATTTAGCGTAAACCTAAATAACAAACTTTTTAATCAAACTTATTAAATAAGATTTTCTTAATGCATTTTTAAATTCTAAAATCAAAAATCCACCAAATTAAAGTACTTTTTTATTATTTATTTAAAATAAAAAATTACTTTGTAAAGATAATAATTTGGTACTGTAAAATTAATCTAAAAAATTTATTTTATTTTGTTGTACACCGCATAAAATTCCAAATATATATTATTTGTTTTTTCATTCAATCACATTTGTAACGCATTAATTATTATTACGATGATATAAAAATAATATTGCTGTCTAAAAAGTATAGGTGTATAAACACGCCAATCAAATTTTAAAACTAAATTTAACAATCGGTTTAAACCAAAATAGTTTGTTTAAATTCGAATACCAATGTAATTTTAATGAACGATGGAAACTAAAAAAAATATAATATTTTAAAGTTTTAGGTCCCTTAATTATTATTATTAAGGCTTGGTCCCCATAAATAAATTTGGGCTTTTTAGAAAAAAATTAAAATATTATTTTAAGATTATGGGTCCCTAAATTGTTATTAAGGCATGGGTCTTTAAAAATAAATTTGTATCTTTAAAAAAAAATCAAAATACTATAAAAAAATTAAAATGATATTAAAAATTTAAGGTCCCTAAATTATTGTTATTTAGGCATTGGTCCACAAAAATAAATTTGGGCTCTTCAAAAAAATAATCAAAATTACATTTTAAATTTTGGGTCCCTAAATTATTGTTATATTGTTATTTAGGCAATAGGTCTCCAAAAATATATTGGGGCTCTTTAAAAAAATATAAAGATTATATTTTAAGATACTAGGTCCCTAAATTATTGTTATTTAGGTATAAGGTCCCCAAAAATAAATTTGGGCTCTTTAGAAAAATAATCAAAATTATATTTTAAGATTCTAGGTCACTAACTTTTTATTTAGCTATTAGGTCCCCAAAAATAAATTTGGGCTTTTTAAAAAAATTATTAAAATATTATTTTGAAATTTTCAGGGCCCTACATTTTTATTTAGACATTGGTCTCCTAAAACAAAATAAAAATTTTTAAATAAAAAATAATGAAAATATTATTTTAAAATTCAAGGTACCTAAATTGTTATTTGGGCTTGGTCCTCAAAAATAAATTTGGGCTTTTTAAAAAAACAATTAAAATACCATTTTAAGATTTTAGGTCTCTAAATTGCTTTGTAGGAATTGGTCCCTTGGTCCCCACAAATAAATTTGGGCTTTTCAAAAAAAAACAAGAATTAAAATATTTTAAGATTTAAGGTCGGTAAATTGTTGTGAGGCAATGTTTTCCAAAAATAAATTTGGGCTATAAATTGCTAGCATTTTTGAAAATCAGGTAATTAAAGTCGAGGACGCCCTTATGTCGAGAAAGGTCGTGTTAGCTTATTAATGACGGGGCTGTGTGTTTTCATCTGAAGCCTCGGTCGACGATTTATGAATTTGTAGTGTTTACATTACAATTTCTCGGTCTAAATGAACACTTTAAAATATAAAATCGTACTTGTGTATAATTACTTGTGTTACGAGGGCAGTTTGATAAGTCAGTGACTTTTTGAATTTCCCGCGCAGTTACTCCAAATGCAACAGTGCAGCCGTCAACTATAATCTATCAGTTGGCAACTTTTTAATTTCCAGCAAGCTACGTCGTGCAGTTGGTGTTTAATAGCCGTTCAAAGCAGACAACCTCGTGAATTTTTACGAAAATGAAAAAAAGTGAATTTCGTGTGCTGATTAAGCATTACTGTTTACGTAAAAAATCCATCACTGAAACTAAGGAAAGACTTGATAAATTCTACGGGGACTCGGCACCATCAATTTCAATGGTTAAGAAGTGGTTTACAGAGTTCCGTTGTGGTCGTACCAGCACTAGTGACGCCGAACGTCCAGGTCACCCAAAAGAAGTAATCACGCCGGAAATCGTCGATAAAATCCATGAAATGATATTGGATGATCGGAGAATGAAAGTGCGTGAGTTGGCTCATGATGTAGGTAGGTATCTCAACTGAAGAAAGGTAAAACGATCACCGGCGAATATTATTCAAAGCTTTTGAACAGATTCGACGTTGATTTGAAGCAAAAACGACCGCATTTGGTTAAGAAGAAGAAAGTGCTGTTCCATCAAGACAATGCACGTGTGCACACTTGTCTAGTAACGATGGCCAAAATCCACGAATTGGGATACGAACTGCTACCCCATCCAGAATATTCTTCAGATTTAGCCCCCTGCGACTATTTTCTGTTTCCAAACCTAAAGAAATGGTTGGGCGGTAAGAGATTTGAGTCGAATGAAGAAGTCATTACCGAAACAAACGCGTATTTTGAGAGCTTTGAAAAAACCTATTATTTGAAGGGAATAAAAAAATTAGAAAAACACTGGACTAAATGTATCGAGCTAAAAGGTGATTATGTAGAAAAATAAAATGTTTATTTGCGGAAAAAAATTTGTTTTATTCAAAAAGTCACTGACTTATCAAACCGCCCTCGTATTTTTAATTTAATAATATAAGGATTATATTAAATCATACATATATGTATGTATATGTACATTTATTAAAAAAAATCTTGCTAATATAGTATATATATAATATAGTGTCATGTTTTCACTTCTCTCTAATACTCCTTCTGATTGATCTGTCTATCTTTTTAATCCTTTCGGCATTGATTTTTTTTAGTTTTTTTGTTTGTTATTTCTTTTTTTTTTAATTTTTTTTATTAATATAATTTCATTCATAATATAAAGTAGGTAAGGTTACATGTTTTTTTTTCTTTTAATTTCATAGAGAAGTTTTTTAATAAAAGTATTATAATTTTTGTAATACAAAACTATTTTTGTGTGATTAAAATGCTAGGTTGGAACGCCTTTTTATTATATTATGTTGCCAATAAGAATTATATTAATTTATAAATAATTAATTCTTTAAAAATAATATAAAAATTAAGTACACTTAACGCTATTTATTTATAAAGGTAAACTATAAGTGTTTAATAAATAAAACTTTTCTGAAAGTAGTCTCCACACTACATTTTCTTATGTAACATTCGACTGACAAACGCTGTTTGCAACATCTGCTGTCAAGCGCAGATCCTGGATGATTGAAGTTTCACCCTTGAACCAATGAGTTCCCACTTCTTTAGTTGACGTACAACGTAGTTGAAGTGAGCGAAAGTTTTCTACATCGAAAAATAAACTCAAAAAGCTTATGCTGCTTCCTTTTAGAAATTTAACGTGTATAACGGTTAGCCATAAAACAAATACAAAAAACAAAAGTGTTTAATAAAATTAAAATAAATAATTGAAACACGAATCAAATATTAATAAAATACTATTGCAATATAAATCAATATTTTAAGGTAAATACTTTTTAAAAATGATGTTATAATCAAAATATTTTTATTAACTCTTTAAAAAAAGAACGTAAATTTAATTAGACACAAAAGGATAAAATGTCAACGGTTAATAATAAATTTTTTTTAAATATTTAAATTTTCGGTATACTATTAAACTACATAGAAAATCGTCATTAAAAGTTAATATTTATGTATGTCTTTGAATTACTAGACATTTTCGAAAAATTCTTAGCTAGAAATTAAAAGATTCACTGCGCTTTCGTAGACTTGGATAAGGCCTATGACAGAGTGGTGAGAAATAAATTGTGGCTTCGTCATGGCTGTCTAACTTATACCTGCTAAAGAAATTGGGAAACGGAAAAATCTTGTTGTTGAGGAGGTTGGTTCAGTTTAAATAATAAGTTAAATGATCACAAAATTAACGCAATTTGTTTATTTGAACTTACTAAAACTAACCTAGCTGGGGTTTAAAAAATGTTTGCTTGGCCTGGGTTAAACCATTTTCCATTAAAGAAAAAATGTTATTAAAAAAGAAGGGGTATAAATTGCAACACGTTACAATCGATACCGGAGGATATGTTATCATTGACACGCAATAACCTTAAAGAAGACTATTCCTGCAAATTATCGCCCTATTGCATTGCTCTCAGTCATATCCAAAGTTATGGAAAAAGCGATTTTTGTATTTTTGACTTAACTGCTTTCAACTTCAAGCAAGGGTAAGAATTACCTCAGAATTTTTAAATGGCATTGGGGGTCGAATAAGATGTCTTTTAAAATCTTTTACAATAGTCATTAAATTTTACATTTCCTCCCGATGCTTTAAAAAAACTTAAAATTTCAATTATTTTAGTTGCTTACTTACTACTTAATTAATTAAATGTTTAAACTGATGTGCGTTCACGTACATTCCAAAGATTTTCCGGAGTAATTCCACGGCGTCAACGATTCTTTGACGCAAATCTTCCAACTACGCTAGTTGTGTTTTATAGATTTTACTTTTCAGATGACCTCGTAAAAAGAAATCGAGGGGCGATAAATCTGGCGATCGTGAAGGCCATTCAATGCTGCCTCTTCTTCCAATCTAATGCCGAGGAAAACGATGGTCTAAATACTGAAAATTAATCGCCGTATAATGTGGAGGAGCACTGTCCTGTTGAAAATAAAAATGATCTTCGTCATACTGTGGATTATTATTAAATACATATTAGTCAAGGCAGGGTCAATAGCGTCTTCCAGTAATTACAAATACATTTCGCCAGTAAAATTGCCTGGTAGAAAAAAAGGACCCACCAGTCGGTCACCGCAAATGCCAGACCATACATTTAATTTTTCCGGTCGCTGTGTATGCAGCTCGAGAAAAACTCTTGGGTTTGAATCGGACCAAAAGCGGCCATTGTAACGATTTACCGTCCCGTTATATAAAAAACTAGGTACTAGGTACTAAATTTATACCATTGGCGTACTTAACTTGAATGAATGAAATTTTTACCGTTTGTTATTGTTTGCAGATAAGTTTCACCTATTGGGCGGAATTGTAAAATTTAAAGACCAATTTATAGAGAATTGTAAGAGCTTTTGAAACACATCTTATTCGAGCACCAATTTAATTTAAAAATTTTGGGGTAATTCTTACCCTTGCTTGAGGCTGAAAGTAGTGGAGTTAAAAATACCGGAAGAGAGTGTCCCCTTTTTAACAAAAATCGACAGGTCTGACCGTTTTTGTAAAATGTTGACGAGGTTCCTGCAAATGGCTCTGTTTCCAAATGTTTCCAAATGTTTCCAAATGTTTCCAAATAATTTTTAAATTGTAAATAAATAGTATAATTTTCTATAATGTTGTTAAGCTCAAATGGTATTTATTAGACCTTTTAATACATTTGCCAAATATTTATAATTTTTAAATAAAACATTGTTTTATTTAGAATTAAACACATTAAACAAATTAAATTTTAAAATTGTACATTTTTACATTATTGGATTTCGTATTTTTTTAAAAAAATTTACTTTTTTGGTACTATAAAAATTTAACTGGAATTCCTAATAAACCAACATTAATTTTCCTCGTGTAGAACGATGCGCCTAGCTCCCTAAAGTATTTGCAGGAAGTTTATTACTCCATATAAAACAACGTGCAGATACTAAAGCACCGAGGATTGTTACCCAATTTAAACCAGTAGACTATCACTTGTATTTTATTTTTAAACTTTTGATTTATTTACCAGCTTAAGTAAAACTCACATCGCCACACTGTTCAAATCACCGAAAAAGTCGGCAAAAGTACACCAAAGTTGAGATTTTATCAAAATTTAAAAAATTCTTGTGTTTGAGGTGGCTGATCAGTCATTAATTATCTGAAGTCAAATTTGCTAAATTTAAAATGGCGGATCTAATATGACTGACCGATAGCACAAAATTTTATTAAATTTAAATAAAACCCCATGTATTATGTTTACGAGGTCGCCGATGAATAATCTGAAGTCAAATTTGCTAAATTTAAAATGGCAGATGCAATATGGCCGACCCAAAGCACAAAATTTTTTTGAATTCAAGTACAACTCCGTGTACTTGTTTTTTTGAAGTAGCTGATCACGAATTTGAAGTAAGATTTGTAAAATACGATAGCACAAAATATTATTGAATTTAAATAAAACTACATGTTATTATGTTTTCGAGGTCGCTGATTACAAATATAAAGTAAAGTGAAACAAAATTCAAGATTTAAAATGGTTGACATGTATGAACAAAAAGTTTTCATTGAGTTATACTATATTTGGGCTTTTACAGTGGTCTGTCTCATGAACACAGTACTAAGAATGGCTTAATAATATATAAGGCATGTATTTAAACGTTTTTTTTTAATTTTAAACGCTATAGAAGAAGAAGAAAAGAAGAAAAAATATTTATTAAGTAGGTTTCCCTAATATACAAAAAAACTCTAATATATGTATACATAAATAACAATATAATTATCCTATATGAATGATCTGTTAAATAGGTTATTAATCTGTAGTAATAAGAATAACATTATTACAATTAAATATAAAAATTATTACAATGAAATATAAAAACAGTTATAATTCCATACAGTGTAAAAAAGAAAAGTATAACAATTTAATTATTAATCCTATAAGATTTAACAGTAAACTGGATAATAAGAGTAACATTGCAGATAAAAAATAGTTCTAATTTAGTTCCCTTATATGTATCAACAATTTGTGTCTGAAGTTTTTACAAGATCCACTAGATTTAACATTATGTGGTAAGTTATTGTACTCTACCATACCTTTATAAAACAATGAATTTCTCGTATTTGATAATTTTACTCTAGTCACATTAATGTTGTTCAAATTACGGGTGAAATGATTGTGAATATCGTATTTGAAATCAACATAATCACGAAAGTAAGAAGGTGCTTCATTATGTATTATTTTATAAATAAATATCATTGTTAGGAAGTAAAGTCGTTAAGAGCCTGGTAGCCAATGTAATGTATTCAACATTATTGAAATGGGGGTATAGCGATTGCAGCTCAAAATAATCCTCATGCTTCTATTCTGTAGTTGTTGAAGCTGTGTCATTTTATTTAGATTGAATTGATATAGTTAAGTTGCACAGTAGTCAAAATGAGGTAGCAAAATTGACCGGTACACAGTGATTCTTGTATCCATAGATAAATGCTTCGCAATTCTTGAAAAAAAGTATAGAAATTTTTTTAGTAATATATATAAAGTGTGCATCGAAAGTAAGTAAATTATCCAGTTGGAAGCCCAAATACTTGACAGTTGTTACGATTTCAATTTGCTCGTTATCAATCCTTATATCAATGTCATTAACATTTATCTGCTTATATTTGTATTTAGTTGTCACGATCATCGCCTTGGTTTTTGCGACATTGAGTTTCAGCTTATTAATCATCAAATATTCACTTACACTTATTAGAACATTATTCATCTTTTGTAAAGCAGTGCTAAGACATGAATCACTACAAGCTAATAGTGTGTCATCAGCAAATAAATTTATGAACTCACAATTCACAAAAAGGTCAATATCATTCAGATATAGTATGAAGAGGAGTGGTCCTAGAACACTTCCCTGCGGTACCCCAAGGTTGTTGCCAATTTCTCTTGAAGTTGCATCCCTAACTCTAACTCTCTGCTTTCTACCATGTAAGTAACTTTCAAACCATTTTAGTACTTTACCCCTAATTCCGTATTGAAACAATTTGTTCAAAAGTATATTTCGGTCAATGGTCTCAAAAACTCTTTTGAGATCCAAGAAAACTGCTACAACATATTTACCATCATTTATGTCCCTTTTAAACTTATAGTCCGTTCATAATTTGTCGATAGCACAAAATGTGCGTCCAAGTCATAAAACGGCCGTAATAGTCGTAAAATCATAGGCGGAGGTTCCTGAGGTGTTTATTCATGTCCGTACACAATTTGTTGATAGCTCACTGCAAGTTTGACCCTCATTAGGTTTAGTACGTTTTTGATCGCATTTAATTTACGGCTCGTTGGTGTTTCGGCGTCTACGGCAGTAATTAACGTCTCTAATATTTATTTTGCGAATTTTGTGCAGTGCGTGAGTAACTTTTTTTCATATTCCTACAAACATATACGTACCTTTCGTTCCTGCTTGTTTTGTTTGATTGCTTGCGATGGCTTCGTCATCATCATCAACATCATCAAGTTTTACACCGGTACTGTTGCGTACAGTCAGTAAGTCTGTCTATTCACCAAGAGAGAAGACTATTGTTTTGAACGTTCACGATGCTCTGCTTTCTCAGAATTCCACAAACACTGTTCAGAACATAATCAAGAGTTGTGCCCACATGACGGGCGTAGGGGAGTCAACAATATATAGGTTCCTATCAGAAAGAAAAAAACAAGGTATAGCTAACCCAAATACAAACGAATACTTAAAGAGGGGGAGAAAACCTATTGAAATTGATGAATTTGCCAAAAATGGTATTCGAAGGAAAATTCACGAATTTTTTTACAAAAAAGAAATACCCAACTTAAACAAAATTTTACAAGAAGTTAGAGACGACCCGGATTTGCCTCATGTCGAACGAACCAAATTGTGGCAAGTTTTAAAAGAATTAAATTTCCGGTGGGAGAAATCAGACCGAAAATCACTTTTGATTGACCGGGAAGAGATAATATGTTGGAGAAGAAAGTATCTAAGATCTATACGAAAATTTCGGGCTGAAGGAAAGCCAATTTACTATCAGGACGAAACGTGGGTAAACGCAGGTCATACTCTCACAAAAATTTGGTCAGATAAAAATATATCAAGCTCCAGGCAAGCCTTTATGGAAGGTTGGTCTACTGGTATTTCCCCACCCTCTGGTAAAGGCAGTAGATTAATAGTTTCTCACATTGGCAGTGAAAAAGGATTTGCTAAGCATGGTTTGTTGGAATTTCAATCCAAAAGCACAAAAGACTATCACGAGGAGATGACAGCTGATGTTTTCGAAGAGTATTTTGAGCAGATGATTGAACATATACCACCAAACTCAATTATAGTATTAGATAATGCACGTTATCATTCACGACTAGTAGAAAGACTTCCAACGACTGCGTGGAAGAAACAGGATATCATTGAATGGCTGCGGAATAAGTCCCTGCCTTACAAAGATGGAATGGTTAAAGCAGAACTTTTAAAAATTGCCCGGCAACACAAATCTAAGTTCAAGAAATACGTAGTTGACAAAATGGCGGAAAGACGAAACATCACAGTCCTTAGACTTCCACCCTACCACTGCGAATTAAATCCAATTGAACTCATTTGGGCACAAATGAAAAGCTATGTGGCTAGAAAAAATACGTCATATAAAATACAAGCTGTACGTGAATTGTTATATGAGTCTTTACAACATATTACAGAACAAAATTGGCGAGATGCAGTAAGACATGTAATAGAAGAAGAACAAAAAATGTGGGATCTTGACAATATAATTGATGCGACTGTAGAGACACAACCGCTAATTATTAACCTGCAAGACGACTCGGATTCCGAAGATGATCCTGTTTATTTTGAATTTGAATAGTTTTGTAAGTAATCGTAGTTTATATCATTTAAAAATAGGTATTAATTAAATAAATGTATCTTTTACAAATTGCAAGTAACTTTTTATTTTTAAATAAAATAAAGAAATTTTATTAAAATAAAAATACAATTTACAGTACCTACAGTTTAAGAATATTAATATATTTATTTATTTAAAGTAACGTAATGTTTTAATCATATACTCTACGACACTGGTCAGTCATTTCCACTCAAAATACCTACATAATCGGATTAAAAGTTTTATAGCTGTATTGTATTTATTCAGATACAAGGTGGGTTAGTCGAAAACATCTTAAACTGCCAGTTTTAGGTTGGTTTTTGTTATTATATCATACTACCTGTCCTCTCTGTATTTCAGTTCTCTAATGAGGGTCAAACTTGCAGTGAGCTATCAACAAATTGTGTACGGACTATAGTAATAGAGAGCTGCAATGCTGTCTCACAAGAATGCTGTTAACGAAAACCGGATTGATTATTAATCAAAATATCATTATGCTCAATGTGATCCAGTAATTGAGTATACACTACAGTTTCCAAAAATTTTTCTATAGGTGGTAATGTGTTTACGGGTCTAAATTCACTTGCAAGGGTTGTGTTAGAAATTTTGGCAATTGGAATAATAGTGCTAACTTTTAATAATTCTGGAATTTTTGATTTTTCAAGTGACGTATTAATGAGATTTAAGATAACATGTCCAATAGATTCAAAATTATTTTTCAAAATTTTAGCATTGAGGATCTCATTCAAGCTGCATTTATTATCTAGAGAAGAGACTACATTGTTCATTTCTCTGAGTGTTATAGGTTTGAACTCTAAAAATTCAAGATACATATTATGATTGAGATTACACCATAATTGCTCACCATTAAGTCCTTCTATGATTTTGACAATACTGTCAACAAAATATTCATTAAAATTATTAGCCATTTCTGAATCATCGCGGATAATCATCATTTCATCCTCATTTTGAAATTGGATACAGTTGGGAAACTCCCGTACAACCAGTTTTTTGAGTGTTTTTCACATTTGTGTAGCATTATTCTTATACCTGTCTATTTTTTCATAGTAATATTCAGTTTTTTTATTTTTCAATAACTGAACTACTTCATTTCTTTGTTTCTTAAAGATTTTCCATTTATTTTCTCTATCAATACCAACACTATTTTTGAATTCCTTGTAACATCTATCTCTTTCCTTGGTTTTTTCAAACACAGAGCTGTCGAACCATGGTGAGTTATTTTTAAATTTTACAACTTGAATTGGAGATATCGTATTAATTACATTTTCACAAGTTTTAAAAATTTCTTTATATATCCAATTCACCTCAATGGAATTAAGTGACCAATTTGCTTGTAGAAGTTCAATATTTATCGATAGCAAATTATTACTGTTAAGGTTTCTGAATTTTTTTGTTTTTTTATCACTGTTGCGTTCATTAAAAATGTTAACAGAAATTACTGAGTGATCCGTTATCGCAGGACTTGCATGTACTTTCGCTGAAATATTCCTTTGTTTTGACAACACATAATCTAATAGGGTTTTACTATTATTTGTTATCCTTGTCGGTTCTGTGATCAACTGACTTATTCCATATGTATTTATAAGATTTTTGATTTTTTTAACATAAAAATGATTGTTACTTGAGTAATCCAAATTGAAGTCACCAACTAAAATACTTTATTATTATTATTATTATTATTATTATTGAGAAACATTGAATCACAAATATCCTCAAATTTATCTATGAAAGTTGCATCAGATGATGAGGGAGAATGGTAAAGACCAGTTTGATATATATTTGATTATCCAGTTTGATATACCAAGCTTAATTATCAATACTTTACACCAATAGAATAAATGATTTGAAGATTTTGAACTTAACGTTATTTTTAACATATATCACAACGCCACCAGTGTGCCTACTTCTAGAGTCACATCTTATACAGTTATAATTATCTATCTTAATTTCATTCAGTTCGATATCATTTGTTGTTCTCGCCTCAATTACCAATATAATTTTAGGATTATAACAAATTAAACTTCCTTCAATCTGATCCTTGTTCATTAACAGACTTTGAATGTTTTTCCAATATCTTTGCGCACCTATTTGCTGGAAATTCCACTCTGGATTCTTCGGGAAAACAACCCTCAAACATTACACCTATTGACAGTCACATGCCCGAGATCACCTTTCGCCAACGTACTATCAGAAAGATTTTGCTGGGTCTCAACACCAACAAAGCCTGTGGATCTGACGGAATCCCGCCGATTGTTCTCAAGAAATGTGCCCCCGAACTAACACCTGTTCTTTGCAAGTTGTTCAACCACTCTTACAATTTGGGAGTATTTCCGTCCAATTGGAAAATTGCAAGAGTACAGCTAGTCCCTAAAAAAGGCAAAAAGACCCTACCTAGCAACTACAGACCTATCGCACTGCTATCTATTATTTCAAAGGTCATGGAAAAAGCCATCAACATCGAGCTCATGAAATATCTGGAAGACTCAGAAATTATCAATGATAGGCAATATGGCTTCCGCCATCAGAGATCAACTGGTGACCTGCTCGCATACGTCTCACATATATGGCAGCTATCTATTGAAAAGTATGGAGAAACTTTAGCTGTGGCATTAGATATCTCCAAGGCGTTCGATCGAGTTTGGCACCAGGGACTCCTCGCCAAGCTTCCATCTTATGGCTTGCCCCCTCAGCTGTGTTCTCTGCTTGCTAGTTTTCTCTCAAACAGGTCTCTCCATGTAGTGGTCGATGGAGTTTCATCTGACACTCTACTCATAAATGCTGGTGTTCCGCAAGGATCCATTCTAGCACCAACACTATTTTTACTTCACATCAACGACCTATTGAAAGCAACTTCATGTCCCGTACACAGCTTTGCCGATGATAGTACCCTCCATACCGCTTTCTCTTCCAGGGCCCCTATATCAGCCCGTGAAACCAGAAATGAACGAGGAAGAAATGTTAACAATATAAATATGGACTTAGCAACAATTCTCGAATGGGGATCCAATAACTTGGTAGAATTCAATGCAAACAAAACACAAGCATGTCTTTTCTCTAGAATAATAGCAATAACCTTTCCTGAGAAAATCACGTAAGGTCCATTGCCAAAAGTGCATCCCAAAAACTTGGTTTTTTGTTTCGTGCCAAGAGCTATTTCACCTCCAGTCAGCTGCTTATGATCTATAAGGCACAGATCCGACCTGTACTGGAGTACTGTTCCCATATTTGGAGTGCAGCACCTAAACATATCCTGAAGCTACTGGATTCTGTCCAAAAAAGGGCAATTCGTCTCGTCGGTGATGCCTCGCTTACAAACTCGCTCACTTGTCTGGAACACCGTAGAAAAGTTGGCGATTTGTCTCTATTTTATAGATATTTTCATGGGCGATGCTCTTCTGAAATATCAACAATCGTTCCTCCTTTGGCAGTCTCTTCGAGATTAACCTGTCAAGTTCAGTCTTCACACCCCTTCGTGGTCACTTTGGAGACCTGCAGAACATCACTTTCCAAAGACTCATTCATCCAACGAATTGCGAGGCTTTGGAACTCATTGCCTAGGGAGGTGTTCCCCGAGGCATACAACCTCCAGAAATTTAAGAAGAACACCAACTCCTACCTTCTTTCCCTTGGTTCCCACGATGTTCTCTGAACATTACAGGATATCCCTTTTCGTGGGAACCAGAACATAAAAAAAAAAAAAATATATTATGTCGGTGTTCAATTGTATACTAGGTACCTCTAATAGTTTTTTTGCACTTTATTTGTTGTTTTCTTCACAATTGTTGGTTTATTGTTAATAAATTTGATAGTTTTAGTGTTATCGCCATTTGCTATAATTTCTTGTAATCGCTGTTTGATTTGTTGTAAGTAATCCCTTTGTGCTTTAGTTTGATCACTGAAAATCTTAATACTTGGTATTTTCACTAAGTGTTTATTTTTGAAAACAAATTTGGCATCAGAAGGAGATTCTAGAACTACCTTCAATGGCCGTACCTTTGTGGGTGAGAATTTTTCTAATCTGAAGTGATTTAGTTTTCCTTTTTCGATGTTGATATTCTCAAGTATATTTAATATGCAATCCTTATCTTCAGCAATCCGTTCAGCTTGTGTACTGTAATGGGGCTCTTTTACATTGTAGATTATAATGTTTGACATGCGTGACTGTCTTTCCATCATTTCGTTAATTATATCCTCATTATCCAAAGTCGATGATTCTTCCTGTATTGACCTTCTCGACTGCTTTATCGATTCAATTTGCACCTGCATTTTACTGATTTTCTTAATTAGAGTTGGAATCATTAGGATTCCTTTTTCACAATCGTCACAAAAGAACATCAATTTTCGCTTTTTCAATGCCAAACATCGAATTTCAGAGGCAGATAGGTCTGCACAATTAGCACAGCTCCAACGTTTACAGCTGTCACATGGAAACATTTCATTAGTCTCATCAGGTTTATTTACCTTACATTTATAACACTCAATCATCTTGGAAAATATCCTGAGACCTGACCTGGTATCTGGAATGAAGCAGGTGTAGATAGACCCTTTTTTGTGGTGTGAACTTTTTATCACTGGGTGCCGTTAATGTTTGGTTTTTATGCACTGTTGTTGTTTAATTCGCTGCACATTTGTTGTTGTTTATGCATAAAAAAACTATTGAATTTTGGTGATAGTAACATTCTTAGTTGCAGCACAACTTTCTGCAGAGTTTGATATAAATTTCTAATTTATCCATAAAGAATAAACCATATTGATTTCAAAAAACAGTGGGAGCACTATCACACACCTTCACCCAAGAACTGAATTGTAATCTAATATTGTAATCTTATAGCAAAGTATACCATAATAGATCCAAAGACCTATTATCCAAAGGAGACGCAACATTCCATTCATAAAACTCTGTTTGTTTTGTCGCAATGATTACACGAAAGTGGCCATGAGTATGACAAAGAATACCAATCGATTCTCTTTGTCCCGTCCTCGTGCTGGCAACGCTGTAAAATTATTGTTGTCTTATGGCCATACTTGTAATTAGTGGTGTGCTGTTTTTTTAAAATAAGAATATATCTATCAGGCAATATTTAGTTTTATATGAGAATATATTTATGAATAGGCGAAACTCAGTTTTTATTAAATGAAAGTTTTGTAGCCTACTAAAAGTATTTTTTTAAACCCCAAAAGTTGGGCGCCAAATTGTGTTAATCTAACCAAGTAAACTGTTTTTCTAAAGTTAAAAAAGTGGGGTGTCAATTTTGTGTAACTTTTAAAAACTTACTAATTCCCCAAATGTTGGGCGACAATTTTGTGGTGTTGCGTTAAAGTTTTCTTTCTAAAACTAATTGTGTGTAATGTTATAAGTTACTTTTAAAAAACCAATTTATTCTAACTCGTTAAACTAAATTATTTTATCAAATTAAAGTACTGAAAAAAATTTTTAAATAATTTTACCTGACTGAAATGAAAAAAAAAAACTTAAATATTTATCATTAATGTTAATTGTACAAATAAAATGTAATGTATTTTAAATTTTAATGTTTAAACTATTTATTAACAGCTAAGTAACCTAAAGGAAAAGATTAAAATATTTTACTCAGGGTTCCGTGACTCCTTGATTTCTCGATTGGATTAAATTTGAGGTGATGTATAGATTTATTATGAAATACTACTATAAAATGAATCAGAAAGGTATATAGTTTTTCAAATAACAACGAAAAAAGGATAATCCCACTGAATAAGTGTTGCTAAATAACAGGGAAATAATGATCTTTTTTAGAATATCTCAAAAAGTATTGATTTCCGAATCGTTTGCTTTTCAGATACGTTTTTTACGCCTCAAAATAATACCTGTTTATTTTATTATTGAAATCGTCATCGCTACACTACTGGAAGAAAATATAGTAAACAATGAGATGTTCCAACTTACTTGTGAAAATAAACACTGGGGCTTAAATAGTCCGGTTTTTTACACACTTGGCAATGACGAATCATTTCTTCCACTAAATTTCACTGAATTTTATCAATTATTTGCTGAAAATCATCGATAATACACCAAAATCCCGTTACAATGCCTTTGGCAACAGCACTACTAATAATAACCGATTTCGTAGTAAACACATATTTTTGCACGTGGAACGATTTAGACAAGCTGTGCGGCGTTATCGCTTATTGAGCAACACATTTTTATGATTTAACGAAATGAAATAGTTTAATGGTTCAACATATCATAAAATGGATTGTATTATTCAGATTGTTATAATTCATGAAATATTAATAAGAGATAGCATTATGGTCACAATATTGTTGCAAATATAATCAACAAATACTATGGACGATTCATTAACAATCACAAATCTCTTAACATTACTGGAGAGCAGCCAGCATCACATTTTAAAGTGCATCACTTATCAAAAATAGAACGCAACCTCAATGTTTTAATAATGAATTGATATTTTTATTACAAGTAAATTAAAACAAATCGATAATGTCTATCACGGGGAGATACAATGGACATTGTCTGAGTGCCGTTGGTTGGTTTCGAAAGAAACCTCCCCTTAGCTTATTATTATTATTATTAAATTAAAACAAATTTGGTAAAGAAATAGTAATTTGATACTGACAGTTTGTTTAACTTATACTGGGTGATTAATTAGTGTGATAAAGCTCAGTAGCTGTGTTATCATAAGAAATACCAAAAAAATGGTGTATGAAAATTAAATGCACCTTTAAGCTTATTGAAAACTGAAAAAAAAATGACTTACAGAAAAACATTAATTTTATTAATTACTATATTAATTTTTCACCACAATTTTCATGATAAAATACTCGCATTTTCAATACGTACCAACTCTATTCACACATGTACACATTTATTTAAGCGTAATTATATCCATAAGGTCTACATTGTCTATGTATGGGGTGAGTGGTAGTTCCACTGCTTGTGTCAGGATAAACGGAGCTTGCACGGACTGGTTTAACATCGAAAAAGGTGTGAGACAGGGATGTGTGGCTTCGCCATGGCTGTTTAACTTATACATAGACAATTGTTTAAAAGATCTGAAAGAGAGTGCGTATGGATTAAAAATGAATGATTTGATCGTCAAATGCCTTCTTTACGCCGATGATCAAGTCATATTTGCGTTATCTGAAGAGGAGTTGCAGGCAATGGTTAATGTTATGCATGATTCCCTGAAAATCAACTTCCTATACTTATGTATGGTAGTGAATGTTGGGTTTGGCAGAAGAAGCATGAAAATAGGATTAATGCTGCGGAGATGAGTAGTCTGAGAAGTATAGCCGGAGTGACTCGGTTGGATAAAGTTAAGAATAGTGGGATAAGAAAACGCTGTGGTGTAACAGAATATGTGGTTACAAAAATAGATAAAGGAATGCTTAGATGGTTTGAACACGTAGAAAGGATAGATGAAGGAAGATTGACGAAACAAATTTATAAGGCGAGTGTGAATGGACAAGTCGGTAGAGGTCAACCTCGGAGAACATATCTCGATCAGATCAACATTGTTTTGAAGAAAGGCCAGGTCAAAAGTACCAACAACCGAAGAGCATGTATGAGAGCACTGATGAAAGTAGAGGAAGCAAAAGATGTGTGTACGAACCGTAGCAAGTGGAAGGAAGTGGTCTCTGCCTACCCCTATGGGAAAAAGGCGTGACTTTATGTATGTATGTAAGGTCTCTTATATTTGTTGTCTTTCCTTGAATTTATTTATACATTTTTAATTAAAATTATAATAGTTTTTTTTATAGTGTGATTTATAACTATCTTATATATAAATTAATTTGGCATAGTTTTTTTTATTTTGTGATCTCTAATATTACTCGTAATGTTTACATTGTTATATTACTTTATATTAGCCTTGTTTTTATTAATATTGGTTATGTTATTTACATTTGCTCTCATTTTATACTTTTATAATATACCTACTTTTAATATTATATGCTCATATGTTGTGTTTTTTTAATAACGTGATGTTCATAATTTTATATTTATATTTTTTATTGCTATTTAAAATTAATATGTTTACCACGCACAATGTGTGACAAACAGCTTTAGTGATCATTTATGTTTATTCCTTAAGTGATATGTGCATATTGCCTTTAATGCTGAATAAACATTATTATTATTTTTAAGCTTTACATTTTAAATTAAGTTACAATGTTACAAGGTGTAATCTGTAATCGATAGGTTACAGCATTTTCTTAAATTTTTATAAACATTGCCAAATATCAGGGTGAACTGTTTTTTGTTGCCCACTTAGTATAGCAGCGCCACTTCTAGTGCCGATTAAAACTCAATTGGGAATCAGTGGCGTGACTTTAATATTTTGTAACGGTTTTTATATTAAATAATATATTGAAAATAAACTTATTAAAAAAATTATAAATGGCTACTTTTAGATCATTAAGGGTCGCTCTTTTCGCCAATGACAAAATAAAAAAATATTGTTACCAAATATGTTGTATAATAATTTCAAATTTCAATTAAAATTATTAAAAACCATTGGTTTATATTATTAGGATATTGTGTAATTTGGGTAAAAATATAATTATTGGGTAAAATAATAATTACTTGGTAAAAAAAAGGTATGAAAGAGTTTTAGAAAATAGTGGTAGTAGTAACATCTGTCGTAGAATGAGACCTATGCAAATATGTTTTATTCATATAAATGATATTTCTTTCTTCCTACGATACTGTTTTAAGTAAAAACCTAATTCAAGGACTGTTTTTCTAGTTGACTTTCCACCTTTAAAATCTTTTGTGCATGGCATGATACTTGTAAAACAACTGTTTGTATTTTTATTTGTATTTCATAAAAATTGTTAACGATATCCTTAATTATTTGTCCTTGACTAGATGTTTTTGTTAATAAAATACAAGAATGTTTACCTTTTTCTACTTTTTTACCCTCATCGTAAACACTTTAAAACAACTTGGTCGATATTCGTGTTGCAGCCAATAACTTTTAGTTAGAATTTGCCATATTTTGTCTCGTTTTCGCACAGTAATTCTTATTAACACGCTTATATTTTTTGTAACTGACTCTTTGGCCTCGATTTTGCCCTACTTTAAGCGATCAGATTTAATTCAAATTTCGCACACTTATCAAAGACCGACGACAATGCAATATTTTGATCAAAATTTTCGATTATGAAATTTTTATGTCTTGGATCAAAGATCTTCTTTTTGCAAGTTCGACGTAGTTACGGTTTACCAGCATTCTCAGTTCTTCTTTGCAGTCCCATACCAGTTTGGACGTCACTTCCTTAAGTGCCGCTCGAGTGCTGTCTGACAGGATGGTAATATGCGCGATATGTGAAGTCGGTAGAGGTCGACCTCGGCGAACATATATCGATCAGATCGACATTGATTTGAAAAAAAGTACCAACAACTGACGAGCATGTATGAGAGCACTGATGAATGAAAAAAAAGCAAAAGATGTGTGTAAGAACCCTAGCAAGTGAAATAAAGTGGTCTCTGCCCACCCCTACGGGAAAAAGGTGTGACTATATGTATGTATGTATGTATATAAAATCCACAATTTTTGATTAAATGTGCTGGATTTTAGCAAAAACGACTTTTAGGCTTGATTTTGCTTATATTTTTTAAAAACTGAATTTAATTATGACCTATGCCTTCATAGATTTCACATTTCTTTAACCCAACTTACTTTAATGTTAATGCACAAGTTTTATCTGGAGTTTCTCTTGACTCTTCATTGTTCATTTTCTCCTATTCGATGCAGTATTTGTGCAAATTTAATTAAATTATTGGTATTAATTTCATAGCGTGGCGATTGTTAAACAAAATACTTACACAAAATGGAAAGCAGCAAACAAAAGGGTTTAAAATATAAGCAAATAAATAATTTGGTAAATACTTTGAACGAATTTTAAATATTAAACTTTAATGATTTTCACCCTATGTTAATATGATCCACTTTAATTTAATCAAAAATTTAGAAACAAGCCCCAGTAAAATTTAATGTTGGTTGCGTGGTTGCTTGTTACTCTTTTAAAATACCATTAAACTTTTTAACTTTTTTTTAAATTTTTCACCAAGTTTAATTATAAATATATTTTAATTTTGTGAGTGTTAAGGATAAACCTCAGACATGTTTGTGATTGTGGCTTTTTATTAGTGTCCATTGTTGTATTTGATGTAGCACTCTGGAGTTATATTCTACAGTTTCAAAATGGCATTATAATTGCTTTGTTAACAGATACTTTATTGCCTAACTTTTGTCACGACGTGTTCTCGAGGTAAATATTATTTTTATTCATAATGCTGTGTTATTTAAAAAATAAATAAACAGCAATAAATATATATTTCAAACTTAGTATTTTCACCTTAAATATTTTTATTATGCATGTCAATAGTACCTTACGTAATTTCAGTTACAAAATAATTTAAGAATGGTTTTTAGTTTTAGTTAAATAAAAGGTGCAGCAATATACAGAAAATTAAAAAAACTAGGTTTAAATCTTTTTACAAATAATGCTATTTGAGTTTATAAATTTTATATATAGTGTGCTATTTACGCTTTAAATTTTTTGATCACTAATTAACATATTTTGCAGCAAATCTTTCGGGACTATAAGTTTTTAAACTCTTGTTAGATTTGAATAAAATAAACCTCATTTCTGAGTATACCCCAGACTGCAAAATTCATAAATATAGTCACGCCTTTTTTCCTTAGGGGTAGGCAGAGACTACTTCCTTCCACTTGCTACGGTTCTTACACACATCTTTTGCTTCCTCTACTTTCATCAGTACTCTCATACATGCTCGTCAGCTGTTGGTACTCTTGACCTGGCCTAAGTGTACAAACCATCCAAGCATTCCTTTATCTATCTTTGTAACCACATCTTCTTTTACACCACAGCGTTCTCTTATCTCACTAGTTTTTACTTCATCCAACCGAGTCACTCTGGCTATACTTCTTAAACTACTCATTTTCGCAGCATTAATCCTATTTTAATGCTTCTTTTGCCAAACTCAACATTCATTACCATACATATGTGTAGGAACAACACACCTCTGTGCATAGCCAGACGTTCCTTTTTTGACACTTTCTGGCTGTTTATAAAGCTATGTAGTGCCCCATTTATTTGTTTTTCTGCCAACACCCTTCGCTCAATGTCACTGTCATACTTTCCATCTCTCGTAAACTTTGAACCCAAGTACACAAATTCATTTACTTGTTTCACTTTTTCTCCCTTAATCGAAACTTTACAATTTGTCATGCGTTCTTTTCCTTTAAAATCCATTACTTTCGTTTTGCTTACATTTTTATTTGTACCATATTTTCCTTTACTGGCTGCTAATGTTTATAAATTTAACTTTATTTTAATGCTGGTTAATTTACAAAATTGACAGCTTCCTTGAAATTATTTGACTAGATTAGCCCACACACAAACACATAAGCATTTGTAAGCCTTCTGCACATCGAGCTTTTCGTTTTTAATTCGTAAAAGATTCGTTTACAAGTGAATTGGACTTTTTTATGGTCCTGAGTGTGAAATCTGAGTCTGCACTGTAAAGATGTCAAGTGATGAAGAGGACCTACTTTTGTTACTTTATATGTGGAATCGCTGAAAAAACAATAATCGTAGGATATTTAAGGAGCATTCTTATAACTACAAACATTGTAATAAGAGGCTATTTGTTGCCGCCAAAGAGTTGCAAGAAAATTACTAAATTCCAGACATTTTATCGAATGTCTAAAAATACATTAATTTTCAATTAAATAAACAAATTTTATCGTTTTATTAGCCATTTTAGAAAAAAACCTCGAGGAAAGCATGCTCTTTTCCGCTACGCATTTTAAGCAACCAACACTGCTGTACGGCCGGCGTATTGCAGCTTGTATGCTTTGAAAAATTCGTGCCGCTGACACCTCGTGTACAGCAAGGAGTGATGGGTGTCGTACCTCACCGCCATCGATTGGGCAATAGCTAATACTACTATTACTTAATTTTTATTCAGAAGAAAAATAAAATCTATACCAAAAATAAATACATAGTAGATATTACCAAATAAAAATTAAATGAAAATAAATGGCACTCATGGCGAAATATTAAATGTACTTACGGAAATTCCAGTTAATCTCTCAACGGAAATACTTTCACCTTACCTTTTATCTGTGAGAAAATTCCAATACCAATGTAAAATTTAATACAATATGTAGTATAGTAAATGGGTGAGACTGATCAGCGTGCCGAGTTCTTCGGCCGAATGTGGCCAATGGTGGTACAAGAGTTTTTATTTCTCTAGAGCATCTGCCATGGAAATATCTGTAGAGCAATGACTGGTCTGCAACTCTTCTATGTTCTAGAGGGTGAAGGGTATCTGTAAGAGTTGAGCTGTTTATCAAGCAAATGGATCTTTTTTGAATGGAATCTAGAAGACGAAGAGAATGCCTTGGTGCTGAACCCCAAATATGCGAGCAATACTCCAGTAGAGGTCGGATTTAAGCCTTGTACGTTGTCAACAGTTGATCAGGTGTAAAAAACTGACAGGCTTTCCACAAAAAACCTAGCCTCTGGCTTGCTGACTTTGCGATGTTAGCAACATGGTCATGCCAAGACATATTATTGGACACCGTGACTCCCAAAATCGAGATGAAGGGACTTGGTTCAAGAGTATTTCCGGACATTGTGATGGGATGATTTGAGGAATTCACATTCTTGGAAAACGTGGCACTTTGTGTTTTTTGGGCGTTGAACTGAACCAGATTATTGGTTCCCCACTCGACGATTGCTTTAAGTTCTCTATTGATGGAATCAACCTGTTCCTACCTGAGTCTATTTGTATCATTCTCCGAAAGTGATCGATAGGATGTGAAAGTTGAGACAAGTGTGCTATCGTCTGCGAAACTGTAAATGGGGTTCGTGGTGGTTTTCAAGAGGTCGTTGATGTGTAAAAGAAATAAGGTGGGGGACAGGATGGAACCCTGGGGGACCCCGGCATTGGTTTTAAACGCATCAAAAGAAATACCGTCAACTGCCACATGTAAGGAGCGATCTTGCATGAAGCTCATGAGCCATTGGTGCAGTTTGGTTGGGAGACCGTAGGCAGATAATTTACCTAACAATGCCTGGTGCCAAACGCGGTCAAAGGCTTTAGATATATCCAAGGCTATTGCACGGGATTCACCAAACTTTTCAATAGTGTTTGTCCAGAGCTGAGTGACATAAGCCAGCAAATCTCCAGTATTAAAGCCTAATGTCTGACTTGGCTAGTTCAAATATACGAATTATATTATAGCCTTCGCAAGTTCTAAAGCTGTAAGATATTATTTTATTTTTCCGAAAATTTGGCTTGCTAGTAGAAACTAGCCATTAAACATAGGGCTTCTTTATGACTGTTTTGGTAGGTACTCAATAATAATTTGTATATTTGAACTAGCCAAACCAGACCGTAGGCTTTAATATATTATCCTAAATTATTAAAAGAAATTACATTTAAAATTTTTTTAAAATATTTTATGTTGTTATAAATAAATTTTAGGACTAACCATTGAACTTGGCACCCATTTAGATCTCACTTTTTTTGTCGTCAACAACCAAGGCATATATCATAATATTGAACTTGGCACTTATTACACATTTATGTTTTTGATAGGATACTATTAATTTTTTTGGTAGGTACTCATACTCATAAAATTAATACCAAATAGTTTTTGTTATTCTACTGTAATTTCCTACGTTTACGGGGTATAATTGTCTATATTGTGTTATTTTCTATATTTTCTTGTACCTTTAAAATGTTCGAGTGAATTCAGTATCCGGATCTTTTTTCACGCGTTTTCTTCTTAATTTGGCCAAGTTGGGGCGGTATAACGTGCGCAGGCAGTTGTACTCTATAATAGAGCTCTCTTGTTCCTTGATTTGACTTAAATCCAAATTTATAAAATGTACTTTATCTAAGGCTTTAAGTCAGGAGAGTCCAACGTAAGCGTGCCCATTACTTTATAGAGGAGCCTATGTTGAGAAGAGCGCTGTCAAGGCTAAGGCCTTGTGATTTGTGGATAGTATTAGCATATGCTTGGCAAATAGGAAATAATTATTTAAGAAGAGTACGTACGAATTACCTGTTATCTATTGAATACTCAAGAAAAATATAGGTACACAAGTTTCGCACCGCTCCCCACCCCGCTGCTCCACGGTGATGGAATGGATCAACTGAAAGTAACTGTGGGTGTCCAGAAATAAGAAAAATAACTTAAGGAACAGTTTGACAAGTATCAGATTTATATTGACAACAACATAACAACATCAATATAATATAAATATATATGCAGGGTGTTCTTCATTCTAATACCCCCACTAGAACATCATCACGTTGTTAAAATAACAAACCCATGTTTTTTGAACAGAACATATGTTTGTTAGAACTCAATGGTTTGGTCAATACATCCGCCACCATTTCTTCAGTGCCCATGAATTTGACCACAATATCATTGGTGAATATTTTCTCTCTGATATAATGATGTCGCACATCTATGTGCTTCGTCCTACCATGATACCCTGTCGATTGTGCTCAGTTAGCAGCACTTTGGTTGTCACAGAATATGACAGTGGTGGTTTCATTTTCATTCGACCAGAATTCTTGCATGAATTGTCGTAACCACATAGCTTCCTGGGTTGCAGTAGAAAGTGACATGTACTCCGCCTCTGTTGATGAGAGAGCAATTGTTTGTTGCCTCTTGGATGACCATGAAATTGCACCCCCTTGCATCATAAAAACGTAGCCAGAACATGAACGTCTTTCGTCGTTATCACTGGCCCATCAGCGTCACAATAGTGCGTCTGAATTATGAGAAATCATGAAGTTATAATTTTCTTGTGGAGAAATATTCAACTTGTACATGTTTGCCACCAAATTTGCATTGGCTACTACATAATTCCGATTATTGAAAATTTGGCAAAGATCTTCAGAAAATTCAATTCTATATCCATTTTTGATGATGCGACTAACAGATAATAAATTAGTCGTTATTCCAGGAACCAGTAGAACATTTTTAATTTGGATAATTTCAACAGATCCATTCAAAATTATTTTCAACTTGTTGTTCCCATAGCAGTTACTTGGAGCTTCGAATTGTTAGCTACAACTATTTCTTTCACTTCAGAAGATACCTTGTTTTTAAGCCAATCATCACGCATTGTCATGTGCATAGACGCGCCTGAATCGATATACCAGTTAATTATATAGGTTTTTCCAGTAGAAAATGCCGCTGATAAACCCTGTGACTTGGTAACGTTCGATTTTTGAGTTTTTTCACTATGCTTCACGTTTTTGTTGCATTCTTGTGCCTTGTGACCGTATTGATTGCATTGAAAACAGCGTGGTCCTTTTTTGTATAAAACCTTATTTTTAGCCTGAGTAAGAAAAGCAGAATCATTATTCGAATGTTTCACGTCTTGAAGCAGCTTTGTCTTGATAGAATCCCCTGTGATCTTCACACCAGAGCTTTCAATGCCCATGATCATGGGTTTGTATTCTTCAGGCAAACCCGCTAACAAAAGACTACCAATCCACTCATCACTGACTATAAAACCAACACCTGATAGTTTATGAGCGGTTATAATGATTGTATTCACGTATTCCTCCACTGAGTTGCAATTTTCGAGACGTGTGGTTATCAATGTTCTGAGGAGACCAACCCTCCTAGTCAAACCAGAATCTTCGAAAACTTCTCTCAACTTGTCCCATACCTCCTTAGCTGTCTTTGCGCTTTGGACGTGTATGTAATTGATCGGATCGATGAGTAGAATAATCTTAGACTTAGCTTTTGTGATTTTATTCTCATCCACTTCAATAACAGTTACACATTCCCAGAGCTCTTCATGTTCTAAATATGTTTGAACAGCAAATTGCCATGTATTATAATTTTCGCGACCCTTGAGCCTTTCTATCGACAGCGAACTCCCCAATCCACTTGATGAAGTCATTTGTAGAAAAAGCTTTTTTTTTGAAAATATACCTTCAGACTGACTTGACAACTTGTCAAAAAATATTTGGAACTTTTTATGAAATGCTTATTTCACCTACAGTCCGGAAACTTTTATAAACTTATTGTTCAGCACGTTCTGGGCCCATAACCTGATGGAATGGATCAACTGAAAGTAACTGTGGGTGTCCAGAAATAAGAAAAATAACTTGAGGAACAGTTTGACAAGTATCAGATTTATATTGACAACAACATAACAACATCAATATAATATAAATATATATGCAGGGTGTTCTTCATTCTAATACACGGCCGCCGCACCGTGCACCAAAGTTCGAAATACCTATTTTATTTAATTTTTTATAAGTAATGATTTTAAACTATTGATATGCGCTAAATATTGAAATAATAATTAATGCTAAATCCCAGTTAATAACGTAATAAATACGAAAGTTCGACTATACTTTTAGATATAAATAGTTATAATTACTTAAACTTATATGTTTACATTAAAAAAAAATTGAGGGTAATACTCCACTCGTTATATATATATATATATATATATATATATATATATATATATATATATATATGCACGTAAAGACCTTAAAATCCACATAAAGACCGTCTGTCAACAATTTTTATTGCTGATTCTTACATTGCAGGCACTATAAGATATATAGAATCAATTAATTGAAAAATTATAATAAAATGATAAAAATTTACTAGTTTCCTTTGTATTTACCCAACTACCTATCTGGATGCCAAATTTCAACTTTCTAGGTCATCTGGAACTGGGTTAAAGTTTTTATCTATATAGAGGTCAGTGAAAAAAATGACGATTTTTTGATGTTAATATCTAAATAATTCTTTGAGTTGTTTTTTGAAATTTAGAGCACATATGTATCTTGCAAGTCTCAATATTTAAGCCAAATTTGACATGTTTGTGTAAAAAAGTTTTTGAGTTATGAGGGGGTCAAAGTGTCTCCAAATGGTTCGTGTAATATTACACAAGGTACCGCTCACCATTATTTTACCTTAATCTTGGCTTGACACGCTACCGCTACAGCAAATCTCCAGTAGACCGAAGTTGTCGAAATCCATATTGTCTGTCATGGATTATCTCAAATTTCTCCAGATATTTGATGAGTTCTGTGTTAATCGCTTTTTCAATAACTTTGGATATGACTGAGTTTTCCCGGTGAGTCTGTGATAGTCGTTGGGTATGAAAATGGTATTGTTTTTTCAGGATTTTTTCGATGGTTGCGTTTACGCTTCCATATTTCCCTTCTTCGGGTGCCATACTTGTATTTAAGCGTTGGCGATCGCCATGTCAATTGCATTTTGATATTCTTCACAATCAGCGGCAGTTTTAAAAAGCTGTTTCACGTCTAGATCTGTCCAGTAGTCACGCGTTAATGGGGCTACCAGATTTAATCAAGCACAATATGTTAAGAGCTGTAGATTTGGTAGAATTTACAGGGGATCAAAATATAATAAATAAAAATAAAGATGTATTCAAAGGTATTGGAAAAATTAAATCACAACCAAATAATATAAAATTAAAATTACACCGTACACCATGCAGAAAGTTACATTTCATGCTAATCAACCAGGTAAAAGGTAAAATTAAATGTATGGAGAAGATGAATGAAAAAAAAGTAAGAAAAGCAACTGAATTTAAACATTCAATAGTCATTGTTAAGAAACCCAACAAAGAAATAAGGGTGTGCCTGGATCCTCAACACCTTAATGGTTTAATTTTTCGTAAACACCATCAGCTACCGACGTTTACTGAATTAACTAAAGATTTGCGTGCAGGGCTTGAAAATTATAAGCGGCTTCTTTAGGAACAAGTTAGACTTAGTAACTCAGTATATTATCTTTACCAAAAGTGAAATTTAACTGATTTGAGTCTAATCGTCGAAATCTACGCTCGCAAAGTATAAATAGTTTAATTTGTAAATAATCAAAACACTTAATATATTTTAGACTGGACCCAAAAAGCGTCACAATATCATTAAATAAGGATCTTGAAGCCGTTAAATTAAAATAATTTAGGCAGAATTGTCAGTTTGCAAATTATCATTTTATTCTTAATTGGTGTAAAAAGGAACGAAAACAAAGCAATTACCAGATGACAAACAAATTGTGCAACTCGATTTAAAGAATTTATAAAATAATAATACTTACGCGGAGTTATGTTGGAGGTATGTTGCTTTTAAATTTAGCCACCCAAAAACCTATGAATTCGATACTAATATCAGCCATTTTTGATAGTTTTTATATTTCATCCCCTACCCACCCCTTTCGTAGGAGTGCTAACAAAATTAGAAAAGTTTTTATCAAATGCAGCCACCCCAAAACTTATAAATTCGACACTAAATTTTATCCCCTTCTAACCCCTATCTTAGGGGTGCTAACAAAATTGGAAATGTAACCATCAAATTTGGCCACCACAAAAACAATAAATTTGATACTAATGTCGGTGTGTTTAATAGATTTTATATTTCATCCCTCTCCCACCTCTTTTGTATGGATGCTTACATAACTGGAAATGTCACTATTAAACTTGAAGTTCCCGAAGACTATGAATTCGACACTAATATTAGCCGTTTTTGATAGTTTTTACATCCAATCCCCTTCTTATCCCCCATTGTATGGGTGCTAACAACACTAAAACTACCCCTGGTATGTATAAAACAACTAAAAATTTCATCCCAATGGGTCCAGCGGTTTTTTTTAATTAGGTAAAACTTAAAATTCTTACTTATTATTATTGCTATTACCGCGGAAAATTTTGCTTGCAATTTTTAGTTTATGAATAATACACAGTTAGTGCTAGTAACTTTGTTGACTTAATAAAAACATAATAGCTGCTGTGATAGGGATCGAATTAATGAATCAAAATTATAATTCTGTTTGTTTACATTAAGTTTTTAGTCGATTGGCAGTAAATGAATGCAAGAAAAATGGCATTTAAAAATTATCTAAAAGGGTGAAAGAATGAACCACAGGAGCGTAGTTAAAAATATATTGTAGTGTTGATATATGAAGCAATCTTAATATCTCCATGTTGATTGTAGTGTCTATTGTAAGTCTATTTCTTTTTATATAGAATGCTGGCCAGCTAATTAAAAACGTAGTGTTCCAATTTTTGTTTACTTTATACATATACATATATATATACTTACATATACTTATACATATACATTTTTCTCGATGGCACATTAGACGTTAGGGCAAAACTAGTCAGAAAAGATATCTGAAAATTTGTAATAGCGGGTTTTTGGCATTGGTTTATCGAATGAAAATATGCTCGACTTTTAGCGACTTCCGGTTGTATCTTTAACTTTTTAAATTGCTTATCATAGAAGAAGTGGCAACCTTAAACATGAATAATAAGCGCATCAGCATGGTATGGCATGCCAACGATGCCGCAATATTCGCGAAAACCAAGAATGACCTGCAGAGGCAGCTCTTTAAGTTCTACCAAGCAAGTCGACAACTTAACATAAGCATATCAATCGAAAAAACAAAAAGCATGACCATCGCTAAAGAACCACTCAGAAGTAAGCTTGTAATTAAAGATAAGCCCTTACAGCAGGTGGATGCAATTTAAATACTTTGGCATGGATATCTCCAGCGGCCACGATCCAACAAATGACCTATGAAACCCTTCATGACGTACGCAATAGAAGCGACAACCAAAAGCATGCTACGCGTGCAAAAATGGAAGAGCTGAGAACCATAGCTGTCAAAACCAGAAGATACCGTGTGAGAAATACAAACATAAGAGAACAATGCGGCGTACAGGATATAGTAAAATGGGGTAGACAAAGAAAATGGGAATGGTATAACCATGTCAAAAGAATGACCAAGAATAGACTACCCCGCATAGAACTAGAGGGAACACCAACAGGCAACCACCCCCCAGAAGACCACCAAAAAGATGAAGAGACAGCTGGCAGTCCACATCACAGAAAATGTTACGACGACAAGACCGGAATTAACAGATCACTATGATCTCAAACGAGTAGAAGAAGAAGAATTGCTTACCTAATTATAGACAACTTTTTAACAGGGTACTATACCTAATTTTATTGTTTTTTAAAATAATAATTATTTTGGTAAAAAAATTGACATTTTACTGTTATTGAAGATAAAAAAAAATTGCAAATAGAAAATGTACAAAAGATACGTAGAGGTTCAAAAATCAGTGTCAGGAAAGAGAAAAGACTAGCTGAATTGGCTGGCTACAACAGCCAATCAGGAACGCAAAAAGTAACGATTAAGGATGTGAACAAGACCAGGAATAGGTATAAAAGGTTGAAAGGTGTGGCAAAGAAGGTTGTGGCAAAAAAAGAGTGATAAAAATGAATTTGATAAAAGGTTATCTGACGATTTCCAGACCAATATTAAACTTTTCTGAAAGTAAAAAAGAAGTAAATATACTACCTTGCTACTGAAAAAAATCAGTAACCAAGATAGTAGTATAGCGAAAGGAGAGAAATGCGTTTTAAAGAGATGGAAGAAATACTTTGAAGGTTTATTTAAGAAAAAGGATACACAAGCACAGTCCCCATTTCGAGACATAAATAAAAGTTGCAATGAAAATGAAATAAGGAAGACAGATATCGTAAAAGCGTTGATCAGTATGAAATTGGATAAGACTGCAGGGTACGACAGGATTACAGTTAAAATGCTATATGCTGGACTGGTGCAAGGCCGTTATCGTGTCGCTTTACAAGGAAAAGGTTCGAAGATTCGCAGCAGGACTGTAAGAACTACCGAGGTATTAGTTTACTCATCATCGTCGTCAAACTGTATGCAAAGATTAGTGACGACTAAATATAAAATGTGCTTACAGGATTTAGAAGAGAAAGAAATGAATCAGGTCAGGTATAGTCTAACATTTTTTGGCCAGATGTCAAAAGGTCTACTGCACTTTCGTAAACTTGGAGAAGCTTTATGACAGAGTGGTGAAAAATGAATTCTGGTAGACATTGTCTATTTATGAGATAGATAGATCTATATTTAAATTAGGAACCCTAATGTACATCTAAGAAGGCATATTACAATATACAGAGAAGAAAATATATAAATATAACCCTAATGTACATCTAAGAAAGCATATTACAATATACAGAGAAGAAAATATATAAATATATATTAATATAATATTAATGTGTAAACAATTGCAAGTAACTTTTTAAAATACATATAGAATAAAAAATAAAAATATGAGGATCACAATAAATCGGTAATTTAAATGAAAAATAGTCATACGAAATAACATTTTAAGTATAATAACTTAAAAATTGCAATGAAATATTAAAAAGTATATACAAATAAAAATACATATATAAACAAAGAGCAATAGTTTTATAAATTTAGATATGTTTACAAATTCACATGTGATATAATAACTTTTATATTGTATTATATTCATATTTATAAACATGTAGTTACTTATTTTGGATGTATTTCTTCAATTTGCCTGTGAACTGAATCAATGAAGCAGATAACTTAACTGACTCTGGTAGTTCATTCAACTCCAAGAAACCTTTGAAAAATAGTAAATTTATCGTACTATGATCGGAAATGCTAGGAACATAAATGTTATTTTTGCCACGTGTGTTATAATTATGAATATTTTTATTAAATGTCACGTACTTCTGAAAGTAATCTGATGCTAAATGGTTCGTTATTTTGCCTTATAAATTTGTTTCATCAATCTTCCTTCATCCATTCTTTCTACGAGTTCAAACCATCTAAGCATTCCTTTATTTATTTTTGTAACCACATCTTCTTTTACACCATAGCGTTCTCTTAGCTCACTATTCTTTACTTTATCCAACCGAGTCACTCCTGCTATACTTCTCATACTTCTCCGCAGCATTAATCCTATTTTCATGCTTCTTCTGCCAAACCCAACATTCATTACCATACATAAATGTAGGAACCAACACACCTCTATGCACCGCATTTTTTGACACTTTCTGGCTATTCATAAAGCTATGCAGTAATAAAAATTGTTATTTATTTTTAGATGACATTAGATTTGTATTAGACGTGTAAAATTTTAAATTTAAATTTATTAAAAACAACTGGTACATGACGTTGAATCAATAATTCAACTAGTACACCCACTTTATTAAAATTATATAATTATTAAAATTTAAATTTATTTATAATTTAAATAACTTTCAATACCTACAGGTATTATGTTGAATTTTAAATAGATTAAAGTAAACAATTAAAATATCTTAAGCTAGCATTAACGGTACCCATTTATTTCGTGCTAAAAAACAACAGCAAAATGCTTTCTTTTTATGTGTTTTTTATTTAAATGTGTTTCAGGCACGTATTCACCAAAATCGATAAAATCCAACCCTCGTTCTTGTGTCACCAGGAAATTGAAAAGAGGCTGTAACGATTTCACGTGCTTAATAGTAAAATCACTTTATCAATATTATTTTATTATTTTTCGTCGTACTTGAAAGATTGTATTGATTTTAAATGAATTTCATTTGCACAGTGGGTAGGAAAATCGTGATTTTAAGTCTTTAATAAAAGTTACTTTTTTATAATACAAGAAAATTAAAAGCATGATTATCCTACTTAAGTACCTACTCTGTACACAACAAGCTTATGCTATATAAACAAATACTTAAACCCATTTGGTCGTATGGTATTCAACTATGGGGATGTGCTAGTCAAAGTAGTCTACAAATCATTCAAATATTTCAAAACAAGGTACTAAGGAACATCGGGGATGCACCCTGGTACATTCGAAACAGTAACCTCCATAAGGATCTGGATATGGATACTGTTGACCAAACTATAGTCAAATTTGCCACGAGTCATGAACTACGACTTCATCATCATACCAATGTTGAGGTAATCCAGCTCCTTGATACTACAGGAAAAGCGAGAAGACTCAAAAGGATTAAACCTTACGAGTTGGTGAAGTAATTTTCAAAAGCAGAGTAATGTGCGTGTTGAAGTGTACGTTAATAAGTACAAAATGTATTAGAAATCTAAGGATGATGTTGAGTAAGACCTTAGATAGTTACAAAGTAGTAATTTAAGTTAGCTGTAAGTTGCTGATTGATCTTATGATCAGATTGTAATCTTAACACAATGCCGCACAATGGTAATTGTTATTAAAAAAAAAAATTTAATTGTTATTTTGGTATTTTTTAAAGAATTAAATAGCTTTATTAAACTTTGGGAACACAAAAGTACAAAATTATTCTTAGGCTAATGATTATTCATATCAAACATTGGTAACTAATAAAAAATATTTATACTAGGTGTACAATAAAAATTTAAATATTACATTTTATTGATATTTAAACAAGCAATTTAAAAAATGATTTTTTCTTGTTTCGTCAATTCGTGATTCGTCACCTGACCCAAAATTTTTTGTTTCGTCGCCTGTACCTATTTGACCTTTTCGCAGGTAATAATTTATTCTGCATTCGTCAACTGGGACTACTACTACTACTACTTAAAAAACCGTTTGGCCACCTCCCTTCACACTTTATCCAGGCTAAAGACTGGCAAAGCAAAAAGTTAAAAAATTTAATATATTAAAACAGGTAATTCTTAACAGAGTTTAATTTGCCGTTCTGGTTTCGCCATAATCTTAAGCCAACCTTTATATGAGACCATTTCGAAGGTAAATGTGCTAAAGCGGCACACATTCTTATATGCTTTCGGACAATTTCATCTTTTCTATATTTCATGGCTAGTCCCAATTCTTAAGCTTTTTGCCAAATGGCTAAGTTAAAATGAGAGTTGCATCCTTTAATTTTCACATCTGTGAAAACTTTCTGCATTCCATTTATCGCAGCCTTCTCAAAATCGACATGGAATTCCATTGGACTGAATTTGGGTATTTCTTTTGGTTATATGGTAAAAAACTCTGTGTAAGTCACTTCTTTTCTATTTGGTAATAGAGCATAAATAACTGGCCAAACGCAAGTTTTTTCTTCTCTGCTTACAAAGTCCATATTGATGTATAATAATAAGGAAGGACAACTCTTAAATGCTCCGTCTACAAAAAAGATTCCATTCAGCAGCAAATATATATATATATATATATATATATATACATATATATCCTGTCGTCAGATTTATTGTCAAATAAAAGAAAATGTTTATATTTATCTAAAATGACAACATCTTTACGGTGTTTAGGCAAACTATTAAGAAAAGCATATCTAGCATGATACAACTGCTGCTTTACTGAAGAAAAACTGGGAATTTGGGTAACAAAGTCAGCTTTATTTATAACGTCTTGCCAATCTATTTGGGTTACTGGTAAAATTTCTTCACAGGACTTTTTCTGAGCATTGAACAAGGCTGTTTCCACTTTATTTTATGCAACATCTGGTGCACATATGAAATGTTCTTTTTAACACTGTTATAATTGTTGGAAGTCAGTACTTCCAACTGTACAATTCCTCTTTGAGAAATTTCTTGATTTTAAAAACTACCCAGTACGGCCCTGACGCCGACAAAAAATCTAAAAAACACGTGCAGTTTTTGTGATCTACCATGTTTTGATCATGCCCTCATCACGTGAAAATTAGTATTCGGCTAGAAACAAAGGGTTCCGTGCAATTTAAAAATCAGCTAAAAAACACGTGTAGTAATTATTCCAAAACATTCCGAAATCGTCGCGCGCAATTGTAGCAACCAATTATACGGTCACGTGACCAGAAAGTTACCAATAAAAACGATGAATTTAACGCGAGAAGAAGCCACGTTCGAAACGGCTTCCGGCTTCGCTTCTCCCTTTGGAATATCATCAGCCGAGGCATGAACACCTCTAGCGTTCAGAGCACTGCTTTAAAACACCACGTGGTAAAATGCACAAATCGAGCCAGCTTTACCGAGTTATCGAAGTATCCAACATATACGCTGCATACGTCGAATAGCAAAAGTAAGTTGAGGCAACAGAGGTTCCGGTGGTGAAGCTGCCCACACCTCAAACCATTTCTAAAGCTTGTCGATGCGCCTCCCCTACTCCTAGCAACTCGTCGTCGCCGCTGGCGCGCAATATTTGTTCTATCGGTTGTCACACTTCCAATACATTTTTGGTTTACACAAGTCCAAAAGTTGTCACTATTTTGATAAATCTTACTTTAGTGAAATTTATAACGTAATTAGAGCACCACTGGCTTTTTTTTTTATTCAACAACTTGCATTTCCATGTTTACTGTAATTTTGCTTGGTACAAACTAAACTTTAAAACTCTGTTAGCGATTAAATCTCTAATCTAATCCGATTAATTTTTTAAAAGTTTTAAAAGGTTTTACATTTAGGCACCCAAAATATACCTACCCTTTAAAATTAATTTTAAATATTAATCACTAGCGCAGGTGCAAAGAAGAAACTACCAAAAAAATATTTGTTACATACATTTTTGAATTTTTTTTATAAAATACATCTGGATAAAACTAATCATAGCAATTTTAATTTTTTTTTAATTAAAAATTATTCTCTTAAAATAAATTTATGGTTTAAAAGAGTTAACTACAATAAAACAAAACAATTTAAAATAAATAAATTTTTTAAATAGTTAAATTAAAAAGAAAAACATTTTTATTTACTTTAGAAACCAAAATAAAAAGCACAATTTTAAAAAGGAATTTCGCAAACATTTTAGGACCTTCTGTTATGTTGCCTAAAAGAATCGATGTCGTGCTGCATTATCTGAAATATTATAGTAATCATCATCACCGAGGGATATCAGAATGAAAATAGAGCAATTTAGAACGTCCCTAATTCATTTCTCAGCTGGACGTGTCTAAGAAAACGACGAAGGGAGATGAAATATATACGTGTTGTATTAAAAATAACAGTTTCTTAACAAGATTGTGTTCATTATAGCCCACAACAATACGCTAGTGTCTAGAATTCGTTATGTGGCACAGCTTTTCTTATTTCTGGTCGGTAATTATTAAAACTTTTTAGGAATATAGACCAGCAAAAGTGGACCTAGACAAAATATTGGATACAAAAACCTTATATTTTTTAACCACAAACATTTTTATTTATTTACAAAAAATAACTCCAAAAATTATTTCGTACAGTTAATTTTTAAAATGATAAATAACTTTTAATTTACGTATAAAGGTAAACTTTAATCTGTTTTAGCATTAATTTTCACTCAACATATATTGTAACTCTTGACTCTGGCAATTTTTTTAATAAACTCAGAAAAGGTTATGTTTTTTAAATTAATACTTTTGAATTTTAATTCCTTTAAAATTATCTGAAAAAAATTGTGGAACCCCCATAATCTAACCCCTTTTTTTAACATGGCCAACAAAACAGTAAATAATTTTAGAGACTATGGTTTGAGACAACAAGTGGCTTATGCGCTTACACTGTGCATCTCCAGACACCTGAAACACCTAACTTTTTTTTTTCTTTATTTTTTTTTATTTAATGTCATTATTGCAATCTATCAAACTTGCAGATATTAAGCAATATATGTAAGATTTTATTTAATCAGAGTGCTCTCACAAAAGCCGTCCAGTGACTGCTCTGTTTATTCTTGAGCCTCCTAGAGATGGACTTGAGGAATCTTTCATTTTAGTCTACGAGCAACTGTTTGGGTGTTCATTAGATTAAATGCCAGCATATTTTGATGATTACTGATTCGATTTTTGTACGCTTTTGTCCTTTCCGAGATTTCTTCTATAACACTTTTGACGCAGAGGTCGTGATGGAGTCTAATGTTTGAGACATACACAGGTTCGATATTATTCTTAGTATCTTTGACTGAAATCATTGTATTATTTCAATGTTTCATTTTGCTGCTGTTCTCCAGAGTGTTAGGCCATATTTCCATATGGGTTTTATTATGCATTTATAAAGCAAAAGTTTGTTTTAAAGCAAGAGCTGTGATTTTTTATTTAGTAGCCAGTACATAGTGCACAACTGTTAGCCCATAGCTAATTACTTTGTAAAAACATGTATCTTCTGGGTTAGGCGTCTATTCAAGTATATTCCAAGAGACTTGGCGGAAGAGATATGCCGTTGAGAGTAATGGGTAGATATGTTTCTTTCCTGTTTGTGAAAGTAACCTGGACAGATTTGGTTTAGTTAGCTTTGATTCGCCAGTCTTTGAGCCATTTGGATACTTGATCAAGACTGTTTTGATGCTTTTGTGCTGCAATTTCTGGTGAATTGTCCATTAATAGAATTGCTGTGTCATCAGCAAATGTTTCAGTAACTACTCCATTGGTCGTAGGAAGAACATCTGTAAAAAGTAGATACAACGTGGGACCCATAATGCTGCTTTGCGGAACTCCAACTTTGATAGCATATAAAGACGTTAACTCTTTTCCTTGTTTTACAAAAAAGTGTTTGTCGCTTAGATATGTTTTTATTAGGTTGTAAAAGTTTATAGGTAGGTCTTTTTTTATTTTGAAAAAAAGTCCGTCATGCCACACTTGATCAAATGCCAGGAACGCTGCGACACTGTATTGTCTTAATTCAAGAGCTTTGTTTATATGTTCCCCTAGTTCTTATTTTTAAATTAATTTTTTATTATAAACCCAACCCCATAAAAATATTTAAAAATAACAAACTTTAAATCAGTGCAATTATTTTATTAAACACTAAAATGGGATTATCATTTTTTTAAAAAAAGTGGTTAAATTGTTTTAAAGTTCTAGTAAATACTGAACATATTAATTTATTGTTGTTTATTTTTTCTAACTGTGGGCGCACTAATAGGTGCAATAATTATTAAAAAAATTTAAAGTAGAAAATGTATCTTCTGCTCTGCTTCTTATAAAACTGATTTACCTCAAATCTAAATCCAATTGCTTGTATACGGGGTGTTTTAAAGTGATTTTTTTTCAAAATATATAAGAATTAGCTCTTTTTTTAAAATTTTCAAAAAAAAAATAATTAAAAAGTTTTTTGGTTCATTTTAACTTTGTTTAAATTTTTAATACCAAATGCATTGTTGTTAATGTCGAGAATATTATTTGGAGTTATTATTATTGTTAGTTTAATTTATTTTATCTATCGACATCTTTTTGTTGTTGGTTGGCTGGTGCCACCGGAAACAAAAAAAATATTTTTCTAAAATTTATTTTCTGTCAATTTAAATTTTTTAACATTTATTTAAATTTAATTTTTATAATTTGGTAATATTTATTGTGGTTTTTTTTAGTATGAATTATTAATTTATATATTTCATATAAACGTTATGAGTACTAGTTGCAGTAACTCAAGTCAAAATAAAGGACATTACATCTTGTTTCCAATGGGGGCGAAAAAAGAACTGCGTATACTCACTTTCTCTTAATTTTTTTCTTTGGTAACTAATTCTGCATTTTCAGTATATTCCGATATTCGCTAATCCGTCCTTTAATTATTCATGACCCTAAATTTGTTATTCATTGGCCCGTTATACGTTATTCCGTTATTTGTTGTTCGTATATCAACCCAATAAAAACTAAACAAATAAAAACTAAATAAATCAATTCAATTACCAGAGTAGGCCTAATGGTTTTGCCAAGTGAAAAATTCCAGTTACACTGTGATACTTTTTGCTATAACAAATTATCGTGTACACGACTTGTACACAGGACAATAAAGATGCCAAAAAATAAGATTGATTACGATGTTGTGGATGAAAGTTTGGACAAGAAAGTATTAAACATTTGGGAATACTAAGATGCCAGCATTGACAAGGACCACTTCCTGGTAATAATCCGAATGAAAGGTCTCTTTAGGCAGTGGCAGCATCGTGTAAAGAAACCAAATGGAGCTTATAAATTTTGCTAAAGAAAAGTAAAAAAGGAGAATATGTAAGTAAATTGTGATTAAGGCATTTGCAATTTTAAGCCAAACATGTAAGCTTGAAGAATTAGGAAAGCCATTTAAAAAATAAAAATCATAGATATTGCTATTATGGTGTATGGTGGAAGTAAAAGAAGTAAAAATTTATAATAGATGTGTAAAGGTTCAAAGTCCAGTGTCAAAAAAAAACCTTGTTGGATTGGTTAGCTACAAAAGACAATTAAAAAACGCAAAATGCAACCATTAAATATTTAAGCAAAACAAGGAATAAGTATGAAATATTAAAAGGTGTAGTTGAAAAAATTGTGGCAATAAAGAAGAAAAATAATAAAGATACATTTGATGAAAGTTATTTGACGACTTTCGTAGCAACATTAAATTTTTCTGAAAGTATATAAGAAAAATAAATTAAGATACTACTTTGCAACCAAAAAAAATTAGAAACCGAGGTAGTAGTATGGTGAAAGGAGAGGAATGAGTTTAAAAGACATGTAAGAAATAAGTTTATTTGAGAAAGATGAGACACAAGCGCAGGCCCAATTCGGGGACAAAAGTGAATATTGCAATAAAAGTAAAATTAGTAACAAAAGCGTTAAATAGTATAAAATTGGGAAAATCTTCAGATTACCGTTAAAATGCTGAAGGCTGGACAGAGCGAGTTAGCTAGTCTTCTAAACCGCCTTTTAAACCTTTGCTGGAGAAACGGTAGTGTACCAAAAGACTGCATCGTCGACAAACTTTATGCATGGTATTATTTAAAAAAAATGACAAATAAAACTGATGGGATGTGTAATTAGGATTTAAAAAAAGTAGATGAATTAATCAGATCTTTTCATTACAAGACATACTCGTAAACTTCTTGGCTAGAAGTCAAAAGGTCTACTGCGCTTTCTAGACTTGAAAAAAGCCTATGAAAGAGTGGTGTAACGAAGTCCGACAATAAATACAAACATAAACTTTCGAAGTATTTCTTCCATCTCTTTAATACGAATTCCTCTTCTTTTACCATACCCTCATCTTGGTTTTTGATTCTTTCCAGGTAAAATGTAGTATTTTTACCTCTGGCTGTTCCTATGGACTTTCAGAGCAGTTTAATGTTGTTTTAAAAATCGTCAGATATCAAATTCATCTTTATAACTCTCCTTCTTCTTGCCACAACCTCTTTGCCACACCTTTTAACCTTTTATACTTATTCTTTGCCTTGTTTACATCCTCAATCGTTACCTTTTGCGTTCTTTGATTGGCTTTTGTAGATAGCCAATCCAGCCAGGCTTTCTTCTCTTCTGACATTGCTTTTTAAAACTCTATGCACATTACGTAATACGAAACCAGAAAATAGAAAATTATAGATACAATATTTCTATTAGACTTTGCATCTTTAACATACCTAACTGACATCTCACCTTAACGGATTTAAGCAAATTAAAAAAGCGATTTGGTGACTTACAGAAAAATAAAAAAAAATTAAACTTTTTACTTATCCACCTACTGTTTCTATAAAAAACGTAAGTAGAGCAGACTTTCATCTTAAATTTGTGTTATTTTCAGTTCCCTTTAACCAGGGAAAAACGGAAATTTGAATTGACTGTTAAAAAACGTTACATCACCTTGCAAAACATAGTCCACACGATAGGTTTAATGCTAAGAAGCAAAAGCAGCTTTTCCAATAAAAAATTAAGTAAAAATATAGGTTTTCCAGACCAGACCATTGGAAATTTCCAATCTATAGTAATTAATATTTAAAAATATCATGCTGCAATAAATCTATTATAAATATATAAAAAAGAGTCGATAGATAAGAATAAATTGAAAGGCATTTTTTTCCATAATTTTTTCTTGAAAAAATATGGCAACATTTATCGCAGAAGCGCTACGCAATCTTTTCGAAAAATGTAAACCTTATTTTTATGAAAAGTAGTTCCATTTGGCAAAGGTGCAGACTCAGATTCCTCTGTATTTTAATAAATGGTTCCTCAAAGTGTCCATGAATATCCATATTTCAGAACAGGGGTTGCAAGAGTAAAATATATTTCAAAGATTTCTTTACATTTTCATACATTTATACACGTCTTGGCCGGGCGACGAAGTGTAAAATTATATCAGCACTAAATCATCAAGGATTACGTTCTTCTCTCAGGTCTCCACTAGGATATACTTTATTCTTATTTTGTATTACACTCAACTTCGCATTGATCTCTGAGACATTTCAGTAATGTTAAGTGGTGCTTGGTAAAGGGATCCTTTCGAGTGTTTTATATATTCTTTGACAAACACGACTTTTCTTTGCAACAACTTAAGCAGTTTTCGTGATTCTAGGCGATAAATAAAAGTCCGCTTTGAAATTTATGTAGCTTACATAAAGCATCTAGTTTAAAAAAAAATAAGCTATGATTTTGTTAATAACTTTTCATTCCGGGAAAAAGTTTTCCACTTCATTCTTCTGAAATTTATTCGTTTTCCAATTCCAATATAATAAATAAAATTTAAAAAATGCATGTATCAAGCTTTTATTTTTTTAAAGTATTGTGATTTCTAAAAAGTATACACAGATCCAATTAAAATAATAAAATAGAATGTTGTTGCAGTAATCAATCCATTTATTTGCCTTTTTTGTTAATTGTGTCTATGGATAAGTCGGTAGAGGTCGACTTCAGCGAAAATATCTAGATCAGATCGAAATTGTTGTAAAAAAAGGCCAGGTCAAGAGAATTAACAACCGACAAGCATGTATGAGAGCACTGATGAAAGTATAAATAGCGAAAGACGTGTGTAAGAATCGTAGCAAATGGAAGGAAGTAATCTCTGCATACCCCTACGGGAAAAAGGCGTGGAAACTGCCCTCCAAGGTATCAACTGAAAAAGATGTGCAAAACAGAGAGTGATAGTTGCCGCTATTTCAATAAAACAAAAGATCTAATAGGTCGAGGTGCTTGAGAGGCCTTCACGACTTTCCCTACAACCTACCCACGAACTCCTCTTTTACAACTTCTGCTTGGAAATTCCCATTTTTTTTACGCTTCTGTATACGATGCCGCTACCGCTTAAAGAGACCTTTTATTCGGCTTATTACTATAAAGTGGTCTGTGTCAATACCTGCACCGCGGTATGCCCGAATGTCCATCACTTTATTGCTCAATTTTTTTATCCACAATCACGAAATTAATTATGCTTTTTGGCATCCTTTTTGTCTTTTGTACAAGTGGATCTTTTTGTGGTCGAACATTGGGTTTGTTACCCCAAACATACCTCAAGCAGACCATTTCCGTTTTCATTCACTCTGTCATCACCGTACATTCCTAGAACACATATTTATCCATTACGCTTTACTTATACGCAACTATTAAAATCGCCTAGCAATACTATTTATTTATTCTGGTTATACTTATTTAAAATATCTGTGTGACACTATCCCAAAACTCCTGCCTCTCTTTTTGGACTGTTGAAATTTAATTCTATAACGAATCTTAAGGAGCATAAACCCCTAGTTAAAATATTCAAGTAAAACCAACTTTCAGGCCCACCCATAACAGTCTTGGGCTCACACATTTAAAGTTAGTCACACATTTATTTATCACACCAATGCCCTGACAACCTCTGCTGGTTTCCGGAAATCCTGACCAGTAGGCTATATAAAGACCAAACCTATTGGTTTCACATTCTTTCCTCTTGGTCTCATTCATACAAAGAACATAATCTGCCTTTTTTATCAGCATCTTAACGACATGTTTGATGAAGATGGATTGCCAATCGGGGACCGTTTTGTTTACCAGCTCGTTCTACTGACTTTGCTCCTTTAGATTTTGGTATTTGGGGTTACATTAAAAATCAGGTATTTTCCAAACCTGTTACAAGAAAGAAAAATATGATGCAGAGAGTCACACTTGCTTTTAAATCTCTAACACCCGACCATATTTCCAGAATTACAAGACATAACTTAATGAAAAGATTTATACATGTTTAGAAGTAGATGGTTTTAATTTTGAACACTTATTATAAAACATTATTTGTTTGATATTACATTTAGTTATTTTTGTTTGTAAGTTATCTATTTAAATTAATATAAAATACCTAGTCAACGTTTTTAATGATATCTACAATTAATAATCCTTTTATGCTATTGGTTACTTTTTAGAATTAATAACTTACATAGAGTCACGCCTTTTTCACATAGGGGTAGGCAGAAACCACTTCCTTCCACTTGCTACGGTTCGTACACACATCTTTTGCTTCCTCTACTTTCATCAGTGCTCTCATACATGCTCTTCGGTTGTTGGTACTCTTGATAACTTATAAAATAATAATAAAATATCACCTTAAATAATAAAAATCATGGCCTACCCTTTACTAATGCTAAAATAAATAAGTGTTGTTATGTTTTAACTAAGATAATGAAATATCTCAAAAGTGCTTGAATTTAGATGTAGTAAAACTCGATACCAAAAAAATTGGAGTTAACGGGCAATTTTATCATAAATTTTTTGTAGAATTTGAAAATAAAATAAATATATTAGGTTTTAGTTAATATAACAAAGTTGACGCTTACTTCCATCAAAAACCTGCAGCTTCGTAATTTCAGATTTTTAACATAATTGTATCCGCCATTACTTTTAATCAAAACTTTTCACGCCACACCCTTTATTGCTAATTATAATTAACAAATATAAGAATATATAGAATATATTATAAGAAAAGTAAAAATATTAATTTTTTTTAAAAAATCCTTAATAAAAATATATATTAACCAAATTTTTTTAAATAACAAACTAACTAATTCAAGCACTAAATTTAACTCAGTAACTTTTTTTTCACTTACTAAATTGACGAACTTCCAGTCAGATAAAAATCGTTACATTACTGACGAAAAGTTTTTTTTTTATAATTTTTGTATGCTATAAAATGAGCAGCCAAAACGTGTCAAAAAAGGTGACTGCGCATAGAAGAGTGTTGGTACCTACACGTATGTATGGTAGTGAATGTTGGGTTTGTCAGAAGAAGCATGAAAGTAGAATCAACGCTGCGGAGATGTCAAGAGTGCCAGCAACCGACGAGAATGTATAAAAGCGCTGGCAAAAGTAAAAGAAGCAAAAGACGTGTGTAAGAACCGTAGCAAGTAAAAAGAAATGGTATATGCCGACCTCTACGTGAAGAAGGCGTGTATACATGCCAGTGGGGATGTGCCACGTCTTTTTTTCGTTCTCTAAAGAGTACTCTGCTAGCGGTTTATCTACTGGCAAATTATGCCCGAGCTCAGCCGTAGAGGGTAGAAGAAAAAAATATAAAAGTGAGCCGCGCCACCGACTTAGACGGTACAAGCCGGAAACCCCTAGATCTTATAGGCACTAGCAGAGCCACAAGATAAACAACTATGATTATGGTGAACCAAATAAATAAAATTATAGCAAAAATATGTTGGATACATTACTCACACAATAAATAATTAAGGTACACAGCTCAATAGCAACATCATAACAAATATAGTCAAAATTAACAGCTATGGTAAAATTTTCTTGCTTAAACAAACCTAAAACACCAAAAATTTAAAATTTACAACTTTATAAAATAACCAGAACAGAAGTAAGAGTAACGGACTTTACCAAGTTACAGAAAAAAAGGTAAGACATATATAAATTAACTCATTAATAACACTAATTCAAACATTTACATAAAGGCAAAGAAAAAAAAAGGTAAAACATATATAAATTAACTCATTAATATCATTAATTCAAACATTTACATAAAGGCTGATAATTCACTAGTTAACCGTTTACATAAAGATTTTCGCTGCCAAAACAATCAAGTTTATTTAAAAATATTTTTACTTGGACATAAAGAATTATTGAAAAGGTTATTTTAATCCAAGTTTAGTTTTGGCATATTATCTAATGCAATAAATAGTTTCCAACAATGTACTATATTAATAAACTAAAACAGAACGTAATCGTGGTGTCAGAATGAGTCACTGCGTTATATATTTAAAAATAAATCACTTATAACCTTTGGGTATACGAATTCACAAAGTACTATATTTATAAACTAAAACAAAACTTACTCGTGGTGTCGAAATGAGACACGGCGTTATATATTTAAAAATAAATCACTGATAACCTTTGGGTATACGAATTCACATGTACTCCTGTGGCCTACTCCTGGGGCTTACTCCTGGGGCTGGTTAGATTATGGGGCGGCACCGGCTAATTAACAATGGCTTCCCTTAAATAGATCCCGCTCGCGGATATTTAACTTGACACCAGAAATCCAAAATATTAACAACGTAGGTAAGATAGAATGGTCAAGTTAAAAATTAAGTGGTTTTTCTTCAAAATCCAATTAAGATGGCCAAAATACAGCCAGATATGAAAGAAATCCCATAGAGGTTCTGCACACGTGCTAATAACACACCGTCCCCAACGACTTTCACCGACACCTCTTCCAAGACTCTCAACACACGACTCCCGCTCCTAGGCCGGAAATCAAGAAAAATGGCGCGGAATAAACGTCAACCCTCAATCTTCTCAAGTCCGTGCTCCACAATCGCCTCGTCCGTGTGGATATCCAGTCCCATCCACACAGAAATTGCAAACCAAACAATCGAATCCTACCCCTACAAGGTATGCAACATTATCTACAACGAATGATATATTTGACTTATCACAGAGTACGGTATGCAACAAGGAGACAATTAATAATGGAACTTGTAGAAGGAAAGAAATAGGCACGTGACAGATGATTGGAATCCGAGGTATGATAACAATTTTCCCTTACCCGACACCTGTTAAAATAGTGGCACCAAGTAATATTCTGCACCAATTGTGTGATCCGAAGCCTCGTTCCATTACAAAGTCAGTGTTAATTTTACCCAATTTACCCTGTTGCAAATTTTTAAAATTCAATCAAATAAATAAAATCACACTTTATACAATTTTTAAACATATTTGAAAAGGTCAAAAAATGTTAAATTCTGAACATATAGATCTACATTTAAATTTTTAGGCAATTTTTATTATGTGTTAGTTTTAGGCAATTTTAAAAGTTGTTATTTAATTTTTTAATGTTCAAATAAATAATGTATTATTGGGCAGGCAGGTTGGATTTAGGCTTCCAAGGCATTTCGTAAAAAAAATTAAACAAACATCTGAAAAAGGAATACCTTTGCCGGTCAAAGGGGTACATAGGTACGATTGTAGATGGTATTGGTCCACATTTGAAAGGATACTTTGAATAAAGGGAAAAAACTACAAATAATAGAAAATGACTGAATTAATAGGAAAAGCGATCACTGATTGTAGCGTCGACTCAAGACAGCGCGTTAAGAAAGGAAAGGAAAGATATACTTCGGAAGCTTATTTGAGAAAGAGGATGATACACAATTACAGGCCTCATTCAAAGACATGAGTGAAAGTTGCAATGAAAGTAAAATTAGTACGACAGAAATTGTGGAAGCGTTGAATAGTATGAAACTGAGTAAAGCTGCTGGTAAGACAGGATAACAGTTAAAATTGGACACGTAGAAAGGATGGATAAAGGAATATTGACGAAACAAATTTATAATGCAAGTGTGAATGGACAAGTCGGTAGAGGTCGACCTCGGCGAACATATCTCGATCAGATTAACATTGTTTTAAAGAAAGGCCAGGTCAAGAGTACCAACAACCGACGAGCATGCATGAGAACACTGATAAAAGTAGAGAAAGCAAAAGATGTGTAAGAACCGTAGCAAGTGGAAGGAAGTGGTCTTTGCCTACCCCTATGGGAAAAAGGCGTGACTATAATTTTTCGTCTCGATTATCTCGAGAACAAAAAATTATATCGACGGGACCAATTTCATTCGACGCATAAATACGCAACTTAGAACTGATTTAATTTTTAAGCATAATCGATAAAGCTGTTTTTTATGGAGAATTAAAAAACTGAAAAAAATGATAAACTACCTGAATTTTGCAATTTATAAATTATACTATTTTAAATATAGAATTTTAAGATATTTTAAATTATATGATTATTGCATGTTAGGAATATTTGTATGGAAAATATAATGACATTTTATAAAAAGAGATAGTTTTAGAAAACAAAAATAGGAATTGGAGAATTTTTAACTTGTGTCAGTATTGAGAGAATAGCATTGAAAAAGCTATAACAGTAAAAAATTATTGTTAGTAATAATCAAGCATTGTTTATAACAAATGATTATTAAACATAATAAAAAAAAAATTTCAATTGTTATAAACAATTAAAAATCGTTTTTTATAATAATTTTAATATTAATAATTATAACAACAACATATATATTATATTTTATTCTTTCCACTGGGAAGTTAGTCGTGTGAACCTCTCGGGTCGCACTTAAACCACTGATATTTCCATTTTCGTTTTTTTTAAGATGTAGACTTTTTTCTTCTGTTATTTGTTTGTACCTTTTTTTATAGTTAACGTTATTAAAATATCTTTAGACATTGCGGTTTTGTGCATTTAATATCAACTTCTTCTTCTTATCCATATTTAGGATCTTTCGATCAGTTAGTTTTGCAGGTTCCTCTGTATCAGTTCCTGGGAGGTGGACTGCCAGCTGTCCTTTTATTTCTTAGGTGGTCTTACGGGTGCTCATTTCCCTATTGGTTTCCCTTCAATTGCGATGCGTGGTAGTCTGCTCTGTTCCATTCTTCTCATGTGGGCGTACCAGCATCTTTTTCTTTGTCTTCCCCATCTAACGATGTCCTGCACTCCGCACTGTTCCCTGATGTCAGTGTTCCTAATTCGGCATTTAATATAAGCGTATAAAAAAATAATTAATTTGGTGACCTTTTTTTTTTTTAAGACATACATACATACATACATAGAGTCACGCCTTTTTCCCATATGGGTAGGCAGAAACCACTTCCTTTCACTTGCTATGGTTCGTACAAACATCTTTTGCTTCCTCTACTTTCATCAGTGCTCTCATACATGCTCTTCGGTTGCTGGTACTCTTGACCTAGCCTTTCTTCAAAACAATGTTGATCTGATCGAGATATGTTCTCCGAGGTCGACCTCTACCGATTTGCCCATTCACACTCGCCTTATAAATTTGTTTCGTCAATCTTCCTTCATCCATCCTTTCTACGTGTCCAAACCATCTAAGCTTTATCTATCTTTGTGACCACATCTTCTTTTACACCACAGCGTTTTCTTATCTCACTATTCTTAACTTTATCTAACCGAGTCACTCCAGCTATACTTCTCAGACTACTCATCTCCGCAGCATTAATCCTATTTTCATGCTTCTTCTGCCAAACCCAACATTCACTACCATACATAAGTGTAGCAACCAACACACCTCTATGCACCGCCAGACGTGCCTTTTTTGACACTTTCTGGCTATTCATAAAGCTATGCAGTGCCCCATTCATTTGTTTTCCTGCCAACACCCTTCGCTCAATCTCTCTGTCATACTTTCCATCTCTAGTAAATTTTGAACCCAAGTACACAAATTTATTAACTTGTTCCACACTTTCTCCCTCAATCAAAACCCCACAGTTTGTTATGCTTTCCTTTCTTTCAAAAACCATTACTTTCGTTTTGCTCACATTTATTTTCATCCCTTTGATTTTTAGTGAATCATGCATAACATTAACCATTGCCTGCAACTCCTCTTCAGATAACGCTTATATGACTTGATCAACGGCGTAAAGAAGGCATTTGACGATCAAGTCATTCATTTTTAATCCATACGCACTCTCTTTCAGATCTTTTAAACAATTGTCGCAATAGACCTTCTGACTTCTAGACAAGAATTTTACGAGTATACCTCGTAAGGAAAAGACCTGATCCATACATCTCCTTCCTCTTCTAAATCCTGCTTGCACATCCCATATCATCTTCTCAGTTTCATTCGTTACTCTTTTGATCAATATCTTTGCATACAGTTTGTCGACTATGCTGAGTAAACCAATACCTCGGTAGTTCTTACAGTCTTGCTGCGAACCTTTTCCCTTGTAAAGCGGCACGATAACGGCCTTGCACCAGTCGTCTGGTACACTACCACTTCTCCAACAAAGGTTAAAAAGGCGGTCCAGTAGACTAGCTACCACGTTTTGTCCAGCCTTCAGCATTTCAACTGTTATCCTGTCGTACCCAGCAGCTTTACCCAATTTCATACTGTTCAACGCTTCCACAATTTTTGTCGTAGTAATTTCACTTTCATTGCAACTTTCACTCATGTCTTCGAATTGGGCCTGTACTTGTGTATCCTCTATCTCAAATAAACTTTCGAAGTATTCCTTCCATCTCTTTAATACGCATTCCTCTCCTTTTACCATATTACCATCTTGGTTTTTGATTCTTTCCAATTGCGAGGTAGTTTTTTTACCTCTGGCTGTTCTTATGGACTTCCAGAAGAGTTTAATATTCTTTTGGAAATCGTCAGATAACCTTCTATCAAATTCATCTTTATCACTTTCCCTATTTTTTGCCACAACCTCTTTTGCCACACCTTTTAACCTTTTATACTTATTTTTTGCCTTGTTTACATCCCAAATCGTTGCCTTTTGCGTTCTTTGATTGGCTTTTGTAGCTAGCCAATCCAGCCAGGCTTTCTTCTTTTCTGACACTGCTTTTTAAACCTCTACGCACGTTTTCTGTAACTTGCATCCTTTCCTTTTTTTACTTACACCGCATACTTCTATAGCAATATCCACGATTCCTTTCTTGAATGGCTTCCACATCTCTTCAACCTCACATGCTTCATCTAAACTGTCAAATTTCTCGGTCAATTTACTAACGAACTCCTCTTTTATACCTTCTTATTGCAAATTCTCAACTTTTATACGCTCTAGTACACTACTTGATTCCTGCACACGATGGCGCCACCGCTTAAAGAGACCTCTTATTCGGCTCATTACTAAGAAGTGGTCTGTGTCAATACCTGCACCGCGGTATGCCCGAGTGTTCATTACTTTATTTTTCAATCTTTTATCCACAATTACAAAATCAATTATACTTCTCTGGTGTCCTTCTTGTCTTGTGTACAAGTGGATCCTTTTATGGTTAAACATTGAGTTTGTTACCACAAGATTTCGCTCCAAACATATTTCAAGTAGATTTTCTCCTATTTCATTTACTCTGCCGTCACCGTACATTCCCAGAACACTGTCATATCCATCACGCTTTACTCCTACCCAACTATTAAAATCACCCAACGTTACAATTCTTTCATTCTGGTTACACCCATTTAAAATATCTGTCATACTATCCCAAAACTCCCGCCTCTCTTTCTGAGCTTTTAAAGACTGGTTCCACTGCGCATTTTGTAGGGCATAAACCCCTAGCAAAAAGATACGAGTAAGACCAACCTTCAGCCTCACCCAGAGGAGTCTTGGGCTTACACATTGAAAGTCAGTCACACATTCATTCTAGCAGAGAGTATTACACCAACGCCCTGAGAACCTCTGCTGGTTTCCGGAACTCCTGACCAGTAGGCTGTATAAGGTCCATGTGTTGTGGTTTCACATCCTTTCCGCTTGGTTTCATTTACACAAAGAATATCAATCCGTCTTTCTTCTATCATCGTGTAAATTTCATCAATTTTATCATTTAATCCTCCCCTCACATTCAAAGTAGCAAAGTTACTGTCCGCAGTCCACATTTCGCCCTCACAAGAAGCATGACATGACAGGTGGCGACGCCTATCGCTATCGTGTTGGTTATAGTCAATACGATTATTACTCATAGCTTCCCATAAGATAAATTCAAATTATACTAGAATAAATGCATAACAAATTAAAATTAAAGTTAAATAAATGTCAAAGAAAATCTTAATCTGACAGAACAAATAAAATTTTAAATCTTTTAGGAAATATATTATTCGCACTCCAGCAAACAAATTTAAGATAAAAGTAAATGTATGGTAGATTTAACCAAGCCAGATTTAAATTAAATGTTAAAAAATTTAAATTGACAGGCAATAGAAATTTGGTAAAAAGGCAATTAAATTATTGGTCTTAGGGATAAAACCGATCTATTTAATGCTTCTATTAGTTGTAATAGCAAAAGAAAATAGTCGCAAAAAGGGTAGACCTATCGTGTGGGCCGCGGACGGCCCGCACTGCGACTATTAGAAGGGAAAGGGATTATAGAAAGAAAATGATTGTGGACACGCTTTTTAAAAAGTTGCAGGTCATAGTTCTCTGGAAAACTGTTTTGGAAGCTTATTCCATTCCATAGCAGCCCTGTAAAAGAAGGATTATTGATGAAGATTGGTCCTTGTAGTGTCAATCTTGAGAGTAAATGGGTGAGACTGATCAGCGTGCCGAGTTCTTCGGCCGAATGTGGCCAATGGTGGTACAAGAGTTCTTATTTCTCTGGAGCATCTCACATGGCAATATCTGTAGAGCAATGACTGGTCTGCAACTCTTCTTCTATGTTCTAGAGGGTGAAGGGTATCTGTGAGAGTTGAGCTGTTTATCAAGCGAATGGCTCTTTTCTGAATGGAATCTAGAAGACGAAGAGAATGCCTTGGTGCAGAACCCCAAATGTGCGAGCAATCCTCCAGTAGAGGTCGGGTTTGAGTCTTGTACGTCGTCAACAGTTGATCAGGAGTAAAAATCTTTCTGGCTTTCCGCAGAAAACCTAGCCTTTGGCTTGCCGACTTTGCGATGTTAGCATCATGGTCATGCCAAGATATATTATTGGACACCGTGACTCCCAAAATTGAGACGGAGGGACTTGGTTCAAGGGTATTTCCGGACATTGTGATGGGATGATTTAACGAATTCACATTCTTGGAAAACGTGGCACTTTGTGTTTTTTGGGCGTTGCACTGAACAAGATTGTTGGTTCCCCACTCGACGATTGTTTTAAGATCTCTATTGATGGAATCAACCTGTTCCTGCCTGAGTCTATTTGTATCATTCACCGAAAGTGATCGATAGGATGTGAAAGTTGAGGCAAGTGTGCTATCGTCTGAGAAACTGTAAATGGGGTTCGTGTTGGTTTTCAAGAGGTCGTTGATGTGTAAAAAAAATAAGGTGGGGGACAGGATGGAACCCTGGGGGACCCCGGCATTAGTTTTAAACGCATCAGAAGAAATACCGTCAACTGCCACATGTAAGGAGCGATCTTGCATGAAGCTCAAGAGCCATTGGCGCAGTTTGGTTGGGAGACCGTAGGCAGATAATTTACTTAACAATGCCTGGTGCCAAACGCGGTCAAAGGCTTTAGATATATCCAAGGCTATTGCACGGGATTCACCAAACTTTTCAATTGTGTTTGTCCAGAGCTGAGTGACATAAGCCAGCAAATCTCCAGTAGACCGAAGTTGTCGAAATCCATATTGTCTGTCATGGATTATCTCAAATTTCTCCAGATATTTGATAAGTTCTGTGTCAATCGCTTTTTCCATAACTTTGGATATGATTGAGAGCAATACAATAGGGCAATAATTTGCAGGAATAGTCTTCTTTCCTTTTTTCGGAATCGGTTGGACTTAAGTGTTTGGAAATACTCCAATAAGAGGGTGAAAAAAATTTGCAAATCATCAACAAACAATATAAATCATCCCTAAAATGCAATATTGTTAAAAGTATACACACCCTGACCTATTTTTCACTGCAGTAAAGCAAATTCGGATCCATATTGTCTATTACTACCAAACGACAGTCGGAAAATTTGTCATGTTGAAATTAAACCTACAATAATTTTTACCTACACATGAAAGTTAAACCTGCAATATGTTGTTGTGACACATATGTACAACTCGTCTGAAATTTTCAAGCATGCATAAAATTTTTACGGCATACCTTATGGCCATTGTAAATCAAAGTTACCCTAAAATTAAAATTGTGCACTGGACTGAGGATTATTTCAGCTTGTATTTATTTTCGAATGTTTCTCCGTTTTATACTGCCGAATAAAAAAAATATATTGCACATTGTTTCGGAGAGTTTTAATAGGGCTCACTCAAAATATAGAGCGTCGCTACTATTATTTTCTATTCTTTTTTTAACTCACTGTTACTTTATTTTAGTTCAAAAAATGTAATTCCTCTGATAATAAAGTTCTTTTGATGGCATTTTTTGTCAATAAGTGAAAATTGCTGCTATTATTTATTGGTAGTAAATTTTGTCGTGTACTTTAATGAACTTGGCAGCAGAATTTAATTGAAATTTTAATACATCTTATAAAATCGGTGTTAACTTACCACCAAGAGAATAAACTAGCTGACTTCGTACGGTTATAAAATACATTAAAGTATAATTTTAACATTTCTACGAAATTAAACAGATTTTGGTGTTGGTACAAACTTTAACTGCAGGTAATATTTAAGTGTGTTGTCATTTAAAATATTATTGCAAAGTAATTAACTGGTACCTACAATTAAGTTACAATATTTAAATTGGGCTAATAAATTTATTTAATTATTAATATTATACAAAACTATAATTGAAAAAATGTTTGCATGTATGTATGTATGTCCATCAATCTACCTATTTAGCCTTCTTCAGTTCTTCTTTGGACATAGGCCTTACCCAGTCTATTCCACCCTTCCCTGTTTGTCGTCATGTTTATTCATCCAGTTCCAGAGTGCTTCTTCAGGTCATGCGCCCACCTCATTTGTGGTCTTTCTCTACTTCTTTTATTTTCTCAGGTTATCCAGTTTAGAGTACATGTGTTTCATCGGTCGTCTTTTTGTTTGATATTGTGACCGGCAAATTTCCATTTTAATTTTGCTACCTCTTTTCTAACATCTCTTACTTTCATTTTATTTCTTATCCACTAGTTTCTCTTTCTATCTATCAGTTTTACATGTAACATTTGTCTTTCCATTGATTTTTTTTTATGAAAATAGTCGCAAAAAGGGTAGACCTATCGTGTGGGCCGCGGACGGCCCGCATTGCGACTATTAGAAGGGGAAGAGATTATAGAAAGGAAATGATTGTGGACACGCTTTTTAAAATGTTGCAGGTCATAGTTCTCTGGAAAAACTGATTTTGGAAGCTTATTCCATTCCGTAGCAGCCCTGTAAAAGACGGATTATTGATGAAGATTGGTCCTTGTAGTGTCAATCTTGAGAGTAAATGGGTGAGACTGATCAGCGTGCCGAGTTCTTCGGTTGAATGTGGCCAATGGTGGTACAATAGTTTTTATTTCTCTGGAGCATCTGCCATGGAAATATCTGTAGAGCAATGACTGGTCTGCAACTCTTCTTCTATGTACTAGAGGGTGAAGGGTATCTGTGAGAGTTGAGCTGTTTATCAAGCGAATGGGTCTTTTCTGAATGGAATCTAGAAGACGAAGAAGACGAAGAGAATGCCTTGGTGCTGAAGACGAAGAATACGAAGAGAATGCCTTGGTGCTGAACCCCAAATGTGCAAGCAATACTCCAGTAGAGGTCGGATTTGAGCCTTGTACGTCGTCAACAGTTGATCAGGAGTAAAAAACTTTCTGGCTTTCCACAAAAAACCTAGCCTCTGGCTTGCCGACTTTGCGATGTTAGCAACATGGTTATGCCAAGACATATTATTGGACACCGTGACTCCCAAAGAAGGGACTTGGTTCAAGGGTATTTCCGGACATTGTGATGGGATGATTTGAGGAAATTACTTTCTTGGAAAATGTGGCACTTTGTGTTGTTTGGGCGTTGAACTGAACAAGATTGTTTGTTCTTTGTGCTTTTGTTATTTTATTCATGTTTTATGTGAGGACAGGGAGTACACATTGATTATATACTTTGGTTTTAAGGTAATGTGCACATTTTTCATTTTTTTAAGATGTAGCCCAACCCAATCTAACTCGTCTCTTTATTTTTGCTGTTTGTTTTTCTTTGTTAAGTTTAATAATTTGTCCCAGATATATGAGTTTATCGACTTTTATTTTTTCTTGCTTCATTCTGATTTTGATGTCTTCATCAGTGTTCGTTATGGTTTTAGTATTGGAGTAGTTTATATTAAGACCTATTTTTTCAGCTGCTGTGTCCAGTTATTCCAGCATTTCCGTCAGTTCTTTTTTCTTATCTGTTATTAAGGCGATATCATCCGCGTATTTTAGGTTGTTCAGGTTTTGTCTTCATATTTTTATACCTTTATCTTCCCAGTCTAATTTTTTAAAAACATCCTTTAGCGCCTGGTTAAAAAGTTAAGGTGATATTGTGTCGCCCTGTTTGACACCTCTTCTTATGTGTATTGGTCCTGTTCCCTAATGGTTTTAATTGTTTAAATGTATGTATGTATGTCCTTTAAAAACTTCCAAACAGCTGGACCGATTGGAATGCAATTTTTAGAAGTTTTTTTATACATACAAAAAGGGTGGAAAGGGAATGGAATATAAAAACTATTAAAAAGGCTAATATTAGTGTCGAATTCATAGTTTTAGGAGTCGCTGAGTTTGATAGTGATATTCCCAAAGCAGGCATGCCAGCGTTCGGGCAGGGCAACGTCTGACGGGTCCGCTAGTCCATAATATTTGTGTCAGCGATTAAAAATGTAAGTACATAAATGTGATTTTTAAAAAACCAGATGCATTAAGTGAAATATACATATACATTAAACATATAGGTATAAGGCGGATCAATTATTTATCAGAAAACAATTACTTTCTTGGCAACATGCCTCGACGAACATTGAATTATATTTGATAGATAAATCTTAGAGCTTTAAATGTACTAAGTACAATGTTCGTTATTATACTCGATGATTACCTACTAATATAAACCTCTAGAAATTGGTTAAAATTGAATCTATTTAAACCAAGTTTATTCTTATGTAAATTATGTACAAAAATATGTTTTGCGACGGGGGGAAGAAAGGCTGAGGAGAAGAGGAAAAGTGGAGTTGCCGGCTTACGGAGCTGGTGCCATCTTTTTCTCTGGAGATGTCGCCGTCCGCCTCGATGGAGATAGTGATAGTACTTCGATAATATATAGGTCACTAATTTAGTTGTTTTACTTACTGCAAGTTGTCGAAGTTTGTGTGGGTTTGTGTGGGGCCTTGGTAATCTTGATTTATTACACGTGTATTTGTTTTTATTAAAGTAAAACACTATATAATTGCCACTTATACTAAATTAAACTATAATTGTACAATTTTGGTCTTGTAATCATTAAAATCTTCTCACTGGTTGTCGACTTAAACTAAATATAATCTATAATCGGATTTATATGTTACTGTTTAACTGCAGTCATGAAAATTTGAATAAAACTAAAATAATGAGCTACATTTCAATACGTGGGGTTTCAAACGCAATGTTTCTCGCTCGGTGGATCGAAAGCCAGAGGTGTTTATTGCTGGGGAGTCTAGACACAAGAAAGAGAGTTCGGAAACCGGTCAAGCGAGGGGTTTGTTTCTGGCGCTCAAGTCAGCGTTTTTATTGGTCCACGCGTAACCGTCTTTTTGCACAAGGTGTTTAGCTGTTTGCTACAAGCACGTGCCTAGAGGCTGATAGCTTGTCGGCGTCTGGGCCGTAATAAGGGGGTTTTAAATCAAGGAATTGCGTGTAGAGAAATTTTACTGTTGAAATCACGAATTTTCAACAATATGTTTAAACATTTTTTTAGGAGAAGTTATTATGGCAAAAAAATTTATAACATTAATTTGATCAATTTATTAAAACTTGCACGCAAATAAATTTGTTTATTAAAAATTATTTAAAAATGTACTTGGTGCTATGTTTTTTTAACAATGTAAAAGACACAATTAAAATTAAAAGTGTTAGTAGTCAAACACGTTTACTATTATATTAAATTTTTAATGCAAAAATAATAATTTTTAATTTAAATTTATAACAGATTGGGTTAAATCGTATCACTAACGTTAATATAATTATAAAATCATGTTTTATTGTTTTAAAAAAAACATACTTTTATAAACTAAATATCCCAATTAATAATTTTTTAATAACTGAAAAAGTGGATCTTAGTTTTTGCGCGCCGGCGCCGACGACGAAAAGTAGACTGGGCGTGGTAAGCTGTAGAAATGCTCTGAGGTGTGGGCAGCTTTACCGCCGGAACCTCTGATGCCTCGAACTTACTCTTGCTATTCGACGACCTCTTTCGCAGCGTAGATGTTGGATCCTTCGATAACTCAGTAAAGCTGGCTTGATCTGTTTTTTACTTTAAATTTACGTTAAATTCGGCGTATTTGATTGGTATGGTGGAGTGATATGGTCACGTGACCGTATAACTGGTTGCTAAAATTGCGCGCGATGATTTCGGAATGTTCTGGAATAACAACTGCACGTGTTTTTTGGCTGATTTTTAAATTGCACGGGACCCTTTGTTTCTAGCCGAATACTTATTTCCACGTGATGAGGGCGTGATCAAAACATGGTAGATCACAAAATTGCACGTGTTTTTTTAGATAATTTTTTGTCGGCGTCAGGGCCGTACTTAATAGTTTTAAAAATCAAGGAATTTCTCAAAGAGAAATTGTACAGTTGGAAGTACTTATTTCCAACAGTTTTTTTGTACAGGATAAGCGAAACTCGATGTCTCTATTATAAGAAAAAAAACCAAAAAAAAAACCTGAAAAGATGTTCTTAAATGGGATGGAATAAGGTCCATTTTAAGCGTAATTTTCATAATTTACCATATTTAAAAACTATAGTAATGTCTTGATAAATTTTTTGTCTCCAGAAACATACTTATATTTTTCCTTATTTAAAAAAAATTGATCAAAGAGTCAATTCTGACAATACTGTTGCCACTGTTTTGTAGTATCTTAAAGACCATCAATGAAACTCGATTAAGCAAGCCTGTCATAAGTTGAATTTAAAATATAGTTCAGTACGAAAATGGTTAAAAGAAAATGGTTATGATTATAAACATCATAATTCACACTTTGAAAAATAAAGTATACAAAACACCATTTGTCTGCTTAGAACATGTAAAAGGAAAAAAAAGAACTATTTAGAAAAATGTTAAGTAAGGCTTTAGTGAGAGAAGTAAGGCGGTGAGAAGTAAGAGGTGGTTGCATTGTTAATTTGTTCTAGTTATTCAACATACTTTGTTTCTTTCTGTGATATTAGTAGTAACATATTATGTGTTTTGTAATGTTAAAATAATTAAAAACACTAATTAATAATGTTTAATTATTAAAAGATACGACTTTGCTTTTTGTTTTCAAAGGATACTTCTTTAAATCGTGACGATTGCGAATTTTGGATAATACTTTTTTTTACAAATTTGCTTATAATTTTATCGTAAAATTTCTTGACAAAATTTGTTTAGAAAATAAGATTTTTTGCAAAAATAAAGGTATGTTACTGGAAAAAAAATTAATGGCGTCATTACTTTACTTTGCAAATATGAAGAAATAAACAAATAAGGCTTAAAATGGACCTTACTCATTCCTTTTTAAAAAAATGTTTGCTATATTTTTTTCTTTTCTTATAATAGAGCTAAGACATCAAGTTTCGTTCACCCTGTACAGTATTAAAATACATTTTTTAAAATTAAAACCTTATCAGCAAGATGATTTCTCTTTTAAAAAAATTTTCCCCAGCGATTTTTATGTAAACCTAGACCGCAGCGCTTTTTTTTGTCTTTCAATTTTTTATTTAATTATTTAGCTTCCCACGTTTTACGAGAACGAGAGCTAAACAAACAAAAAATAGGGACTCATGCTGGCTCTTAATCACAATTTACACAATTAGGATTTTTGCCTAAGGTATCAAACAGATGATACTTTGTTAAAAGCATTATTGATAAAATTTAATACCCTTTGTTTTTTTTTTGTCCAGCTGGGCCTTGTTTAATTTAATTTAAATTAATAAATAATGATTTTAAAATAAAATAAAATACTTAATGAAATGAAAGTCGGAACCGTTTTCATCATTTTAAACTAAAGATTTTAATGATATAAGGTAATAAACTATAATTTTGCATTAATAACCATTTTTAAACTTTAAGACATTAAATTTGAATTATTATTAGATTTTATAAAACTTTTAATTTCAAAATCCACGATAAAAATATGATTGAACAACTAGAATTCTGTTTTACCACGATAGTAAAAAAACGTCCAAGCCACTGTGAAATACTAATTGCGTGTTGCATTGCAGAGGTTTTTTTTTATTATTATTATATGGCCGAGGGATGACGCAATGTCCATCTAGCCAGTAACTATAGTACTAATATTATTTAACTTGGATGGGATAAGGCTATACTTTTAACACCCAGGGGTCATTTAGGGTGACTAACTCACAGAAAAGGTAGACCACGGTTCAGGTATGAAATGTTTACTTTTGGTTAGGTTACAAAGGGTTTACAATAGCTAGCTAATACTACAGTTTCAGATTGCATGCTTTGATGAATGTCAGTAATATGTTGTATACTGGCAGCTTTTTTAATGCTAGGAGGTGCATTAAGTTGAAGGGAGGAAGAATATGGATTTTTATTACTTTCCTATACATTTCTTCTCTATGCTGGGTATATTTTTTACATGCCAAAAAAATTTGATTCAATCACATGTACCATTGCAACTGTCGCATAAATTTAAATCTACTACATTTATTCTACTAAATTGCAGAGGTTAAATATTAAAAAAACATGTCGCATGTCGGTGTGTCGATAACGCGAACGCACGAGATTTCACCCATCCAAAAAGCGTTTATCGCGCACACGGCCGCTATCATGAGCATGTCGCATGTCGGTGACGTAATGAGCATGACGGTGACGCGAACCCATAAGATTTGCCTCAACCAAAAAGGGCCCAACGCGACTAAAGAAATTTTCACTTCAAAAAAAAAAATTACCGTATAAAAATATAAATAAAATCAACTAAATTTTTTATATAAAGAGCATTAAGACTTTATTTTACATTAATTATAACATATCGCATAACACAGTTGATAGTAATAATGCATTAAACCGAGTAACTCTGTTGGATAAAGTAAAGAATAGTGAGATAAGAGAACGCTGTGGTGTAAAAGAAGATGTGGTTATAAAAATAGATAAAGGAATGCTTAAATGGTTTGAACAATTAAAAAGGTTGGATGAAAATAGATTAATGAAACAAATTTATAATGTAACTGTGAATGTTTAACCGTTCCCTATTCAGTAGTATTCCGGCCTCAATATCTTGCAGCGCCTCTCTTAAGATATATTTAGAGTATAAATTAAAAATGACTGGGGACAGTATGCATCCTTGTCTTACACCTCTTAGTATTTTTTTGTATTCTGTTCTGTCTCCGTCTATCCTGACACAAGCCACCTGGTTACAGTTGAGATTTCGGAGGATCTTGATATATTTTTCATCCAGGCCAGTTTTTTTCAAGATTTTTATCATTTTGGTGTGTTGTACTCGGTCAAACGCTTTTGTGTAATTGATAAAACATGCATACACATCACAGTTGACATCCCTGCATCGCTGAAACAATACTTGGACTAAAAAAAAATCCCTGGTTCCTACAGCGTTTCTGAAACCAAATTGGGACTAAGATATCTATGCTTCACAAAGTTTAAATATTCGGGTGTGGATTATTTTCAAAAATATTTTTAACAGATGACTCATCAAGCTTATAGTACGAAACTCATTACATTTTCTAGCATTCGGTTTTTTGGGAAGGACAATAAATTCAGATTTCAGCCATTCTACGGGTGTGTCGCCCGTATCATATATTTTATTAAATACCCTTGTCAACCACTTTAGGTTATCTCCTTTTATTAGTTTTAGTATTTCAGCAAGGATTCTATCAGGACCAGTTGCTTTCCGGTCTTTTACTTTCTTTAGCGCCGAATGTACTTCCACCTGTAGGATTGGAGGACCTTTAGTTTTCTCGATGGTGGGTGACTCTGCTCTAACGTCATTAAAAAGCTCTTTAACGTACTTTTCCCAGGTGTGTTTAATTTGTATCTTATTTACTATAACTCGTTCTTGATTATCGGTAAGTACATTAATTGTATTTCTTTTAACTGTGCCTGCCATTTTCTTAATTTTTTTGTGTAGGTTGAAGTCATTAAATTTGGCTTAGCATTCTTTAACTTCCATGTACTTTTCTAGTATCTCCTTTTCTTTGGCTGCTTTTATTCTTTCCCTGATTTATTTGTGTTTGATCTTGTATTCACTTGTTTTATTTTTGTGCAATCTTCTTTTTGTCATTAATTCTAAGATCTCATCCGTCATCAATGATTTTTTCATCTTTCTTTTGGACAGCAAGTATTTTTCTTTGACACTCTGAATTTTCTCTTAAAGCATTTTCAGATCCTCTTCCATATCTTTGTTGTTATCCTGTCGTTCAATGCCCACCGTAAGTTCCCTTCTTAGTATATCTCTTGTGGTCGTATTTCTTAGTTTCCTAAAATCATACGTTTCTGTTTGTTTTTTCTTTACCTTTTTTAGACTTATTTCCATTCTTTCTACCAGCGGGTTGTGATCTGATTACATATCTGCTCCTGGATAAGTTTTTACCTTTTAATACTATTTCTAAATCTTTGATTAATAAGGATAAAATTTATTTGGAGGATATCAAGCTATAATTATTTATGCAATGAATTAAAATTATTTTGCTGTATTTCAGGTAAAATTTAGTTTTAAAAAGTTAAAAATGTTTCCTGTAATCCAATAAATTGTTAGCTTAGCTAGTGAGTATTTGTGTTAATTTTATATTAAGTTAAGATAAAGGACTAAACTTATTTCCACTTGCGTCACTTCCCCCTGTTCTTTTTTTACGACCACTAAAACAGTGACGTACTTGAAATAAAAATCAGTGCCGTGGTAAAAAATGTCCATAATAAAATATTCTATATTTTATATACAGTGTGGAACAGCCAAATGGAATAAATTTCATAACGAATAAATGAGAGCGTGTTGGGAAAAACGCTTGGAAATGTCGATTTGTATTTTTAGATGCACATTTTTTTCAAAAAAAAATAATTATATAGGGTGTGTCATGTGACAGTGGCCGATACCAACTTTATTATTTTAAATACCCCCTGTATATTATTTATTTTTTTGATTCTTCAGAAAATTCTAGACATAATTTATGTACAATGTCCCATACCTATCTTCAACTGTTTCGGAAATATTAAGTGTTTTCAGATGTATTACAAAAATTAACATTAAAAAATTAAAATTATTTTATTTCACAATTAATGTAAAAAAACAAAAAAACTTTAATTTCAATGTAGGAGATGTTCAAAAAGTTCGCCGCGAACGTCTTGGCAACATGCTAATCTGGTATAGATATGTCTTCTAACGTTACTCAACATCTCAGGCGTGACTGATCTAATCGCAAGCATGATTCGTCTCCTGTCGAAATCGTCTTTCATGAGCTCCTAAATTGGCATCATTTTATGGGGATGCATTTTACTTTCCATTAATATTCGAAATGGCCAGCACGATCTCCTGATCTAACGCCATAAGACTTCTTTTTGTGGGAATATGTCAAAAGTATTGTATACAAAACTAAACCACTCAACTTACATGACTTAAAAAGACGAATCACGCTTGCGATTAGATCAGTCACGCCTGAGATGTTGGGTAACGTTAGAAGACATTTCTATACCAGATTAGCATGTTTCTAAGACGTTCGCGGCGAACATTTTGAACATCTTTTACATTGAAATTAATGTGTTTTTGATTTTTTTTTACATTATTTGTGAAATAAAATAATTTTCTTTTTTTAATGTTAATTTTTGTAATACATTTGAAAACACTTAATATTTCCGAAACAGTTGAAGATAGGTATGGGACATTGAACATGAATTATGTCTAGAATTTATTAAAGAATCCAAAAAATAAATAATATCCAGCGGGTTGTATTTAAAATAAGAAAGTTGGCATCGGCCACTGTCACATGACACACCCTATATAATTATTTTTTTTTGAAAAAAATGCGAATCTTAAAATACAAATCGACGTGATCAAGCGTTTTTCCTAACATGCTTTCATTTATTCGTTATCGAATTTATTTCATTTGGCTGTTCCACACTGTATTATCACAAATACTATAACATTGATTTTGTGTAAAAGCAATACAAACGAAAATTAAACGTTTACTTTTATAAAAACTTTTTGTTTACAATAAATGTTTCGAGGTTTTTTGTAGGTCAGTTGACGTGACTATGTTTTAAAAATAGTAAATTCAACTTAATTACTGCTTATTCATTGCAACATATTTTTATTTAATACTAATTAAAAGTTTTAACTAAAAAGCACCGTGATTTACAAGAAAGACACAAATTTCTCAAATAGTAGTGTTTTTTTGTAGCTAAAAGCTGAATACAGCCCCTTCGTTCATCATCCTTTTCACCAGTAAAGTTCCAATACATTATCTTCGGTTCATCGTTTTTTCCCATCAATCACAACGAAATAATGACATGCCGAGAGAATTGTCTCACAAATTTTTGCTTTATACTATTCAATTATCGAATGCCAATATTTACAGCCGCACCATGCCGCTCACTAACTTTGATCATTAATTCATAAATTTTCAGTTGTTTTATGAAGGAATATGAGTTAATTAGAGACTTCGAACTTTCGGTAGACAACTTACTTATTTGAACTATAGCAATGATAAATGCTATTTTGGAATTTAAGAAACGGTGAGTAAACACTCCAACGATATGATAATAATGGAGAAGAAAAACTTTTAATATGCAATAAAGATTAATGCATTTTCAAATTTTTCTAAATTAATGTATATCGTGACTTGTGAAAGTGTTCTGTCAGTTCGAATACTGATATTGAAATTTTAAATTACTTTATTATTGGTTAAGAAAACAAGAAAACAATGTAAAAATAATTATGTTATAGTTGTGTTTTAGTTACTTTAAAAAGTAAAAAAAGTCAAACAGGTACGACTGTGCATAGAAAAGTGCTGGTCTCGACACTTATGTATGGTAGTTAATGTTGGGTTTGGCAGAAGAAGCTGCGGACAAGAGTAGTCCGAGAAGTATAGCCAAAGTGACTCTGATGGATAAAGTAAAGAATAATGAGATAAGAAAACGCTGTAGTTTAATAAAAGATGTAGTTACAAAGATAGATGAAATTTTTTTTAAATGTTTTAGACACGTGGTGAGGATGGATGAAAGAATTTTGACGAAACAAATTTAAAAGACGAGTGAGAATGGGTAAGACGGTATAGGTCGACCTTGACTAACATTTCTTGATCAGATTGTTTTAAAGAAAGGCCAAGTCAAGAGTACGAACAACAGGCGAATATGAATGACATATATACATATAGTCACGCCTTTTTCCCGTAGGGGTAGTCAGAGACCACTTCCTTTCACTTGCTACGGTTCTTGCACACATCTTTTACATCCTCTACTTTCATCAGTGCTCTCATACATGCCCATCGGTTGTTGGTACTTTTGACCTGGCCTTTCTTCAAAACAATGTTGATCTGATCAAGATATGTTCGCTGAGGTCGACCTCTACCGACTTCCGTCCATTCACACTTGCCTTATAAATTTGTTTAGTTAATCTTCGTTTATACATTCTTTCTACGTGTCCAAACGATCTAGAGCGCTAATAAAAGTAGAAGAAGCAAAAGATGTGTGTACGAACCATAGCAGATGGAAGGAAGCTGGCTACCCCTACGGACAAAGGCGTAACTATATGTATGTATGCAAAAGTTATATAAAAATGTTAATGTTGTTTGTTTTGGAAAACCCTTTTAGTAGTTTTTTTTTGCATTCGTTTTTAATAAATGTTTTAAAATAAAAGTAGCTTAATATTTTTTATTTGCAACACATTTTTTAAGTTAATTTAAACTTTTTATGTTATTTAAAAAAAATAAAATAAAATAATTAAAAATATTCAGTTTATGTTATCAGACCAGGAGCCGATAACCCTTTTTTATGTAGGTTACTTACCACTATCAAAATTCAATTTAAAATGCTACCAGATATTGTGCCAATGCAATTAAATTAAATTTTGGAATTATTAGCTGCTGATGTAGTACGACTCGTCTTTTTTTTTTTTATGTTCTGGTTCCCACGAAAAGGGATATCCTGTAATGTTCAGAGAACATCGTGGGAACCAAGGGAAAGAAGGTTGGAGTTGGTGTTCTTCTTAAATTTCTGGAGGTTGTATGCCTCGGGGAACACCTCCCTAGGCAATGAGTTCCAAAGCCTCGCAATTCGTTGGATGAATGAGTCTTTTGAAAGTGATGTTCTGCAGGTCTCCAAAGTGACCACGAAGGGGTGTGAAGACTGAACTTGACGGGTTAATCTCGAAGAGACTGCCAAAGGAGGAACGATTGTTGATATTTCAGAAGAGCATCGCCCATGAAAATATCTATAAAATAGAGACAAATCGCCAACTTTTCTACGGTGTTCCAGACAAGTGAGCGAGTTTGTAAGCGAGGCATCACCGACGAGACGAATTGCCCTTTTTTGGACAGAATCCAGTAGCTCCAGGATATGTTTAGGTGCTGCACTCCAAATATGGGAACAGTACTCCAGTACAGGTCGGATCTGTGCCTTATAGATCATAAGCAGCTGACTGGAGGTGAAATAGCTCTTGGCACGAAACAAAAAACCAGGTTTTTGGGATGCATTTTTTGCAATGGACCTCACGTGATTTTCTCAGGAAAGGTTATTGCTGATAGTAATACCAAGCATCGATATGGATGACTTCAGTGGTATGGTTAATCCTGACAAAGTTATGTTAGGCACAGTGAGATCGGCTTTTCTAGAGAAATGACATGCTTGTGTTTTGTTTGCATTAAATTCTACCAAGTTATTGGATCCCCATTCGAGAATTGTTGCTAAGTCCATATTTATATTGTTAACATTTCTTCCTCGTTCATTTCTGGTTTCACGGGCTGATATAGGGGCCCTGGAAGAGAAAGCGGTATGGAGGGTACTATCATCGCAAAGCTGTGTACGGGACATGAAGTTGCTTTCAATAGGTCGTTGATGTGAAGTAAAAATAGTGTTGGTGCTAGAATGGATCCTTGCGGAACACCAGCATTTATGAGTAGAGTGTCAGATGAAACTCCATCGACCACTACATGGAGATACCTGTTTGAGAGAAAACTAGCAAGCAGAGAACACAGCTGAGGGGGCAAGCCATAAGATGGAAGCTTGGCGAGGAGTCCCTGGTGTCAAACTCGATCGAACGCCTTGGAGATATCTAATGCCACAGCTAAAGTTTCTCCATACTTTTCAATAGATAGCTGCCATATATGTGAGACGTATGCGAGCAGGTCACCAGTTGATCTCTGATGGCGGAAGCCATATTGCCTATCATTGATAATTCCTGAGTCTTCCAGATATTTCATGAGCTCGATTTTAATGGCTTTTTCCATGACCTTTGCAAATAACTATAGTCCGTTTATAATTTGTCGATAGCACAAAATGTGCGTCCAAGTCATAAAACGGCCGTAATAGTCGTAAAATCATAGGCGGAGGTTCCTGAGGTGTTTATTCATGTCCGTACACAATTTGTTGATAGCTCACTGCAAGTTTGACCCTCATTAGGTTTAGTACGTTTTTGATCGCATTTAATTTACGGCTCGTTGGTGTTTCGGCGTCTACGGCAGTAATTAACGTCTCTAATATTTATTTTGCGAATTTTGTGCAGTGCGTGAGTAACTTTTTTTCATATTCCTACAAACATATACGTACCTTTCGTTCCTGCTTGTTTTGTTTGATTGCTTGCGATGGCTTCGTCATCATCATCAACATCATCAAGTTTTACACCGGTACTGTTGCGTACAGTCAGAAGTCTGTCTATTCACCAAGAGAGAAGACTATTGTTTTGAACGTTCACGATGCTCTGCTTTCTCAGAATCCCACAAACACTGTTCAGAACATAATCAAGAGTTGTGCCCACATGACGGGCGTAGGGAAGTCAACAATATATAGGTTCCTATCAGAAAGAAAAAAACAAGGTATAGCTAACCCAAATACAAACGAATACTTAAAGAGGGGGAGAAAACCTATTGAAATTGATGAATTTGTCAAAAATGGTATTCGAAGAAAAATTCACGAATTTTTTTACAAAAAAGAAATACCCAACTTAAACAAAATTTTACAAGAAGTTAGAGACGACCCGGATTTGCCTCATGTCGGACGAACCAAATTGTGGCAAGTTTTAAAAGAATTAAATTTCCGGTGGGAGAAATCAGACCGAAAATCACTTTTGATTGACCGGGAAGAGATAATATGTTGGAGAAGAAAGTATCTAAGATCTATACGAAAATTTCGGGCTGAAGGAAAGCCAATTTACTATCAGGACGAAACGTGGGTAAACGCAGGTCATACTCTCACAAAAATTTGGTCAGATAAAAATATATCAAGCTCCAGGCAAGCCTTTATGGAAGGTTGGTCTACTGGTATTTCCCCACCCTCTGGTAAAGGCAGTAGATTAATAGTTTCTCACATTGGCAGTGAAAAAGGATTTGCTAAGCATGGTTTGTTGGAATTTCAATCCAAAAGCACAAAAGACTATCACGAGGAGATGACAGCTGATGTTTTCGAAGAGTATTTTGAGCAGATGATTGAACATATACCACCAAACTCAATTATAGTATTAGATAATGCACCTTATCATTCACGACTAGTAGAAAGACTTCCAACGACTGCGTGGAAGAAACAGGATATCATTGAATGGCTGCGGAATAAGTCCCTGCCTTACAAAGATGGAATGGTTAAAGCAGAACTTTTAAAAATTGCCCGGCAACACAAATCTAAGTTCAAGAAATACGTAGTTGACAAAATGGCGGAAAGACGAAACATCACAGTCCTTAGACTTCCACCCTACCACTGCGAATTAAATCCAATTGAACTCATTTGGGCACAAATGAAAAGCTATGTGGCTAGAAAAAATACGTCATATAAAATACAAGCTGTACGTGAATTGTTATATGAGTCTTTACAACATATTACAGAACAAAATTGGCGAGATGCAGTAAGACATGTAATAGAAGAAGAACAAAAAATGTGGGATCTTGACAATATAATTGATGCGACTGTAGAGACACAACCGCTAATTATTAACCTGCAAGACGACTCGGATTCCGAAGATGATCCTGTTTATTTTGAATTTGAATAGTTTTGTAAGTAATCGTATTTTATATCATTTAAAAATAGGTATTAATTAAATAAATGTATCTTTTACAAATTGCAAGTAACTTTTTATTTTTAAATAAAATAAAGAAATTTTATTAAAATAAAAATACAATTTACAGTACCTACAGTTTAAGAATATTAATATATTTATTTATTTAAAGTAACGTAATGTTTTAATCATATACTCTACGACACTGGTCAGTCATTTCCACTCAAAATACCTACATAATCGGATTAAAAGTTCTATAGCTGTATTGTATTTATTCAGATACAAGGTGGGTTAGTCGAAAACATCTTAAACTGCCAGTTTTAGGTTGGTTTTTGTTATTATATCATACTACCTGTCCTCTCTGTATTTCAGTTCTCTAATGAGGGTCAAACTTGCAGTGAGCTATCAACAAATTGTGTACGGACTATAATTAAAAAAATGTTTGGGTGAAAGCCAATGTCAAACCTGGAGAAAAACTAATTAAAAAAAAAAATTGTCTAACTTACCGTGTGGTAAACAGTCAATACTTATATTTATTTACTAAAATCAAATGCGATACGGTTGCAAACACTTCGCTAAGAGCTTAGTTACATCTGCACACTTATGGTGTCGTGTGAAAGTCCTGGACATATCCGGAATTTAATCAAACATTTTAGAAAGTTTCAAAATGTTCTATAAACATATTAAATTTGGTCTAACATTCTAAAACGGTATGTGGAAATTACTCAAATTTTATCGAACATTTTAGTAGCCCAACTACGAGATAAGAGGGAGAGAGGTACCTCATTCAGAAACCCCGGGCAAAGCTGGGTAAAAAAGCTAGTATTTAATAAAATTAACTATTCTTGCCTTTGCATTGGCAAACGTTTTTATTACTTTTTTAAACATATCCTGTTACCCATTCCATTTTATTTAACTTTAGCATGTTGTGTTGTTTAATAAAATTTTGTCCATGGATAGAAGAACAGTTAACAAATTAAGTGTAGTGAAACTTCTCCATAACGGACACCAACGGTTGTTCATTTTCGTATATAAAATACAAATTTAAAAATATATACAAATAAAAAACTTATGTTAAAATAGGAGGTTGTTTTAATAATACTAATAATAATAATAATAATAATAATAATAATAATAATAATAATAATAATAATAATAATAATAATAATAATAATAATAATAATAATAATAATAATAATATTAATATTATTAATAATAATAATAATAATAATAATAATAATAATAATAATAATAATTGCCTCGCCAGCACTAACTGGGCAGCTGATGCTGACACCTTATTAAATGTTTACCGGTCTCTTGTACTCGCCAAGATAGACTACAGATTCATAGTTTATTCATCGGCACGAAAATCAACGCTGAGTTTACTGGATCCCATACAGGTATCCCATGCAGGTATGGGGTACTCAATAGGTGCATTACGTACAGCACCCACTGTGAGTATTTGTAGCGAGACAGGGTTTTCACCTTTACGGTTACACCGCCAGAAACTACTACGAAATTACATCTCCAGAATACGAGCAAAACCTAACCATCGAAATCTTCCGATTTTGTTAGAAGAACACGGCAATATGCTGATAGACCAACTATTACAAGGCCAGTAGGAATCAGAGCACGTGAAATTCTGCCACCACTGGAATTGCATAACTTGACTTTTTTCTCATTAAATGATTTCGAAGTTCCACCATGGTACCTGCCAAAAATTTCTATCTGCTTAGATCTGACTGCCTTTTCTAAGAATTGCACTTTCCCATAAGTTTACCGTCAGCGCTTTTTGGAAATCTTACACGAGTTTTCTCAACAATTTTATATACAAACGGATCTAAAACATCAACCATGTACCGGTTGATGTTTTAGTGCTCTTTCAATTGGTAATCAAACGTTTTCTTGGTCACTGTCACCTTACGCATCCCTGTTTACAGCTGAACTTTATGCTATTTGGCAGCACTTTAGTTTTGCAGTATGTCAAGACTTAATCAAGAAACCATAATCGTCTGTGACTTTCTCAGCGTCCTTGAATCAATTTCAAACCCATTTTCAGATGATCCACTAGTCAAGACAATATTATTTTCTATAGATCACCTCCGTAATATTGGTAAATATGTTAAATTCATTTGGGCACCAAGCCATGATGGATTAATAGGCAACAAAAACGCGGACACAGCAGCTCGTGACGCGGCTGAGAAAAAGACAGTCGACGTTATGGTTTTGAGGAAAGATGAAATAGAAGGGGGATATAAATTTATATTGAAAGAAATGTGGCATCAGGAATGGAGTCGAGTGGACAACAGCCAAAAGTCAATAAAACCCTCTGATGGGCCTTGGCGACCTCCAGAAGCACTGCTCAGGGCTGACAGAGTAAAGATTCACAGATTAAGATTCGGACATACAGCATTAACCCACGCGTTTCTCCTAGAAGGACAAGACCCCCCGATATGTCTCCGTTGTGGTAAATTAACCATAGTGTCACATATCATATGTGAATGTCCAGGATATGAAAATATGCGCCAGATGATTTTTAACAAATCTGAAGAACTCGCAGAAAATTTTACGAACGCCAACAAAATTCAAAATTTTCAATAAAATATAACTCTTGTAATCGAAATCGATGAGCCTTTTTGTTCTTTAAATTCTGGTGCTAATGATTCCAGAAATCGATGCAGCTAAATTACAAAAAAAAATAATAATAATAATAAGCTGAAGGCGGTTCCTTCCGCCAACGGAATTTAAAAAATGTACACTTTTTAAAAAAAATACCAATTTTGGCTTTTTTTTTGTTTTTGACATTATTTTTGACAATTTCTGACTCAACATTTCAAATTATATCACCTCTATATATAGAAATAATTCAAAGTCTTTTAATTTTCTGGTTAGCATCATTTATATTACTACTTACAGTTATAGTAAGTTCTAGTTCATCGTCACTCTTATTGTCGGAAATGAACAACTTTTAGAAGTTTATATTAGGATTTTCCGTTAATAGGGCTGCATCAATCTCCACGTAGTTTAAAATTTTTTTAAGTTCATTACTTTCGCAAAAGTTTAATAATAGTAAATCGTCTTTTGGGTCTAGTAGGTCTAAATTTTCCTTAATTCATTTTACATTACTACCGTTTCTTACAAACCACACCTAATGAAACACTTTTCTCAATTGTTTTTTTCGCTTGGCAAAAACATTAACGATATTTTGGATAACTGAATATCCGCATGGGATGTTGCGTTGTTTAAGAATAAGATAATTTTTATTTTTTACCCTTGCATCTTTATGTTAAATTGCAACCAATCTATGATATCTCTGGTCATCCAGGCCTTCTTGTTGCAGTACCAAATGATTTGCAGTTTATTATCATAAAATTATTATAAATATAAAGAATTTTTACTCGCACCAATCACCAAAGGTTTTTTTCCCATTTAGATTTTCACAAAATATTACTGTTAGTCTTTTCGTAGATTAAAAGATTTACCTCTAGTGCATTTTTTATTGCAAAATATAAAAGTTTTAATTAGTAAGCCTTGATAATAAAGTCGGCGTTAAAAATATCTTGAGGTATATAGCCACTTAATAAATTTGGCACTCTAAAACGTACAGCTTTTCCAGATATTGCTCTAAATTTAATATTATGTTTTGAGCAAAACTTGTTGAGCCAACCCTTGGAGCATTAATTTAAACTAATTTTTTTGGCCGCCTTTAATAGTTATTTTTGTATCTAGAATGCGTTTATGAATGCGAGTTATTTTGTCAAGTTTCAGCAAGGCAAAATAACCTTTCGATAACGAAAAAGCATTTTGCATTTAAGATGCTAACAATATTTTTTCAAAACCTGCATTAAATCTAATATGAGAATAAAAAATTAATATTTAAGTATTTGTCATTGTTAACTGACAGTTTTTGTTTGAACTAAGACAATCTAGTAGGTGGTATTGTTTGCATGACTTTCGTAACGTGTCACACTGTCATAGCTATAAAGTCATTGCTCTAAAGTGTTTAATAAAAAATGATTTTTAAAAGTGATGATGACTACCAAAAGAGTTTGCGAATTATGTAAGTCTCGGATATTTTATTATAATTATGTAATTAAACTAATGCACTCGTGTGTTGAGTATTCAATAAATAAATTCATAAATAAGTTCCCAACATATGACCAATTGTTTAACATTTACGTTTTAGAACGTAAAAGTCTTTTACGTTCTAGAACATAAAAGTATTAATTTGCTGAGTGACAGAAAAGAGCCACTTCGCTTACTGAGATTTTTACGAAAATGTCAACATTTGATGACAGTTTTCGAAAAAGGTTTTCATTTAATTATTGGTCCAGATAATGGATTATTTTTACTTCTTACTTTACAAATCCAAACTTACACTATAGAATTGATGGCAACACCTTTAGTTTTAATCCTTTTATTATTTCTGTAGATTTCCATTTTCACTAAACAATTTTTTTAAGTCGACCTTTTTCTTTAAAATGTCACTAACTTGAGTCTTTCCTGTTTGAAAGTTTTGCCAAAAACTTGAACACTATTAATAATTTTTATAGACGCCTATATCATCGATATTTTTTCTTTCAAACTTTAAAACTATCTCTTAGCCGAACACATTGTTACGCTGTAATCAAATTGTCGCAACTAAATTAGAAATGTGCAAAGAATGAATAAATTTTAAAATGGGTTTCTTTAATTTAAACCCAAAGTATTTACTTACGAGGGCGGTTTGATAAGTCAGTGACTTTTTAAATAAAACAAATTTTTTTCTGCAAATAATCGTTTTATTTTTCTACATAATCACCTTTTAGCTCGATACATTTAGTCCAGCGTTTTTCTAATTTTTTTATTCCCTCCAAATAATAGGTTTTTTCAAAGCTCTCAGTATACGCGTTTGTTTCAGTAATGACTTAATTCTTCATTCGACTCAAATCTCTTACCGCCCAGCCATTTATTTAGGTTTGGAAACAGAAAATTGTCGCAGGAAGCTAAATCTGGAGAATATGCTGGATGGTGTAGCAGTTCGTATCCCAATTCGTGGATTTTGGCCACCGTGACTAGACAAGTGTGAACACATGCATTGTCTTGATGGAACAGCACTTTCTTCTTCGCCAAATGCGGCCATTTTTGCTTCAAATCAACGTCGAATCTGTTCAAAAGCTTTGAATAATATTCGCCGGTGATCGTTTTACCTTTCTTGAGGTATTTGTTGTGAATGACACCGCGAACATACCAAAAAACTGTGGCTGACAGACTCTGTTTCGCCTTCTTTGGTCCACGTTCACCCCAAACAACCCACTGTTTCGATTGTTTCTTGGTCTCTGGCGTGTTGTGATGGATCCATGTTTCATCCACAGTAACAAAACGGCGCAAAAATTCGTCCGGATTACGGCTGAACATCGCTAATCACTCTTTTGAAGTGGTCACACGATTGCGCTTATGATCGAGTGTGAGCAATCGCGGCACCCTTCTCGCAGAGAGTTTTTTCATGTCCAAATAGTCGTGTAAAATTTGATGTACCCGTTCAGTTGAGATACCTACAGCATGAGCCAACTCACGCACATTCATTCTCTGATCATCCAATATCATTTCATGGATTTTATCGACGATTTCCGGCGTGATCACTTCTTTTGGACGACCTTCTTAACCATTGAAATTGATGGTGCCGAGTACCCGTAATATTTATCAAGTCTTTCCTTAGTCACCACAGTTGCATTTGGAGTAACTGCGCGGGAAATTCAAAAAGTCACTGACTTATCAAACTGCCCTCGTACTTAGTTTTATGACTACATGTACCTACTTATACAATTAGTTTTATGACTACAATAAGTTATTTGGGTATCCTGAGCCTTATTTTTAATCGCTTTTATTGTCCGTTGTCGGCAGCTTGGTAAAATTACAAGAATTACATTAAAAAAAATGTGGGTAAATTTTTTCCAAAGTGGTTGCAAAAAGGGTCTGTTATTCAAGGGTGTCCTAGAAAGGTTTTAAATTTTAATTTTTTTTATGAACATAATTTAGAGTTTTTTTTGGGTTTACGGTTTATTATAAGAAAAAATTAAAAAATACTAGATAAAGTTATCCTTTTGTACACTTAACCTTCTTCCTTTGTTGATGCCTATCCATTCCGGATGTTGGCGAGCATAATGGCTATACGAACTTTATTCACTGATACACGGAATAAGCCCAAAGTTGATGTATTAAACCACACTCGGAGATTCTTCAGCCATGATATTCTTCTTCTTCCTACACTCCTTCCACCTTGTATTTTACCTTGGAGTATGAGCTGTAAAAGTCGGTAAAAGCCGGAAAACAACCCCCAACGATACCTAGAATAAACGCATCAATGCCTGAGGTCACTATCCGCCATCGCACTAACAGGAAAATCCTACGAAATCTTGACTCTAATAAGGCAGTAGGACCAGATGGAATTCCGACAATTGTCCTGAAGACCTGTGCTCAAGAGCTCACCCCAGTTCTCTGTAAACTCTTCAAGTTATCATACAGCAAAGAAGTATTTCCGTCCATGTGGAAAAACGCTAAAGTCCAACCGATTCCGAAAAAAGGAAAGAAGACTATTCCCAACCAGTTGACGGTATTTCTTCTGATGCGTTTAAAATTAATGCCAGGGTCCCCCAGGGTTCCATCCTGCCCCCCACCTTATTTCTTTTACACATCAACGACCTCTTGAAAACCACCACAAACCACATTTACAGTTTCGCAGACGAAAGCACACTTGTCTTAACTATCACATCCTATAGATAACTTTCGGTGAATGATACAAATAGACTCATGCAGGAACAGGTTGATTCCATCAATAGAGATCTTGAAGAAATCGTCGAGTGGGGAACCAACAATCTTGTTCAGTTCAACGCCCAAAAAACACAAAGTGCCACGTTTTCCAAGAAAGTAAATTCCTCAAATCATCCCATCACAATGTCCGGAAATACCCTTGAACCAAGTCCTCCATCTCTATTTTGGGAGTCACGGTGTCCAATAATATGTCTTGGCATGACCATGTTGCTAACATCGCAAAGTAGGCAAGCCAGAGGCTAGGTTTTCTGTGGAAAGCCAGAAAGTTTTTTACTCCTGATCAACTGTTGACGACGTACAAGGCTCAAATCCGACCTCTACTGGAGTATTACTCGCACATTTGGGGTTCAGCACCAAGGCATTCTCTTCGTCTTCTAGATTCCATTTAGAAAAGATCCATTCGCTTGATAAACAGCTCAACTCTCACAGATACCCTTCACCCTCTAGAACATAGAAAAAGAGTTGCAGACCAGTCATTGCTCTACAGATATTTCCATGGCAGATGCTCCAGAGAAATAAAAACTCTTGTACCACCATTGGCCACATTCGGCCGAAGAACTCGGCACGCTGATCAGTCTCACCCATTTACTCTCAAGATTGACACTACAAGGACCAATCTCATCAAGAATCCTTCTTTTACAGGGCTGCTACGGAATGGAATAAGCTTTCAAAATCAGTTTTTCCAGAGAACTATGACCTGCAACTTTTTAAAAAGCGTATCCACAATCATTTCCTTTTTATAATCCCTTCCCCTTCTAATAGTCGCAGTGCGGGCCGTCCGCGGCCCACACGATAGGTCTACCCTTTTTGCGACTATTTTCATAAAAAAAAAAAAATCTTTCAGAATTTCTCATTATGTGGCCAAGGTATTCAAGTTTACATTTCTTCACCTGATGTAAGATTTCTTTTTCTTTCTTTATTCTACGTAGCTCCTCTTCGTAGGTTATATGATCCACCCATGAATTTCTCAGAACACGACGCCAGCCAGAGTTCAAAGGCTTTTAATTTCTTGCAAGATGTTTCAGATAACATTCATGACTCAACTCCATATGGAAGAGTTGAGAACACATTGCACCTTAGTATCCGCATTTGGGTGTTTAAAGACAGGTTCCAACTTTTAAACAATTTTAAGGAATATGGCTCGAGCCCTTTCAATTCGGCATCTTATCTTAACCGAGTGGTCCCATTCTTCGTTAATATTTGTTCCCAAATAGTCATACTTGTTAACTCTTTGGATGGGTCTGTTATGTATCAGTAGCTTGCCTTCCATGCGTCTATTTTTAGAGATAATCATGAATTTGGTCTTTTTCGCATTCATCTGCAGTCCATACCTTTTACTTACTTCCACCACTATGTTCATTAATCTTTGAAGTCCCTCTAGATCGTTTGAGATAATTACTGTGTCATCATTATATCGTATGTTATTAATGCACTCGCCATTAACAATCACCTCGTCGGGCTTCTCGAAATATGTATTCTGAATATATGTTAAACAGTAATGGCGAAAATACACACCCCTGTCGAACTCCTCTCTTTATCAAAACTTCAACGGATTCCTTACTTTCTATTCTAACCGAAGAGGTCTGATTCCAATAACTTCACCTAACCATCCCCTTTTTTTCTTATATTATAACCTTTTTTTTATTATTTATGTGTAAATATATATTTTTTTTGTCAATCACGTAAACTTGTTCATTAATTTTAATTTTTTTTTCTTTTCATAAGACCAAGATAACATTGTTGCCGGCGATGATTTTTTTTTCCTTTTCAAGTGTTCAGTCTTAGTTTACTACAATTATTTATGTATGTTATTATAATTTTATTGTTTTCTATGAAATGCTTTATTTTTTAAACTTGCTTTATTTATTAATTACCTAACTATCATGTATTCCAATTCTCCGCGCATTAATTCAAGTTGAACTGCGTACTAATATAGCGCAATCACGAAGCAGAGGAACGAAGCATTCATTGATTCAAAAAGTACGAAATGATTTGCACGCATATCCGCAACAATCGCTATTGCTTGCTGCTGTCGCTGCCTGCAATTAATTTCAAGGTTATAGTGCTAGCACCGCCAATTAACGCCGCTTCAACAAAACAACCACCGCGTTTACAAGACCATTGAAATGTCATATTAATTTAGATACAACAAAAAGTACAAGAAAAGAGGCCAAAGATCCTTACTATGCACGCACAACGGTTCATAGGGTTTTAAAACTTAAAGATGACCCAGACATGCGACTACAGTTTTGTTAGATTAGGACCAAAAAAATATATACTAATGCAAACTTTTTATTTTAGTTTGTTTTTCGGATGTATGCCTTTTTTTTCTAAATGGTTCCTTAAATCAACACAATTGCCATCAGTGGGCTGACAAAATTCCTAGAGTTTTTTTTTTATAAAAATTGTCGCAAAAAGGGTAGACCTATCGTGTGGGCCGCGGACGGCCCACACGGACGGTCGCATATATAGAAAGGAAATGATTGTGGACCCGCTTTTTAAAAAGTTGCAGGTCATATTTCTCTGAAAAAACTGATTTTGGAAGCTTATTCCATTCCGTAGCAGCCCTGTAATAGAAGGATTCTTGATGAGATTGGTCCTTGTAGTGTCAAGCTTGAGAGTAAATGTGTGAGACTGATCAGCGTGCCGAGTTCTTCGGCCGAATGTGGCCAATGGTGGTACAATAGTTTTTATTTCTCTGGAGCATCTGCCATGGAAATATCTGTAGAGCAATGACTGGTCTGCAACTCTTCTTCTATGTTCTAGAGGGTGAAGGGTATCTGGGAGAGTTAAGCTGTTTATCAAGCGAATGGTTTTTTTCTGAATGGAATCTAGAAGACGAAGAGAATGCCTTGGTGCTGAACCCCAAATGTGCGAGCAATACTCCAGTAGAGGTCGGATTTGAGCCTTGTACGTCGTCAACAGTTGATCAGGAGTAAAAAACTTTCTGGCTTTCCACAGAAAACCTAGCCTCTGGCTTGCCGACTTTGCGATGTTAGCAACATGGTCATGCCAAGACATATTATTGGACACCGTGACTTCCAAAATCGAGATGAAGGGACTTGGTTCAAGGGTATTTCCGGACATTGTGATGGGATGATTTGAGGAATTCACTTTCTTGGAAAACGTAGCACTTTGTGTTTTTTGGGCGTTGAACTGAACAAGATTGTTGGTTCCCCACTCGACGATTGCTTTAAGATCTTTATTGATGGAATCAACCTGTTCCTGCCTGAGTCTATTTGTATCATTCACCGAAAGTGATCGATAGAATGTGAAAGTTGATACAAGTGTGCTATCGTCTGCGAAACTGTAAATGGGGTTCGTGGTATCCTGCGAATACTCTGCTCACTTTGAAATAAAACGTATGGGCAATAATTTATGGGGATCAGGTTGATGGGCCATTTTTTTGCCAAAAAATTTAAACAAAGAGACATATTACAAGGATACGAATATTAGACCCTAACATAATTGTCGTTAAATGATAAATGCAAATAAAGTATCTGTCAAAAGCTTATTTGACATAAGTGTGTGCCATTTAGCATCAGCAAATCAGTTTGTGCATGTTAAATATTATTTTTTTTTATTTAGGTGTGCGTGATTTTATAAAAATGGACAAAATTAAGATAGGAGTTGCGATAACGTACCTCTGTAAAAAAAATTATCATTGCAAGAAATTTATAAGGACATGGTAAAAGTATTAGGTGACTCTGCCTTTTGGTACCAGATAATTAAAAACTGGTCAAGAGATTTAAAACTGGAAAGAGAGTCATGTCAACATGCACCAGGTGCAGAAAACCCCAATACTGTGGTGACCAAAGAAAATCTGAATTTAGTTCATGACATGATATTAAATGACACGAATGCTGCTTGCAGACCAGAATCGTGTTTACCAGGTTGCAGTAGAGACAAATTTGGAGATCATTAACAGGAATCCCGATAAATTTAAGCGAAAATTTCTTACGGTTGACAATAATACATGGGTTAATCACTTTGATCCAAAATCCAAAAAACAAAGCATAGAATGGCGGCATTAATGTTCCCTTCCCGTTAAAAATTTCGTGTTTTATTTTTCTATGTTAGAGACAATAATTTGTAAACTATTCACGTATTTTGAATTATTAGAGGACACTATTGTTTCCGCTCTCACAGATATAAACAAAAATGATAATAGATAATCAGAAGATGGTCTGTTTTTCCAACAAGATGGCGCACTTCAGCATTACAGTACAGCTGTAAGGCAATATCTTAATAAACCAAATTGGCATATTATTAAAACATCTGCATTGCGTTTTATCTTTAAGAGGAGTTGTACTTATCATAAACTAAGACTTTTTTACATACATACATAAAGTCACGCAATTTTTCCCGTAGGAGTAGGCAAAAACCACTTCCTTCCACTTGCCTCGGTTCTTACACACATCTTTTGGTTTCTCTACTACGTTGTTGATACTCTTGACCTGGCCTTTCTTCAAAACAATGTTGATCTGATCGAGATATGTTCGCCGAGGTCGACCTCTACCGACTTGTCCATTCACACTCGCCTTACAAATTTGTTTCGTCAATCTTTCCTAATTCATCCTTTTTAAGGGTCCAAACCATCTAAGCTTTTTTTATCTATCCTTGTAACCACATCTTCTTTTACACCACAGAGTTTCCTTATCTTACTATTCTTTACTTTATCTAACCGAGTCACTTCGTCTATACTTCTTAGACTACTCATCTCCGCAGTATTAATCCTATTTTTTAATGCTTTTTATGCCAAACCCAACATTTACTACCATACATAAGTGTAGGAAGAATACGAATCTGAATAGGGATACTTTATTAATTTTTTTAATAATGTTTTTTTTAACAATTTATAACGTTTAAATGTTCAGCGGTAAATTAACCGTTATTTTATGGTTAATTAATTTTTTTTATGTTAACTTTTTGTACCAAAAAAAGAATAAACTTTTAACAACTCTACTCTACTTAATTCAAGGAAACAATTTTCCGCTATGTTAATGTAAAATAAAAGTTTTGTAAAATGTTAAAAAACACTTTTATGATATTAATATAGTATGTAGGCCCCTAAGTAATCTAAAGTTGTAATGAGAGAAGTTTTACTAGCCTAACGTAAAATGTAAAGTTGTTTCAGCATCAAACTCTTTATCATATATAGTTAAGTAAAAACTAAAAAGTTTAATAGATTTTTACAATATTAAAACCATTTCTGTTAAACTATTTAAACACACTTTTAAAATAATTAAGTTATAAATAATAAATGTAGTACTTACTAGAAGCACTTAATAAATGGTAGTAAACGAATAGACGAAACTAAGTTGTTTCAAATTTATTTTTCAAGAAAGTAACTTACATACAAAAAAACATGTTATATTTTATTTTTTTAATTTTTTTTAGTATTTAAATTTACTAAATTCCTTTTTGTTTACTGCAAATACAAAGTATACTGTTTTCTGTGACTAGCGTTTTTCTGTAACTGGGTAAACAGTCAACAAAAAATATTATTAAGGTTTTTTATGTCATTAATGTAAGCAAATTCGTTAAAACGACAAGAATTGTAGCACAACAATTTATGGTTTTTGCATTACCAGGCTTCCTTGCATGCTGCCATCATTATTCGTCATTATTTAATCAACAATCAAGTGAATGTCGTTTCATTAGTTCCGTATTACTATATGGTTTCATGTTATTTTTTTTTTAATGCCTTGATTAAAATTATTATTTCGTGGACATCGCCAGCCATTTTAAAGACATACCAAAAAACTAAGTATAATAACTGTTTTTAAAATATGGGATGTGCAAGCAGGATTTAGGATCAGGTACTTTCCTTACAAAGCAAAGTAAAAAAATTCTCGCTAGTGAGTATGGCGCATTCATTGTTGCAAACCTTTAAAAGGTTCTCATCACTAAAAAAACATCTTCCTTTCAATTTCATTTTTACATGAGACAACAGATCAAAATCGTTGGATGAAAGCTCTAACTGTAAGGAGGGTGCTTCAGTTCTGTAGTGGTCAAATATTCGGTGCAGCCTTTCGCACGGTGATCCGGAGCGTTGTCATGATAAAAGAACTTACGATAAAAGCACCTGATGTCCATTCTTAAATTTGGTCAATAGTTCTTTAGATAATCGATGACTTTAGAAAGGCACTCTTCAGTGTACACAAAGGTCCACATTCATCCGAATGTAAGAGTTCACTCGGCATTGTTGCTCTTCTCTAGTCCCAAATTCTAGTCTATGAGCTTTTCCGTATATACATCCCTCATATAATTCACTATCTAGTTTTTTTTTTTTTATAAAAATAGTCGCAAAAAGGGTAGACCTATCGTGTGGGCCGCACTGCGACTATTAGAAGGGGAAGGGATTATAGAAAGGAAATGATTGTGGACACGCTTTTTAAAAAGTTGCAGGTCATAGTTCTCTGAAAAAACTGATTTTGGAAGCTTATTCCATTCCGTAGCAGCCCTGTAACAGAAGGATTCTTGATGAAGATTGGTCCTTGTAGTGTCAATCTTGAGAGTAAATGGGTGAGACTGATCAGCGTGCCGAGTTCTTCGGCCGAATGTGGCCAATGGTGGTACAAGAGTTTTTATTTCTCTGGAGCATCTGCCATGGAAATATCTGTAGAGCAATGACTGGTCTGCAACTCTTCTTCTATGTTCTAGAGGGTGAAGGGTATCTGTGAGAGTTGAGCTGTTTATTAAACAAATGGCTCTTTTCTGAATGGAATCTAGAAGACGAAGAGAATGCCTTGGTGCTGAACCCCAAATGTGCGAGTAATACTCCAGTAGAGGTCGAATTTGAGCCTTGTACGTCGTCAACAGTTGATCAGGAGTAAAAAACTTTCTAGCTTTCCACAGAAAACCTAGCCTCTGGCTTGCCGACTTTGCGATGTTAGCAACATGGTCATGCCAAGACATATTATTGGACACCGTGACTCCCAAAATCGAGATGGAGGGACTTGGTTCAAGGGTATTTCCGGACATTGTGATGGGATGATTTGAGGAATTCACTTTCTTGGAAAACGTGGCACTTTGTGTTTTTTGGGCGTTGAACTGAACAAGATTGTTGGTTCCCCACTCGACGATTGCTTCAAGATCTCTATTGATGGAATCAACCTGTTCCACGTTTTTGCCAAGTTTGCGTGATGTAATAGATTTTATGTGTCTTTTATTTTGATGGCCAAGTCTTTCGTGGTATAATTGCAACACATTGTCATCCGAAACGAAATTCACTTACATTTTTGTAGCTGGATTAACATTTTTCAAAGACAGTTTGCATAATCCACCGTATCGTCTGTTATTTAAAATATGGCAGTTGACTTCAGTTTCTGATTTACTAGTGAAAAAAGTAAACAAATATTTTTATTATGTGAGAGATTATAAGGATTTTTATCTATTATCTATACCACAAAACTCTTTTCATCCGCAAGCATTGGCGCTATAATTGAGAGTTAAATACTTTGAACAAATTTTATTTGTTTTTGCACAAAGTTTCATATTTTATCGGTGCTGAACGAAGTAAATTTAAGGCATTTGGACAGGTTAATAGACAGATACATTTTTTCGTAACTGCGGTAGTTAATAATAAGGTATCGGTTTTTTTTTAAACGACCTGGATTTTTTTAAATTAATAAATGTACTTTTGTCACGATATTTCTGCATTTGGATTTTACAAGCTGACATTGCTCTTTTATTTAGTGAATTTAACCAATTCAAATGTTTATTATTTTATAAGAATTTAAAAGTTTGTATAAAAGTTCTTGTATAAGAATAGGGTTCTGTGAGTGATCATTTACCTTCAAAGATTCGATTTTTTCACCTCATCGAAAAACTTTAATAAGTTTTTTTATCTTTTCCCACCAAAAAAATATTTTTGATGTTATCAAGAAGTAAGAATATGATTTGTTTAAGTTAACCGAATCTATTTTTCAAACAAATAAAAGCAAAACAAACAAATATTTTAGAAGGAATCAGTAGCATTGGTAGTACCAACCTACCTGCAATATTAACTTCCAGAAGTTTAAAATAGCGCCACTGGTGAATAAAATCCAAAATTCGATTCCTCCTTTTATACCCAGTCCAATTGGAAAAAGATGTTAATTATAGCAGTCTGGGTAAATGACCTGCCAATTTTTCCTGACATCCAGAAACTGAAACACAAAATTAAATCTCAACTTATTAAAAACTTTAAGATGACTGACATTGGTGAAGCCAAGTTCATGCTTGGATTTTAAATTTCAAGGGATTGGAAGAGAAAAGCTATAAGAAGCTATGGATAGATCGGAGAAAGTATATGGAAAACGTTTCAACTCAATTTCATAGGGAAAATTGCAACCCTGCGTCAACTACCCTTGATCCCAATGTAAATTTTTCCAAAGACCAGCTGCCCAACTCTAAAAATAAAAAAAGCAAGATGAAGAATATTCCTTGCTAAGAAGCAGTGCGAAGTCTATTGTTTACGTCACAGGTATCCAGAACGGTTATAGCATTTGCTGTTAGCTTCGTTAACAACAATAATTCAAGAGCTGCACATTAGTCAGCACACTGGAAGTTGGAGTACAATGAAAACAGGTCTTGTGAAATCCTTGGTTATTGTGACTCTAATTTTGCCAGTAATATTGATGAGCTTTCTGTTACCGGATATGTGTTCCTGATGTACAACGCATCCGTATCTTAAAGGACGAAGAAGCAACCGACAACTGCGTTATCAATCACTAAAGCATAATTTATGACGTTGTCCTCTGCTACTCAAAATGCTCTCTGACTAAAGAGTTTGTCAGAGGCGATAGTTCCCTGTTCCGAACAAGAAAAGACTTCACTTTACAGCAGATATCCTGACGAAGATTACATCCCAAGCAAAGTTTGAATGTTGCATTCAGAATATTGGATTAATGTGAGGTTTAGAATTTTTACAAAGTAGCCGAGTAGGTGGGGTGGGGTAGTAATACACTCAGTATATATTATTTGATGTAATCATACATATTGCAGTTATTCTGAACAGTAGATTGTTGTTGATTTTATGCATGTTAGTTGTCATTGTGACAGTTTACATTATATTTCGATATTTTAAAATCATCAAAATTCAATAGATACCTTCTTGAAAAAAAGGAAACTATTTGAAGGATTGGTTCCAACGCTTACATTTCTACAAAAATTTTATTGGTCATTATTTTTTTAAAATCGATTAATATTGAAAAAAAATATAGTTTTTAAAACTTTAAAAGGTTGCTTGCTCTCTTATTTATAAAACAAAATATAAATTGGCAATAAGTGTATCTTATCATTCGATCAAATTTTATTTTAAAATTATTTAATTTATGATTGCAAAAAGTGAGTTTTTTAAACGTTAGCTATTTTATGTTACTAATTAATTAATCTTTTTAAAACCTTAGAGGAGTACGCCACGAATCTTGAAAAATAAACTCCAACCAGATTTACTGGATTTATTAGAAGTGGTTATGTAACAAATGAGCATCTTTAAGTCGTCAAGTCCCTTATAGAAAAGACTGTTGAATATAATAAGCCTTTAGTACTTTTATTTATTGATTTTTTTAAAAAGCTTTTGATACAGTCAACTTTACAGCAATACTGGCAACCTTGAGGCAAAGTAGAATAGACTACAGATATACAGAGCTCATCCAATACATATACACCAATGCAACCGTAAGTGCAATGCTGCATAAACCAACAAATAAATTAAAAATAAAGAGAGGTATTCGGCAAGGCGACACAATCACCCCGAAACTTTTCACGGCAGTTCTCGAATGTGTTTTTAAAACACTAAGCTGGGAGACCAGGGGTATAAACATTGACGGCGAGAGACTTCATCATCTCCGTTTCGCAAATGACATTGTACTATTTGCAGAAAATTTTAACGATGGAAAAATGTTGGATAAATTAAGAGAAGCTTTAAAGAAGGTAGGCCTAAACATGAACATGCAAAAAACAAAACTTATGACAAACCTCGTTCTTGGTGGTACATTAGAAAGTGGCGGATACCAAATAGAACAAGTCTTTAATTATAAATACTTGGGTTATGAAATCAGACTAGGTAGAGATAATCAAACTTGCGAGATATAACGGAGAAAAGGCTTGGGGTTTCCGATTTCCCTTAAAAGGAAAGTTTACGAACAATATGTCTTACCCGTAAAAACTCATGGCGCAGAAATGCTCATACTGACGAAGTAATCGATTCAAAAGTTGCGAATAACACAAAGAGCAACGGAAAGAGCTATGCTTGGCATCACAAGACGGGATAGAATCCCAAATGTCACCGTTCGCCAACGAACCGGAGTCCAAGACATAATTGACTATATAAGTCGACATAAGTGGCGGTGGGCTGCCCATGTGGCCCGTATGTTCGATGGCAGATGGACGAAAAAGGTTTTAGAGTGGTGGCCAAGACAAGATAGGAGTAGAGGTAGATCGCCGACCCGGTGGACAGATGACATCAAAAGAACTGCCGGAAATTGGATCCAAGAATCCCAGAGTAGAACGAAGTGGAAACGTCTTGAGGAGGCCAATGTTCAGCAGTGGACGCAAAAGCTGTTTGATGATTTGATGATGATAATATCAGTAGTTTTTTGAACCAAAGGGTTGCAACAGATAGCTAGAACAAAGCTTGCTAGCCTTCAGCGACTGGCATGACTGGCCATAACTGGAGCTGTGCCCAGCACACCAACCAATGGCAGCGATGGAATACTTTCTGAATCTCCGCAAATATTTCCAAATAAGGTCAGGATAGTTTTCCACAAATTCCTGTTTATGGAAAGACAAATAAAAGGGCAGCCACTTAAAAATCACTTCAGGATACTTAGTGATACACAAAACTAACAAATCTTTAGGATGATTCCTGAACGATAGCCACAAAAATACATGTATAAAAGTCTTTTTTAGTCCTCTTTTTAAAAAAAGATACATGAGTAAAAAAAACCATCTTTTTCCAGAGACTATAAACGTAATGTACACAAATAGCTCAAAAACCCCCGATGAAGTTGGGGCCGGTGTTTCAGCAGGAAACCAAAAACTGAAATATATACTAGTCTTAGTAGGTATGCTACAACTTTTAAGGCTAATATCTTTGCTATAAAATTGTGTGCAAGAGGGCTGACTAACAGTTCTTTGGTGCTTAGAAATAGTTGTATAATATCAGACAGCCAGGCTGCTTTAAAAGCACTGAGCTCCAACAAGTTAAATTCCAAACTTATATTGAATCCCTGTGGTGTCGGGACTGCTTACAGAAAAGTGTTGTCTAAGACATTATTATCAACCTGATAGAATAGGGAAATTAATGAACAGTTATATATGATGATGCTCCGACTTGGATAAAATAAGGTTCAAGATATTTGGTTTTGACAAATTAGAACCTACCAAATTTTAAGAAAATCTAACCTTATACAACCATGAACTTAGCAAAAAAACTGGCTTGTGCGGAGAACTGTAACCTTTAAGGGTAAGAAACAATAAACCCATTAAGGGTCACATTGGAGGGGGGGCCCTACCATAGCGCACTCACGTGATACTTAACCTAATCTATGTTACTAATTATTAAAAAAATGTTTAACAATTGTTTGTTATTGAGTAACTTTTTAATTTAAATTAATACTATTTTGGATATACTTACCTTATAAAAAACTTCAAAAAATTTGCGAAGTACATTTGAAAAAATTTGTATTGCAGGTATCTGACCGTATGGTTGTTTCAAACTACAATTAACGTTGAAATACTTCTCTAAATGTTCTTGACTCCTTTATAAAGACTTTATCTCAAATATTAAATTTATTTAATTCTGCAAAGACACAATTTATACCCGTAGGATATAATTTATGAACAACTTTTAGATGTTGTACGAGGAACACGCGGGTTTTGGCAAATGGCTTGCATCTGACAGTTATATTTGTAAAATAATTACAAAATAACGTTTTAGTAAGTAAAAGCTTCATGTTACTTTGAATTATTCTCTTATATATGATCAAACGATTCTTTAAACTAATCAAACGTCTTATACAGGGTGTTTCAATATTTGACCAACAACGCTTTACAGGAGAAAGTCCTGCGCAAATGAAAAATAAAGTAAGGTTTAAATTTAAAAATTAAAATTATATTTTAATATAAATTTGGCTAATTGTTTTATTTTTTAACTTCGCACTTAGTTTCTTTTTTACTGAACCAGAAGTTTATTTAGAACTATTTTTCGAATATTTAATTCAACGGCATACTTTAATGGGTAGTTTTACTTTTAACACTACTATTTTTGCGACAGTAATTAAATGACCTTTTTTATTAAAATCTGTTCATTTATTTTACAGAATACATGCTTAAGGTAAGGTAGTCGTGGTGTAGGAATAGCGTCAGAAAATTCGAATTCCAAGAACAGCAACAACAAAATGTCCAAGTTATAGCATCCCAAATTAGAATATTTGTAAACGAAGTCAAAACAGTATGCAAATCTTTGAATAATGGAAAAGCGCCAGGGCCTGAAAATATCTCGGCAGAATTAATTAAAAATGAAACTAACAAACTGTATCAACACCTTGCAATCCTATTTTAAAAATACATAAATGGAATGACTGTACCCAAAAAATGGAAAACATCATTAATATTAACAATCCATTAAAAGGGAAAGAGAGACTATATAAAGGGATCACCGTTACTAGTACGTTAAGCCAAATATATGAAAAAATTGTAAAGGAAAAGATCGAGCTGGAATATCATGATATGGAGGCTGAAGAACAAGCAGAATTCCGGGCAAAAAGATTCACTATAGACCACCTCTTTTGCATCTCTCAGCTAGTACAAAAAAAAAGCTTGCATTCAATCAGGAAATACATCTCCTATATGTGGAACTTAAAAAAGCCTAAGATAGTGTCCTCAAAACCAGCTATGGCATGCTCTCGAACAAACAAATATTAGTGCGACCCTCATAAAAGCGGTGAAAGACCTCAACAATAAAATCACAGCACAGGTCAAATGGAAATTCAAATCTCAAATAGATTCAGAACCACTAAATGACTCAAGCAGGGATGCTGCCTGTCACCCACCTTATTCAAGATATACTTAGAACAGGCACTTAATTTATGGAAAAGAAAATGTAACGCCATGGGCATCCCATTAAACAACACCACACTATATACCCTATGCTTCGTAAATGATCAAATAGTGGTGGCCCAAGAATATGACAACCTAGAGTATATGACAAGAAAGCTAATAGAGGAATATGGAAAGTGGGACATAAAATTCAACAAGATTAAAACATAGTACATGTGTATGTACAGCAAGACCTGACACAAAAGGATGGTCAATGTATAAAAAAATGCCAAAGTAATTCATATCTGGGAATGAAAATTACGAATGCTGGAACACTGGACAGCGCAATCAAGGAAAGAAACATTCAAGGAAGGAAAGCCACAGCTATGATGAATGGAATACTCTGAAACCAACATGTATCAAAAACAAATCAGCAGAGAATATTTAACACGATAATAAAAAGTATTGTCACGTACGGTAGTAAGATTTGGTTACCAACGCAAGAATAAAACAAATTATGGGGGTTTTACATGACATAGTAGACGATATCAGGATTAAATAACTTAAGTGGTATGGCCACGTACAGATAATGTACGAAAAACGGCTCCACAAGCAGATATTAGAGTAAACACCCCAGGGTTGACAATGTTATACCACGACAAATTAGTTAAATTAACCGTTTTTAAAATATTTGGCTTAAAACAGGAGTTAATAAATTATTTTTAACTTGTTGATTTGAATTCTTTGGATTTTTTAAAATTAACTACAGCTCTGGAAATAATATTATTTAATGCAGATCTTAAATATACAGGTCTTTTTTTAAATAAATGAAAGATTTTGTAGCAGGCACAATATTTTGCTTTCTTAATTAATTTGCCAAAAAACAAAGCCGCTTTAGCACATATTCAGTCTGATTCAATACTTTTTTTAATCGGTCACCTTTTGAAATGCAAAAATCCTGTAGACAGGGCTATTAATTTGATGGTCACCCGTTAAACGGTAAGTAAGCTTATTTATTTGTGTTTTTTTTTTATCGGCAATTCTTATAAGTAAAGAAAAGTACCCATATTTCAGATAGTGTCCTTATTCTGGATAAGTTTTTTTGAAATTTGCTTATTCAGTCTGATTGAATACTCTTTTTAATCGGTCACCTTTTGAAATGCAAAAATCCTGTAGACAGGGCTATTAATTTGATGGTCACCCATTAAACAGTAAGTAAGCTTATTTATTTGTGTTTTTTTATCAGCAATTCTTATAAGTAAGGAAAAGTACCCATATTTTAAACAGTGTCCTAATTCTGGATAACGAGTTTTTTGGAATTGGCGCGTAATTGCACCTTGTAGCTAGCATTTATTCATCTGCGCCACGTTTTCATAGTGCGAGTGGTAATGAAAAAAATAATTTATTTACATCTGAGTGCTTATTACCTTTTTAACCTGTCTAATCCAAAGAAGCAGCAAAATGAAAAAATATGTAGTAATTATTTATTTTGCTCATAGAATGTGTATGTAATCGTAATTATAGTTTTTATTAGACCCAACCTTAAATTCATTGCATGTTCGTTGTAACGCCATAAAGGTGAAATTTGCATACGTTCCCTAATTTTGAATACCAATAGTTTTCTTATTTTGGATATCAAAATTTGGCATCGTGTTTCATTTGTAACATTATATTTATTTATTTATTTGTTTTTTAGAAGCGCAATAAAAAATGAGTTATATAACCCAAATCAACGTTGTTAAACTATGTGAAAAGTAATAAATCAGTGCACGAGCTTTGTATTACAACAGTAGGGCGAAAAACTGTCTTACCACCCAATTTTGAAAAGCTGATGGTAGAGTACTTGTTTGAGATAAAAAAAGCCTTTTGGCCTTTGTTTCTCCGACGTAATTCGTAAGCCGTCCTTTTTCTTTCCAAAAGAACTCACCACTTCCCTTTACAATTTCAGCAGCTGAAATGCAATGGCTACGTTTGTTTTTTCGCCGTCGTCCACATCTGCTGACCTTCCGTAAACCACAAGCCATTTTGGCGGCAAGAATCAAAGGATTTACAAGAAAAAGTAATCGGACATAAAGGAAAAATACAAAGTATATATCCTGCTTAAAGTGGTTAGGTTAGGTTAAAATGGCGGTTCGGAGGAAACCCACTTAGGCCTTTTGGCCCGTTGTGATACCATGATGGACGGTGGTGCCTTCCCCCTCTAATATAAGAACCAATTGGACCTTTTAATGAAAATTGTGAGGTCATTATTGCTAACAGCTTAAATCGTATAAGTCATCAAAGTCCGGTTGCCCTAATATAAAAGGCCAATTTCTGCCTAGGGCAGGGCAGTGGCAGAGAAGATGTACCATTTTTTCCTCCTCTTCCTTATCATAACAGCTTCCACAGAAGTCGTGTCGTAGCTTTGTGATTCCCATGCGCTGTACGTGAGATCCACCTGCCCAGTGTTCTGTTATGGCCGCGATCACGTTTTCAATGGACTCACTGACTAGTTAAAACATCATTAGTTTGACGTAGATCTAGTTTGGGCCAAATCTGTTTCAATAATGTGCATGTGGGTTCATTTTTCCACCTTAAGTTGGATTCTTGAACTACTTTGCTGTGCGGGAGGAGCCGGCAGTTTCTGAAAGGAGTTTATTGATGACTCCAGTGACATGAATGCAGCGGTACACTGTTTATCTTATGCTCGTATTTCTGCGAAAAATATGAAGCAAGAACTTATGGCTGGAGCACCATCTTTAAAAACACCACGTGGTAAAATGCACATAACTATAATCAAGTAAAATACATCAAATAAAAGCTAGTAACCAGTGAAATCATTATAAAGATACAGGAGGCTTTAAAGCTCCATGTATTAAAGTTAACAATATATTATCGATGACACGTGTTCGTTTCATTTACTGTGAAAATACCAATTTCTGGCGATAAAAGGCAGTAAACCCGTTAGCCTACAGTAAGACAAATCGAGCCAGCGATTACTGAGTTATCGAAGGATTCAACATATCTACGCATTAAAACGACGCCGTCCTAGAGCAAGTATATCCGAGGCAAAAGAATTTCCGACGGGGAAGCTTTCCACACCTCATCACACAGCATACCTCCAATCCCTATTACGCCTGGTGGGGTCGGCGCCGGCGCGTACTCAGATTGATTGTTTTTTCTGTGAGTAAAATTTAATGCGGTAGGCTTGCACCATAGTGGGTGCGGGAGATATGCTTAGTGGTTCATGTCTTTCTCTATAGTGTTTGTATGAGAATATTTTGATTTTATTTTACATATGTCGAAATTTAAAACTTTTGACTAAATTTGGAAACAATTCGGAATCCTAATACGCGAGTCCTATTTGAATTTTGATTGTTTTTTTTTAATGTTTAATCTTTTTTTCTCTCAGAGCTTAATTAAATGAAAAATGCCTTTTCGATACGAGCCTTTTGAAACAACACGCAAAATAATTAACATACCATCACGGAATTGTAAAACGCTATACGTAAGGTAAAGGAGGGGCATCTTTAAGAAATACATCTATTAAGTATGGAATCGATAGAAGTACACTAAGACGTTATGCGTTGAACAAACAAAAATTACAATAATTTCACAAATATTTTCTGTTTCTGAAGAAAAACTACTTGTTAAATATTTACTATCATGCAATAAAAATGCATTACGGTCTGACTAGAAAGCAAGCATTGCAATTGGCTTTTAAATTCGCAGAGGCGAATTCAAAAAAGTATCCTGGTAGCTGGGCAACAAACAATGTCGCTAGAAAAGATTGGTTTCGTGGTTTTCTTTCCAGGAATCAAGAAGTGAGTTTAAGAACACCCGAAGCCACTAGCTTGTCTCGCACTACGAGTTTTAATAAAAAAATTTAAAGTTGGTGCGTGAAAAATACAATTTTAAATCTCAAAATATATAAAATTGCGACGAAACTACGATTGTTCAAGTATGTCCAAAAGTGATAACCAGTAAGAAGCCGAAACAAGTCGGACAAGTGACATCAGCAGATAGAGGAACCACCGTAAGAATTTGTTTCACCGTCAAAGCGATTGGAAACGTAATACCTCCCTTCTTTATATTTCCAAGGGTTAGATATCAAGAACATTTTGTTTCGGAAGGACCGGAAGGATCATGTTGAGACGCTTATCCAAGTGGTTTTGTTTTTTTTCTTTATAAGAAGAGCAAAAACTGTGTTTCTTTATAATTTAATTACATTTTGTGATGTTTGTTTTAATATATCTGTTATTTAAGTTACAAATTTTTTTTATTTTCCCATTTAAAAATAAATTTTCAACTTTCGCAAGACCCCGGTTCAAGTGTCCCTAAGGGTGGGGATAGTTGACTTATATCTCATTGTTTATTCAAATATATATAACATAGTTCAGTACTATAATATCGAAAAAATAATTATTATTAAACCTAAATAAATAAGCTACTGTTTGTTATTATAATTGTATCACTAAGCCTTAATTATAAGAAAATACGATACTTTAAACAAAAATAGGTTCAACTCTCCCGGACTTCCCCTACATATTTATGCATGAAGATTATACAGTGTGTACATAAACTAACGTAAGTTACTAATATTTCGATTCCTGTTAGGTTTACAAAAAAAATGTTGAATTAAATTTTTTTTAAATAATTCAGGACATCTGCATAAATTGATTAAAAGTAATCAGGGAGCACCGTTACTTTAAAATGATGTATTAACATAATTTTTTAAACAGTACAGTTTTCAGTTTTTCTTATTTATTCTACAGTTTTTGAGAAAAATGATTTACGGGAACGTTTCTATCACCAAAATAATTAACAGGAACAAATAACTTATTAATCTCAATTAATTAAATGTTCAAATTGTCTTTTTTTTCTATTTGACAGTATCCAAGTCTATTATAAAGAGCTGATATGTTATTATGCAATTGGTGATTTGTATTTTGTCGGGCTGTTATCAGTATTCTATGTCGCAGTTTATCCCGATTATCATGTTTTGTCTTGTACACAATGTTTTTTAGATATCCCCAAAAAAAATATTTTAAAGGCGATAATTCGAGAGTTTTTGCTGGTCACTTAATTGTGCATCTTTTAATCCACATGTCTTAAAAAAACTCTATTTAAGTAATTTCGAGCAGCAACGCTAAAGTGTGAGTGTGGTGATGCACCATTCTGCTGAAACCAAATTTCATTAAAATTGTTACCAACTGCATTTCTTATTGCTATTTGATTTGTTAACAAATCTAAATATTTTGATCCGTTCCAATTGCCTTCTACAAAGAATGGTCCAATAACAGTGGTGCCGATAAAACCTGCCCAAACAGTAACTTTTAAAGGCCTTTGTGTCTATGTTCCCCCATCCATCTAGGATTAGTATCACTTGTGGAAATTAACTGTACCATTTAACAAAAATTTAGCTTTATAGTAAAAGACCATCTTCAACGAAGAAGCAGATTGCCTTGGCAAAGAAGGGGCAAATAAACAATTTTCCAGCCCAGAACACTTTTGTGGACTTTCCAAAGCCCACTTGAAAGAAGAGGTTCGACGTTGGGAAAAAGATGAAATGAAATCTCACTGGCATAAAGTGCCGGGACAAAGCAAGCGAAAAGGCTAGTAAGTCTTTCGCCAAGGAAAGCTAAACAGCTTCTCGAGTTGGACAAGAAAGACTTGAAACTGGCGACGGGACTTCTCACTGGACACTGCCCTCTAAGGTATCACCTAAAAAAGATGGGCAAAACAGAGAGTGATAGTTGCCGCTACTGCGAGAACTTCACTGAAACTGCTGAACATTTGCTTTGCGAATGCCCAGCGCTTTTCTGCAAGAAGCTCAAGTGTCTGGAAAGGGCCTTCCTAAAGCCCTCCGATGTCAGAAACTTAGTCTTCAGGAAACTAATAAACTTTACTCGAAGTCTCGGAATCCCGGACCTCGAGGGTTATGCACAAAATATCTGATAGGTCGAAGTGCTTAAGAGGCAGCATGGCCCTCACGACCCACCCTACAATCTACAATCTAGAAACGACCATCTAACTTGTTAAAAAAGGGGCTGCATCTACCTTTTTCATTACAGTTTCACAAAATTCTATTCTGCGGTAATAATTAATAATAATTCTTGCAATAGCGTTACTTTATAAAACATATATACATACATATAGTCACGCCTTTTTTCCGTAGCGGTAGGCAGAGACCACTTCCTTCCACTTGCTACGGTTCTTGCACACATCTTTTGCTTCATCTACTTTTATCAGTGCTCTCATGCATGTCGTTGGTTGTTGGTACTCTTGACCTGGCCTTTCTTTAAAACAATGTTGATCTGATTGAGATATGTTCGCCGAGGTCGACCTCTACCAACTTGTCCATTTACACTCGCCTTATAAATTTGTTTCGTCAATCTTCCTTCATCCATCCTTTCTACGTGTCCAAATCATCTAAGCATTCCTTTATCTTTCTTTGTAACCACATCTTCTTTTACACCACAGCGTTCTCTTATTTCACCATTCTTTACTTTATCTAACAGAGTCACTCCGGCTATACTTCTTAGACTACTCATCTCCGCAGCATTAATCCTATTTTTATGCTTCTTCTGCCAAACCCAACATTTACTACCATACATAAGTGAAGGAACTAACACATCTCTATGCACAGCCAGACGTGCCTTTTTTGGCACTTTCTGGCTGTTCTTAAAGCTATGCAGTGCCCCATTCATTTGTTTTTTTTTAATTATTTTACATACGGATCCCACACTAACACCATGTTCTAATGCAGTTTTCCAAATGGATGTAAGAGGACTTTTTACAAAACTTTGCATAACGTCCAAGGAACTTGCAATGTATGTATTTGTCCGGGTGGAATCTTGCAGCTCAAATTTGAAGCAAATATCTTCAGCCGATTGAGCTGAAATTTTGTATACACGTTTAGTTTGGATAACAATGCATGAAAAGATGTGTGACGTTATTTTAAATTTAACATGGCGGACCACCCAAGATGACGGACTAGTAATTTTTACTGCACTCCCACAATATGGGTATCAAATAAAAGGGCTTACTGGGAATAACTCAAAAAATAAAGTAACGTCACTCTGAATCCAATATGGTGTACTTAAAAGATGTCGGACCAAGTTTTTTTATGCTTTCCTACAAGGTGGGTATCAAATGAAATGTCTTGCTGAGAATAACTAGAAAAAAATAAAGTGACGTCAATCTGAATCCAATATGGCGGACTTGAAAGATGGCGTATTAAATATTTTATGTTGTCTTACAATATGGGTATCAAATAAAAGGACCTGCTGAGAGTAAAAAGCGAGTTAAACTCCGTGCTCAAATTTGTCCGAAATTTTGGTGTAAAAGGGTTTTCGAAGTCCTCGATTATGATATTAAAGTCAAATTGTTCAAGTCTAAAGCATCGGTTGGTTAACTTTGATATGTGTAATTTGGAGAGATAGGCATCAACAGCATTGGTTTGCAATCTGTCTAGGAGAAGAAAAACTCCAAAATCAAAGGTCAAGCTTACGTAGCCTTAAGTAGGGTAAAACCATTAGAATGTCTCTTTTTTGAAAAGCTAGATTGTTCGAAATTAACCGGCAAACGACCTTACAACAATGATGCGTTGAATGAGATGACAGACTAAGAAACCTGTAAAGCGATAACAAAAAAGTAAAAAATAAAATAATTAATGATAAATAAATAAAAATAATTTTTTAAAACAAGCTTTTATTTAAGTGCTCTAAAAATAAGAAAATAAACTTTAAATTAAATCAAACTAATCAATTTAAAACATGTTGTACATAATTTATTAAATGATATAAAAGCTTGCCGCGAGATTTGCATATTTTATAGGACACATTTTCTTTCATAGAATTACTTACAATGAGTATGTCAAGCAAGACTATTTAGTACACAGGTTAATCTCACGACAAGCGTGTAATATATGTAGCAAATTGATTGGTTTGATTTAATTTAAAGTTTATTTTATTTTTTTAGGGCACTTAAATAAAAGCTTGTTTTTAAAAATTATTTTTTACTCTTAATTAATTTTTTCCTGTTCGGTAAACATACTTAAATTTTAAAAGTAACTTATTACAATGAACACCTTTTACTAAAGACAATAAAAAATTATTCATGACATTTAAAAACAATTAATGGTAGAAAAACCTACTACTTTTTTGACATTTTTTTATGTTGTTAGTTTTAAACCACTGTAACTTTGGAACTATTTTAAGTAGAAATATGCGATCTTGACGATTGTATTTGTAATTTAACAGATTATAAAAAACTAAAATTATATGCAGTGTTACTGTTTAAAAAATTATGCTAATAAGTTATTTTGGAGTAACGGTGTACCTTATATTATACTAATCAATTTATGCGGATAGCCTGAATTATTTGAAAAAACTTTTATTCAACATTTATTTTGTAAACCTAACAAAGATAAAAATATTATTAAGTAACGTTACTTTATGTATACACTTTGAAATTATTTATTTTAGTACCTAATTCTGTAACAAATTTAAGTCACCAATTCGTCTTACGATGGAATAAATAAAATATGTAAATAATAACTAAACAAAAATGACACCAATAAACTGGAGATTTTAAAAAGGTTTGAGCACAACAATAGTTAAAAAAAAATTGAAATAAACGTCTATGAAGGTTGTAATTTATTCGTTTATAAAAAAAAATAATGAAACATAAACACATAATAACAATGAGATTAAAACAATTTTTTATTATATATAACATACGTCAATAAATTACCGTAGAGGTGAAAACACAATACTTAAACCTCTAAATTTTATTTTTATATTATTTTTTATAAGCGATCAGGATTGTGGGGCGTTATTGTTATAACAACACAAAAAAACTTTGTTAAAATACTGCACGCAATGGTCTTTTCACTTAATACATATGATTACTATTTTTATAAAAGTTTGTGCACTGAAAATTTATATTTGTTGTATGGTCACAGTTCAGCCAACCTAAATATTGTTACAATTGTGGTCAGCAATTACGCCCCTGAAGCCATTATTTAAGCACAACGCGACGAATCTTTAAAAAGAAACCGTATGATTTATGGCTTTTCGGTAGCATCAAACGCCCGACAAATTAGCAAATGATTTGTAGCCGCAGGCGGCAGTTGGAAACCTGCATTGTAATTAGAATATTTGTGATAATTACTGAAAACACATTTTTTTTTAACGATTGTTTGGTACTTATTTAAGGATCGCGGCGCTGTAGAAAAAGTTTTATTACGTGAACGATTGTTTATACTGCCGTCTCTGTCTACTGTCACCTTAGGGCGACAGCGCGCCGACCAAAACGAGGAAAAAAATGCATGATAGCCGCAGGTATAATAGAAGACATTGGATAATTCTCGAAAGGTCCAATATTTTCGAAAAGTGTCCAGGAATGCATTTATTTGTCGAGAACATTGGTTTGCAGGTATATAAACGAAATCACAGATCAAGATTTTCAGTTTAGTTTGAAGTCAAGTATTTGCAGCAAGTAGAATTTATTGTGTAGAAATATTAGAATAAAATTTTTTTAGTTATTGTACTGAGTGTTTAGAATTACCAAACCCAAGGAGTAAATATCGTAACAAACAAACAAAGGATCTTCAGAAAAGTTTATTAAAATAACGTTAGTTTTTGAAATACAAAGTGGTAAAGTTGATAAATAAAAAAAATTTTCACTGTAAAACTTTTTATGAGTTTATAACACTTGTAATGGCGTTGGTCCAAGTGGAATTTTTGGTGGTAATTGCTTGACAGTGTTCGATTACCACTCCCAATGGAAATATAGTGGTAAGTGTGCCCTGCCTGGCTAAAAGTTACAAACACAATAACCACCCAATAGTTACGGGTCGTTTGAGAATTCTCACTCGTTCATAAGCTTAGAGCTATAAAGAATGCCCGAAATCCTTATTACAAAGTAAAGTCTAAAATATTTTTTTTATATATTAAAATAATAAATAGCTATGTACAAATGACATGGCAAGAAGTCAAAATGCTTGCCAGAAATAGAGTCCGATGGAGAAACTTTGTTGAGGCCCTATGTTCCGCCATGGAATGATGGGAATATATATATATACATATATATATATATATATTAATATATATATATATATATATATATATATATATATATATGTACAAATGACAAGTAGTTAAAATGTTATGAATTACAAGATCGAAAGTTATTACGAACAGGTTACACCTGTGAAGAGGTATTTTGAGAAATTTTAAAGTGATACAATATTCTCTTAATAGATAATTAATAAATTTTATATTTAATTGACAAAATAAATTTTTCCAACACCGGGTTATTGAGTTACCACTTGTAAGAAGAGGTTCGACGTTGGAAAACAGATGAAATGAAATCTCACTAGCATAAAGTGCCAGGACAAAGGCAAGCGAAAAGGCTAGTAAGTCTTTCGCCAAGGAAAGCTAAACATCTTCTCGAGTTGGACAAGAAAGATTTGAAACTGGTGACGGGACTCCTCACTGGACACTGCCCTCTAAGGTACCACCTGAAAAAGATGGGCAAAACAGAGAGTGATAGTTGCCGCTACTGCGAGAACTTTGCTGGAACTGCAGAACATTTGCTTTGCGAATGCCCAACGCTTTTCTGCAAGAGGCTCAAGTTTCTGGAAGGGGCCTTCCTAAAGCCCTTTGTTATTAGAAACTTAGCCTCCAGGAAACTGATAAACTTTACTCGAAGTCTCGGAATCCCGGGCCTCGAATAGATTAAGGGTTATGCACAAAAGATCTGATAGGTCAAAGTGCTTGAGAGGCAGCATGGCCTTTACGACCCACCCTACAATCTACAATATGACTTACAAATTACATTTTTTTTTTAAGAAAATAGTCGCTTAAAGGGTAGACCTATCGTTTGGGCCGCGGACGGCCCGCATTGCGACTATTAGAAGGGGAAGAGATTATAGAAAGGAAATGATTGTGGACACGCTTTTTGAAAAGTTGCAGGTCATAGTTCTCTGGAAAAACTGATTTTGAAAGTTTATTCCATTCCGTAGCAGCCCTGTAAAAGAAGGATTCTTGATGAAGATTGGTCCTTGTAGTGTCAATCTTGAGAGTAAATGGGTGAGACTGATCAGCGTGCCGAGTTCTTCGGCCGAATGTGGCCAATGGTGGTACAAGAGTTTTTATTTCTCTGGAGCATCTGCCATGGAAATATCTGTAGAGCAATGACTGGTCTGCAACTCTTCTTCTATGTACTAGAGGGTGAAGGGTATCTGTAAGAGTTGAGCTGTTTATCAAGCGAATGGCTCTTTTCTGAATGGAATCTAGAAGACGAAGAGAATGCCTTGGTGCTGAACCCCAAATGTGCGAGCAATACTCCAGTAGAGGTAGGATTTGAGCCTTGTACGTCGTCAACAGTTGATCAGGAGTAAAAAACTTTCTGGCTTTCCACAGAAAACCTATCCTCTGGCTTGCCGACTTTGCGATGTTAGCAACATGGTCATGCCAAGACATATTATTGGACACCGTGACTCCCAAAATCAAGATGGAGGGACTTGGTTCAAGGATATTTCCAGACATAGTGATGGGATGATTTGAGGAATTCACTTTCTTAGAAAACGTGGCACTTTGTGTTTTTTGGGCGTTGAACTGAACAAGATTGTTGGTTCCCCACTCGACGATTGTTTTAAGAACAGATTTACTGAATGGTTAAAACTGCAACCAATAATCAATGACTTAACAATAGAGTCCTCAAGTAAAACGGTACCACACTACCAGTAACAAAATGGATACAAGTAACAAAAAAAAATAAATAATTACAAAAAACTTTTCTACAATACCACAACTATGTTGGCTAGCTGAAGTTATAAAAAAATGGAAATTTAAATTATGTTACCCACTATGCTGGCTAGCTAACGAATTATACAAAATTTAAATGAAAATGATGTAAACTATGCTGGCTAGCTTCTCTCTCTCTCTGGTCCATTTCCCTGAGAAGGGATTAGTGACTATGATGTTCCCGTAGCAGCACTTATATTATTGTGCCACACCTCTCTATTCTGGGCCATATTTACAGTTTCATGTAGGCTTTGGCCGATTAGATCTTTAGTTTGGTCCACCCATCTCTCCGGTGAGCTTCCGCGCGGGCGCTTCCCCTCTACCTTTCCATCAACTATTAGGAGTTGCAATGAGTCTGTCCTTCTTGCAATGTGGCTAATATATGTTAAAAAGCTTCGGTTTATCTTTTTTGACAAATTAAGTTGAATATTTAGTTCTTGAAGAACAGATTCATTTGTACGGTGGGCCGTCCAGGGTATCCGCAGTCTGTATGCCCACATTTCGAAGGCATTTATCCGTCTGGTATCGCTTTTCTTGAGTGTCCAGGTTTCTGCTTCATAAGTGGCTAACTTGCGAGTTATAAAAATTAAAGTTTAAATTACAAAAAGAAGGTGGACAAAAAAATATAAAAACTGTCACACACAAAAAGTTTAAAGTCAGGGGAATTATGTCTTTCGACCACCTATAATCATGATACCTCAAGAAAAACCAATATCTCAACAAAATTAATGATAGAAAATAATTACTTAACTTTGGTAGGTTACGTCGGTTAGATTCCTTAACGGCCGGATGTTAAAAAAATGTATATCGGTCAACAAGTACCAGTAGCTACGATCCCATTAGCTGAATACATACTCTCTCAAATCACACGTACCAAAACTACAACGGTGGTTTGTTTATATGAGAGGGTATCTACCACAGGACCATTGACTGGGATATTTACCAACTACCCACTAATTTCATACTTACAAAAATTACTTCTAATACTAAAAATAGCAACGATAATCTTAAAAACAGAAGCAGAAAAAAAGAGCGAACTTTTGTGTGTTTACCTTTTATGAACTTTTTATTTACAAAAAAATACCCTTTCTTTTTTTAATATTTTACATTTATTGACATTGACGTTACCCACGAGAAAAAAATCAATTATTGTAACTCGACTTTCTGTCGTTATAATTATATATTTCTTGGATTTACTAATTTATGAAAACATTGAAACCATAATTGGAAATTACAAATGGAATTAGAAAACATTTAATCAAGCAACTGAATTACTTTTATTTCTCTCTAAACGGCATTGACGTATTGATTAGTCAATTTAAGTTTATTTAAATTAAAATTACCGCCAACGATAAATATACATAGAATTAAGAATGTAAGAAAGTCATTTCATGGAATAAAGAATATTGGCAGAGGATTTCATAGAATAATAAATATTGTATTTTGTATTTACTAAAAATGTTTTGTTTGGCAGGTTAAACGATATGCGTTGCCATCTGTGAACTTAATTTAATTGAAAATAACTTCGTAGATGTTTGGAATTATTCAATAAGAAAATGATAGGTACCTTAAATAGTGATTCCCAAATGTTGGATAATTATTTAAAGGCTTAGATCAGCGGTTCTCAAACTTTTGTTATTCACGCCCCCCTGTTTTAATTTAAAAAATGTTGCGCCCCCCAATCCGTAGACCTAGGAATTTGGACTAAAATAGGCAACATTGTCTCGTCGAGAGCGCCAAAGATGCTGTCGGAAAGTTCGTGGCGTTCGTGCCACGTATTCAAGCTTCCTGATCTTTCTCGAACTGTCTGAACGCGACTATAAATACAGAAGCGCACATACGGTAATCTCAGTCTCTCAGTGAAGGTGTTTTAACACTAAGCAAGCATTATTGTGAAGTGTGAGTGTATAAGTAGATAAATTATGGATAAATTTTTAAAACGAAAACTTGAGGATGACGGGGCTTGTACATCGACAGGTTCAGGTGGAAATCGTCCGAAATCTAAAACAAGAAAATATGACCCATCATACCTAAATTTGGGCTTTACTAGCCTTGAAGTAGGTGGCGAAGAAAAACCACAATGCGTTATCTGTTTAAAAGTATTGGCTGCAGATAGCATGAAACCAAATAAATTACAGAGGCATCTAGAAACGCTGCACAGAGAATATGTCAATAAACCGCGAGATTTTTTTGTGGAGAAACTCAGATTGTTTAAAAAACAAAAATCCAGCTTCCATAGAGTACTGGCAGTAAATGAGAAGGCTCTCTTGGCATCATATAAAGTGGCATACAAAGTAGCTAAATGCAAAAAACTGCACACTATTGCAGAGCAACTTATTTTACCCGCTTGCAAAGACATTGTAGAAATAATGTTTGGTGAAAATTTTACTTCACAACTTAACAATATTCCTCTGTCAAATGATACAATCTGTCGACGAATTAACGATATATCAGTTGATATGCAGCAGCAGCTTGAATCTGAGCTTACTGGAAACTTGTTTGCTATACAACTTGACGAAGCAACTGACTCTAGTAATGATTCCCATTTGATTTGCTACATTAGATTCTGTCAATGTTCTAAAATATGTGAAGATTTATTGTTTTGTAAACAGATTGAAGGAAGAACTACAGCCACCGAGTTGTTCAAGATTACAAATGATTCTATTACTAAAATGAATTTGCAATGGAAAAATTGTGTTGCGATTTGCACCGATGGAGCTCAAGCCATGTCTGGTAAATACAACAGTTTACAAGCGCTAGTAAAAAAGGAATCCTCAGAAATTATCTGGACGCACTGCATGATACATCGGGAAGCGTTAGCATCAAAATCTAAGCTAAGCCCTGGACTAAACATGATTTTGACAGTAGTTATTGAAGTTGTTAACTTTATAAAAACCAGACCACTAAAAACAAGGATGTTCTCTGTTCTGTGTGAAGATTGGGAGCTAAGCATCAATCTTTGTTGTTTTATTCCTCATCCAGATGGTTGTCACGCGGTAAGACGGTTAAGCGTGTCTTTGAATTAAGAAGGGAAATAGCGATATTTTTAAGCGAGGAAGGTCACAAGCATTCAACAGATTTTTTCGACAAATTATTTTTACTGAAGCTTTCTTATTTAGTAGATATTTTTGAAAAACTTAATATACTTAATCTTCAACTGCAAGGAAAAGACGTAAATATTTTTGATTTAAGTCAAAATATTAATGCTTTTTGTAAGAAATTGCAGTTATGGCATAACAAATTGAAAGAAAACAGTTTGGAAATGTTTCCCACATTTTGCGATTTTGTGCAAGATTCCCCATTGGAAGATATTCATAAAGCTCTGATGCTAAAAACCATAGGAAGCCATTTAGAAAACTTAACTGAGAATTTCAAGCGATACTTCTTTGCAGAGAAAGATATCAAGTTGTCAGACTGGAGCTGGGTTTTAAATCCATTCGAAAATAGACCTGTCGGACTATCACTGCAAGAAGAAGAACAACTGATAGATATTTGACCAAATCCCTTACAAAAATCAAACTTTGTTAACAAACTTCTGGACTGAACTTCCGAACGACTACTCCGTTATAAAAGCCAAAGCGCTTAGAATTCTGTTGCCTTTTCCAACGTCCTACCTTTGTGAAACTGGATTTTCTGCACTTGCTGTCGTGAAATCTAAATACAGAAATAAACTTCAAGTAGAAAATGAACTCAGAGTGGCCATCTCTAACATAGAACCAAATTTAGAGAAGTTGTGCGCCTTAAAACAAGCTCATGTTAGCCATTAGTCCTTAGAATGTTTCTTTGTCATCATTAAGTAAGTAAAATTTCAATAAAGATTTTTTAAAAATCTATGTGTAGCATTTTATCATTACCATTTTATTTTTAATCTGTACTGCGCCCCCCCCCAATCATGTAAACGCGCCTCCCTTAGGGGGCGCGCCCCACAGTTTGAGAAACGCTGGCTTAGATGATATATAAAAATTATGAATTTACAATTGCTATTCATCTACTTCATCTATCATTGATAACATCAACATAAGTTACTATTTACTTAAATGCTGACTAATAATTTATAATTCATTTTCGACTGTAACACACTACTTTATTTTACTTTCCGTGATCATCAAATTGCCTTTGTGACATATTATATTTTTCCATTGTTGGGCAACTTCTTTTGTCAAATTGTTTGCGTCATGTAGATCTTGCTCAGAGCATAATAATGTTAGATTTTGACAAAAAAGAAATGTGACATGTTCTATATGGCGCCGCATTTACATTTCTCTCATCGGATAAACCCCATTTGACCATATTAGTCTTACATCTCCCTAGCCAGTCCTAAGTTTAAGGTTTTTTAAGTTGGAAGTGGCAGGTTGTCACCCCTGGAGATTTGTTTTTTGTAGTTTAAATTGTAGGTGTTTCCATAGCTCAATTCTTCATAATTTAGATGTTGATTGTATGGGCTGAGCTGTTGCCATAAAACTCTTCCTGGACATAAGTCTTTTGTGTTGTTGCTTGAAAGGTGTCCTGTCATTAATTTGTTTGACTCGGCCGAAGCGAAAAAACAAAGAGCAAATGATGAGGTTCTAAGCACATTTGGATTGGCACCACAATTTGTGCCAGTAAGCTTTTGCCATTACCTTCTCTTTTGCATCCTTGTAGTGTTGCTTTAATGATAAGGTAAGTTGTTTTTTGACGTCAAGGTATTTTGGTTCAAAACAATATTTTAGTGGTTGGCCTTGCCACCTTGTAACTAATTTTTATTTTTTAGGCGGAAAGCTAATACCTGCGTTTTTTAAGGATTGGGTCGAAGGTAATATGATGTTAGGGTTTTTTAAGACGTACTCAGTAATTTTTTAAATTTATTTATTCTATTAGCTAAAGCTTAAGCTGTTATAGCGGTATCATCAACGTATCGCAACTGTCTTGTAGGTGGAATGGAGGGTTGATCATTGCTATAGACAATATACAGAATAGGAGATATCACATTTTCTTCAGCCAGGTCATTTTTCTTTGTTCTTTATCTGCTGATTTAATTTAGGGATAAGACAAAGAAATGCCGATTTTGTAGTATACATTCTATTACTTTGGTAAGTTAAAAATCTTTGGTCTGCTCTTTGATTGTGTTGTATGCTGCACTTAGGTCTAATAATACAGCGTCAGTAATTTGGTTAGTAAAATCAACAATACCGGAAAAGAGTGTCTCCTTTTAATCAAAAATCGACGGGTTTGAGCGTTTTTTTTAAATTTTGACGAAGTTCCTGCAAATGGCTCTGTTTCGTTTTCGGTTGGCCACCCTGTATATAAATTTGTCAAAAAATTGTTACAGCATTGTTTTTGCCGAGCAGCACACATATTACAGTCGTCGTTTTAAAAGCTTTTGGGGTTTCTAGAAAAGCTGTGTTTAAAATTGTCATAAATCATACAATTATATGACATAGGTATGGTTAAAGTTTATTAGGAATAGGATAAACTTCATTCAAAAAATGCGCCAGTATAAAACCATCTGCATTCTTATTTTTAATGGCAACAACTTTTAACGCATTAAGGGGCATTCTAATTGTTAAGTAGCTCATTAATGGATACCAGCATAACTTGTTAAATTTATAAAAGCTTTATATATATGGCCGTGATTAAAAATATATTGTTTTGTTATTGGGCAGAGTTTATTTAATAAACTTCTTTGGAGTATTTTAAATTCAGCATATGTATTTTTAATCTGACAATAATTGCGTGCACTTGTGGATATCTACTGGCAACTGTTTAGCTTTAACAGTATCACTTGCTATAAATGTTTTCTTTTTGATTATTATTTATTACCTCATATTTGCTTTAATTGTATCTATGGAAATTATTTTCCATTATGTCGCGTCTTCGACACTATCATGTAAGACTTTGACTGTGCTATTCCAAACGGTCATAGTAAGTGAAGTGGTCAAAGATCCTATACAGATAGATTGAAAATACAATGTCATTTTGTGAATCCAAGTTTGCACGCCACCTACAGTAAGGAGTGAAGTAAAATAAGGAATGATGTCATGGCGGCTAATTCAAATGCATATTTATCGAGCGACTTCACCCAATTCCTAGGAAAGTTGAATGGGAGAGGTGGCTTCATAATTTTTCAGTGATGTCACATGTGTGATTTTTTCTGAAAAGTTATGGGGCAACCTCACCTATTCAATTAACCTTGGAATTGGGTGAGTATCTGTTGAAACAGTTGACTTATCTCTGTTGGTATTCTGTGTATCTCTGATCGAGACATATTATATAATTTCTGTGGTTGAGAGGCAGATGTAACTCCTGTAACTAATTTTTAAATGAAACTAAAGGTAAATGCTATTTTAACATAATTTATTTGATCAAAACCAATAGCAAAACTCTATGTACAACTTCATTCACGTTTGAATTACACTGGTCGAAAATGGTTTTGTTGTCCTTGATGTAAGAGTGGTTTCGAGAAGCTCTATGCCAACAATTTACGAAACTATGGATGGTTTTGGAAGATCGGCTCTGGTTAATTTTTAATTCTTTATTTTCATATATTTTTTGGTTTATCTAGGTTTTTAATATGTAATTCGAAATATTCAGTATAAACTTTCTTAACAAAGTCTGTGATACTTCATATCTAGTTGGTTGCCTTTTTTTTGTAGTATGAAGCCCTTTTATACAAATGTTTTGCTTTTGGTGTTAAATTAACATTTCATGTGATGTTCACCTCAGATAGCAGGCGTGATGAACTTATAAAGAAATATTCAACTCATGACTTTACAAAACAGATGAAAATAATAACAAGAGAATAACTTAACAGGACACTCCCTTTTATGGGAACCAGATCATAAAAAAATGATTATATTTACCTGCTTTTATAGCACTGTTTTTGAGAACAATCATCGTCTTGTTGTGTTCCTGTGAAACAGAAAATTTCAGATTTATTCTATGAATATTATGAGTTTAAAACCAAGCTGCAGACATGGAGAAGTTTGGCAATGGCAATAGTAATTATTGCATTGATTTCACTGTTCTAGTTTTCAACATTACTGCAGATCGTTATGATCTTATTACACCATACCTTTACACCGGAATGTTAATGTGAGGTACAGCTGATGACTTTAATTTCTGACCAAAGGAATCATTGTGGTCAAAATGGTTCCTGCATACTCTGTAGTTTTCATATATCATTTGTGGTGTGACCCCCTCTTCATGGAGTCTTTTATTCTGACAAATGGTTGAATAATTTCATGTTTTTTGCTCTGTTTGGGAAACGATGTTTCGAACTTTCTCCATCACTGCGTTCAAAGCAATCTGCTACAAAACAACACATAATCATAATGAAGGCCTGATGAAAATAATAATATTTAATATTAATTCGATTTTCACCACATGTTCACACGAATAATTTGGTTATAAGTATGGTTAGAGCACAGATCTGTATTTCTAGTTGCATTTTCGATATCCCTTGATTATAACGCCACCTACAATTAGTAGTGAAGCTCAAACATGATTTAACCTTGTCTATTAGAGTGGAAGTGGTTTAGGTCAAAGGGTGGGGAGGGGTCTAGGTCAGGAGAGGGGCACTAAGGGTCTAGACGTTATACCTGTTTATTTACATTTCAAAAGCAATTAGTAAGTCACTTTGCTGTCCGTTTTTGAAATCTTACCTATTTAAAATGCGGTATTTTATTTGAAACTTATCGAATAAGTCAAGAAAATAATTAAATAAAATAGATGAGCTCATCAGCTGTGCCATTTCAATTGCACTTGGTGAAAAAAACTTACCACAGGTGCCACGTCATTCCTTCGAGCCACTGAATTATCTCTGAGCGGATGGACTTTCTGGTATGGCTCTTTCTGCAGGCCCGAGTTTCTTTATAGATGCAGAGTTGTTGGCCTGTATCATTTGTGAACGAGAAATAAAACTCGAAAGGCAGAAATGAGATATTGAAGCCTACTTTTATAGTTTATACACATATTGTTTTTTAAACTCACACTTGCATTCGTAGGTTTTCAGCGTTTCCAGCTATTCTTCTGGAAATTTAAAAGAACAACCAAAGGTAAATATACGACCTCGCAACTAAAAAAAATCAGTAACCAAGAATAAAGTATAATTAAGAGAAAAAGAATGCATTCTAAAGAGATGGAAAAAATAATTTGAAGGTTTATTTAAGAAAGAGGATACCCAAGCGTAGTCCTCATTTAAGGAAATGAGTAAAAGTTGCAATGAAAGTTAAATTATTATGAATTTTTGAGGGGGTTGAACAGTATAAAATTGGGTAAGGCTACAGAGTGTGACAGGTTTACGGTTAAATTGCTGAAGGCTGGACAGGGCGTGTTAGTTAGTCTGCTGTACCGCCGTTTGAATCTATGCTGGAGGGGCGGCAGCGTACCAGGAGACTGGTACAAGGTCGTTCTTGTACCGCTTTACAAACGAAAAGGTTCACAGCATGATTGCACTAAGGCATTAACTTTTTAAAGAATAGAATATTTATTTATTAACTTTTTAATGAACATAATACAAAACATAATTACATAGATACAAGAAAAGAAATTCGTTATAAAATGTAAACGCTACTACTAGAATTAGGCAAGGATATTTTGGCATGGTATGGATTTTATGTTTGTGAAAAACTCTGAAATGTCGTACGGTTCGACGTTTATCAAAATTTCATAATGTTTTTTTAAATGATGTAAAATTATTAATTAATTTTATATTATCTGGAAGATTGTTAAAAAGTTTTACAAACATGTATTTCGTGTTTTTTTCTGTTAATGATAAAGAATGTTTCGGATCAATGATGAAATTTTTTTCTAATTAGATCCGAGGTTTTAAAACAATTCTCAAAGTACTCTTTGTGTTTAAAGAAAAATATCAAACATTTATAAATATACAGGGTGGATAACCGAAAACGAAACAGACTCATTTGCAGGAACATTGTCAACATTTTAAGAGGTAAGAATTACCCCAACATTTTTAAACAGCATTAGGGGTCGAATAAAATGTCTTTTAAAAGCTCTGACAATTCTCTTTACAATAGTCTTTAAATTTTACATTTTCAACGAATACTTTGAAAAAAATTGCATGTTCTAATTCCAACTATTTTAGTTGCTTACTTACTACATACATACATATAGTCACGCCTTTTTTTCGTAGTGGTAGACAGAGACCACTTCCTTCCACTTGCTACGGTTCTTACACACATTTTTTGCTTCCTCTACTTTCATCAGTGCTCTCATACATGCTCGTCGGTTGTTGGTACTCTTAACCTAGCCTTTCTTCAAAACAATGTTGATCTGATCGAGATATGTTCGCCGAGGTCGACCTCTACCGAGTTGTCCATTCACACTCGCCTTATTAATTTGTTTCGTCAATCTTCCTTTATCCATCCTACGTATCCAAACTATCTAAGCATTCCTTTATTTATCTTTTTAGCCACATCTTCTTTTACACCACAGCGTTCCCTTATCTCACTATTCTTTACTTTATTCAACCAAGTCACTCCGGCTATACTTCTCAGACTACTCATCTCGGCATTAATCCTATTTTCATGCTTCTTTTGCCAAACCCAAACAATAATAAAGATTTTGTTTAAAACGATCACAAACATTTCGAAGAATTTCCGGAGTAATTTGACGGCACTCGTCAACGATTGTTTAACGCAAATGTTCCAACGACGCTGGTTGTGTTTTATATATTTTACTTTTTAGGTGTCCCCACAAAAAGAAATCGAGGGGCAATAAATCTGATGACCGTAAAGGCCATTCAATGCTGCCTCTTTTCCCAATCCAATGCCGTGGAAAACGCTGGTCTATGCATATACTGACGAACAATCGCCGCATAATGCTGAAAAGCACCGTCCTGTTGAAAATAAAAATGATCTTCTTCATGCTGTGGAGTATTTTCAAATATATCGGTCAAGGCAGGGTCTATAGCGTCTTCCAGTAATTGCAAGGCATTCAGGAAATTATTGAAGAAGATTAGAAGGAGAAGAGGTCCTAGTATGCTTCCTTGTGGAACTCCACTTATTTTTTTTTCAACGATCGATACGAAAATATTGTTTTCTTTCTCGATCATATCTGTTTAGGTACTATTTTGAAGGTAACTCCTGAACCGCTCCAGCACATTACCTCCAAAGCCATATTTTTTTAATTTAAATAAAATGATCTCTTTATAAACGTAATCAAATGCCATTTTAAGGTCCAGAAAAATTCCACACGTATTGTCACCAATCTCCAAAGAGTCTAGAATTTGTTGGGCCAGCTGAAATATGGCGGTATCTATACCTTTTTTTTAGTAAAACCATGTTTATTTGGAATGAGAATTTTAGATTTGTTTCAGAAATTACAGATTCTATAAAAAACAAGTTTTTCGAAGAAGACTTATAGGTCTATGGTTGTCAACAACTTTATGGTCGCCCTTTTTATAAAGAGGCTTAAGCATAATCAAAAAATCCTTGGCTAAACGTCAAAAAGTTTACTGCGCTTTTGTAGATTTGAAAAAGGCCTATGAGGGAGTAGTGAAGAATACATTGTGGTCGACATTGTTTATGTATGGGATGAGCGGTAGTTTGATAGGAGAGCTGAAATCTCTTCATGAGGATTTTACTGCTTGCGTCAAAATAAACGAAGCTTACACCTCCTCCTCCTCTATCCTTTATACTTCGTAAGGATGTAGAGACGTTATGGTATTCGTTTTATTGTTGTTGTCCATTCTTCTCTTTCTTGTACGTGTTGTGCTGCTTTGGAGAGAGAGTAACCGGTGATTTTCTTTATTTGATATGCCCATCGCAGTGGAGATCTTCCTCGAGCTCTTTTTCCTTCAACTTTGCCCTCAACTACTAGTCTCTCCATACCTTTTCTTCGTCTTGTTATATGTCCAAAATATCTTAGAATGCTTTGGTTAATAATTGTGGTAAGCCTAGTGGTGATGTTGAGTTCTGTTAATACCGAGATGTTTGTGCGGTGTGCTGTCCAGGGTATGCGTAGCATTTTGCGATAGACCCACATTTCGAAAGCCAATATACGTTGTGAGTCCGACTTTTTGATGGTCCAAGTTTCTGCAGCGTAAGTGGCAATGGGAAAGACAAGCGCTCGTATCAGGCGTAGTTTGGTCACAGAGTATAGGTTAAACAGAGAAATCACTTGACGGCGAGGGAAATGTCTAGCGAATGTCCTTGAAATTTTACTACGTTCTGTTTACCGAATGATTTCATGTGAGAGCTTTGGCTAAACATTTTACCTGCGATTTTTCTAAGAAAAAAGCGATTTAAATACTTCCATAAGCGATTAGAGAATATTATTTTGTGTTATTTTTATAAATTTTAGTGAATTTATCATCTTAGTGATATTTAACACTACCATTTTTACATAATCTTATTTTGCATAATTTATTTTCTATTAGTTGAGTAGATTGTTGATTCAAGTTATATTAGTAGATTTTTGCTTGTATTGACGTTATTGTGGTTCTTTGCATGTCCCAGTGATTTCCCTTTTTTACATTTCATATTTGTAGTGGAGTACATAGTTTTATTTCTGCTAAATAAATATATTTTGTTCAATACATATTATATATCTCTTGTTAGTTAGTAGAGTTGTTCATTTGATTTTCATTATTTTTGCTTCTTTGAATCATAATATTGAGCACCTAAATATTTTTTATAATGGGCAGGTCTGGAGGAGCTAATTGTGCAGTATAGCCGGAGTGACTCGGTTGGATAAAGTAAAAAATAGTGAGATAAGAGAACGCTGTGGTGTAAAAGAAGATGTGGTTACAAAGATAGACAAAGGAATGTTTAGATGGTTTGGATAGGTAGAAAGGATGGATAAAGGAGGATTGACGAAACAAATTTATAAGGCGAGTGTGAATGGACAATTCGGTAGAGGTCGACCTCGGCGAATATAACTCGATCAGATCAACATTGTTTTAAAAAAAGGCCAGGTCAAGAGTACCAACAACCGACGAGAATTGCTGAGAGCCCTGATGAAAGTAGAGGAAGCAAAAGATGTGTGTAAGAACCGTAGCAAGTGAAATCAAATGGTCTCTTCCTACCCGTACGGGAAAAAGGAGTGACTATATGTATGTATGTAACTGAAATAAAAAAAAAGAATCAAAATACTATATTCAGAGTTCCGTGAGTACTTAATTTCACTATTTGATTAAATTCGAGGGATTGTATAGGTCAGTTCACGGATTTATTTTGTTCCCTAATTTCTTTTTAAAATATATCAAACTAACAAAACTATAATCTTTTTACCACGTGGGCGCCAAGTGATTTTAAAATCAAAAATCACTAAAAGAATTACCCCAAACAAACCCAATAGTTTTGTTTTAAATTTAGTACCTTTTACCAAAATAATTAAAGAACGTATTTTTACTTCTCAGCAGTGCAAAACTTATTTTTTAGAAACGATTAAATAATAAGAAACCTAAAGTGTAGAACAGATTTATTTAAATAAAATAGTTATTACAGTAGTTGAAAAAAAACATGTAAATATAAAAATAAAATGATATGAATTTAGAATTTAACAAAAAAGGTAAAAAAAAATCAAAAATGTCAAGTAGTAACTAGAGACTATCCAATTGTTTCGTTTTAAAGGAAAATACTCTCTTCTAATTTTATTTTCATAAATTAAAAATCCCATGTGGTGTACACCACCAGTCGACGAACAAAATCTCCGTTGATAGCCAACCTTATAATTACCAACTAAATACCGGCTAACGAAGAATATCAAATGCAGTGTCAGGAAAAAAACAGCTTGATCAAAAGGACATCATGCTAGTCAAAAGATCCAATCCTGATCTAAAAACTTTAACCAGGCCAAAAGCTTCAGGTCAACAGATCTTATCCCGGTAAAAAGGAAAAGGCTGATTACTACAAAAAATTAAAAATCCAGAATAAGTATCTTATCTGGCCATAAAATCTAACATTAACGACAAAGGCATAAAAAATTTTAATACATAAATCTGGCAAGTCATTAATATTAGATTTTATTTAAAAATGATATCTAAAATAAAAATTAAAACCGTACCAATTAAATTTGGGCACTTCAACTAGTATACCAATTAAAATATAATCAACCTTTTTTTTACTTTTCACCCTAAGCTGTTAGTAATAAACTGCCTTAATTTTATTGACAATCGAGAGCTTTAAGATTTTAATCCCTTCCGCGCTAGTCAAAATTATATGAAGGGACGATTCAACAACAGGACCGGCGTTGAGAAATTATAAACGGCAAAGTTCCCTTTACATTACGGACGATTTCAATGAAAAAATCGGAAGTAAACTAGCCACAGACTCCCTGTTTATAGGAAACTTCGGCCCGGGAGAGCGGAATAAAATAAACAAATACTACTGGAGTTATTCGAAAAGGAGGAACTTTCTTGCCTCCCAAAGTTCGTCAAAAAGAAACCACAGAGAAAGTAGACATGAAAGAGTCAGAACGGTGTTCCGAACATCCGAACGTGTTCAAGAAGGGACGTTTGCAAAGATGTTTCAGTATTAAACTGGGTCGAACTAAAGAGTGATCACAGAGTAGTCAGAGCAAGACTGCTCGTAGACATAAAACCTTAAAAAAAATTAAGATGGTATTCAATGCGCCCCGGTTCACTTTAAACGAACTGAAAGAGCGAAAGGAGGAGTAGATTGTAGATTGTAGGGTGGGTCGTGAAGGCCATGCTGACTCTCAAGCAATTTGACCTATCAGATCTTTTGTGCATAACCCTTAATCTATTCGAGGCCCGGGATTCCGAGACTTCGAGTAAAGTTTATCAGTTTCCTGGGGGCTAAGTATCTGATATCAAAGGGCTTTAGGAAGGCTCCTTCCAGACACTTGAGCCTCTTGCAGAAAAGCGCTGGGCATTCGCAAAGCAAATGTTCAGCAGTTTCAGCGAAGTTTTCGCAGTAGCGGCAACTATCACTCTCTGTTTTGCCCATATTTTTAAGGTGATACCTTAGAAGGCAGTGTACAGTGAGAAGTCCCGTCACCAGTTTCAAGTCTTTCTTGTCCAACTCGAGAAGCTGTTTAGCTTTCCTTGGCGAAAGACTTACTAGCTTTTTCGCTTGCCTTTGTCCTGGCACTTTATGCCAGTGAGATCTCATTTCATCTGTTTCCCAACGTCGAACCTCTTCTTTCAAGTGGGCTTTGGAAAGTCCACAGAAGGGTGAGAAGGAGTACCAAAGGTACACTACCAAGTTGTCCAAAAATGCAATATAATTGCAGAAGGTCTAATCACATCTACAAATAAAGTGTGCTCTATGATAATAGAAAAAAGCAAAACTTGGAGAGAGATTCAGAAGACTAAAAGATCCTAAACAAACAAATAGAGAAGGCAATACAAAGAGATGCGAAAAACAGACAAAAACGACTGGTGGAAAAAGCTATAGAGAACAGTATGAACAAAAAAAGTTTTGTAAAGAAAGAGGAAGAGTGTACAAAATGAGAGAACAAGAAATGAAGTGAAATATGGAAGGGAATATATTTTTGGTATAATCCATGATTTCTACAAAAACCTATATCTTATATAGAAAACAAATTCCGCCTCCCTTACCACCCGTACGGGCTAACGAAGCGGCACGGCGCAAAATGTTGGCTCGGAAGAAATCCCGGAGATCACAAGAAGTGAAGTGAGAGCCTTAATCACTCAGATGAAAAGCCGGAAAAGCCCAGGGGAGGATAGAGTAACAGCGGAAATGCTTAAAAAAAAGAAACTCATTTGGGACACGCTCTCTGTCGACTGTTTAACAAATACTTACAAGAAAAAAGTGCGTGAGTATCGTGGAACACTCGATGGGAAGTAAGTAAATTATTATTGACAAACGTAATATATTTTCTCTCACGCTTGTTTTTGCATTTTTCGGCATTGTTGCTTTTCCTTTTTTTAATTTTCTATTAGTCAATTTGTCAACTAATTGGCTATAAAAAAATAAAAGAGTCGTAAAATAAAAATTTTAGGTTAAAAATAAATTATTCACTTATTGCTGCACTTTAACTTTGACACTTACCTAGCGTCATTGTTGTTACCTTCTAAGCCACTATTACAATGCAATATTGATGTATATTAACCAATAACAAGGGTTATTACTAACCAACAAAATTGTTTACAAACAATTCGCAAAAAGGTTACGCAGCACGTGTTTTGTTAAAAATAGACATAAGTATAAGTACACAAGTACAAGTAGTGTAGACGATTATCCATAGCGCGTATGCTGTTGGCTTTGCCCACTTATAGGTGCGCGCTTATTGGTCTATGGCAGCCAATAAGTTCGCACCGGCTGCGCAGGTATAGTTGGAACACGGCATACGCGTTAGATGTTTCGTGGTTCGTGACGGAAAAATCTTACACTTTCTTTCACCTAGCTATCTGCTAAGCCCATACGGTGCGATAAGAAACTTCGTTCCAAAAATAATTCCGGATAGGTTGAAGAGTGCTTTTGTTAAAAAAGGGAGACGCGGCCTGCATTGGCAATTATCGACCCATTAGCATTTAAGTGTCCCGAACAAGCTGCTTACAAAGATATTAACCAAGAGACTAGCCAAAAAGTTTGATTTCTACCAGTTTCAGGAGCAAATGGTATTTTAAAGTGGTTACCACACAATGGATCACAATTAAGCACTGCAGACTTTGGTAGAGAATTGCAACAAATATAATATCCCATTGTGTTCGGGCTGAGTATATTACAAGAAGGCTTTTGTATCATTAGAAGCTTGGGCAGTTTTGAAGAAGATAAACCAGGCACGAATCGACTTGCGGTGCACAAATTTAAGATACATAAAGACGCCTGACTCCAGACCCCTTTAATGACGACTGGAAAACCGACAAAGTCCCTATTGAGAAGGGCGTGAAGCAGGGAGTTTTAAACGTTGGAACTTGAAAACACCATAAAAGTATTGAACTGGGACGAGAAAGAAATAAAAATCGACAGGTGCTACTCCAACTACCTACGTTTCGCTGATGATATTGTCATTACATGTAAGCATTGATCATACGGAATTAGAACATGTTGTAGCAAGTAAGTGACGATTTGAAAAAGGTAAGTTGGACTGAAAGTAAACAAGAATAAAACATGAGTCCTTACTTTAAATACTATCAGGATTGATGGTGCAGATATTGAGCGGGTAAATGACTACATCTATTTGTACAACAAAATTCAACTTGGTAATGAAAACCAAACACTGGACCTTAATAGGCAGATTGGACTAACCTAGACAACTATTGGTGAATAGTTTTTTAGGTTTATAGGCCGTCGTAGGTATGAGTTAATTCTCTACGTTTCGCCGTCTCGAATAGATGGCATCTTCAGGAGATGTAATGTCTGCTTTTTAAGGCTGACGCTTTGTGACGTTTGTATGTCACGATCGCAGGTTATATACGGTTTGGTAGTCGGGGCATATTTGAGGGCTCTTCAGGAATTGGTCACGTTCCGGAGAAGCAGCGTTGTATTTTTAAGTACAGGTACCCATGTTCTATTGATTTTAAGTGTTTCTTCAGATCTATACAAGTTCTGCTGGTGTTTATCTATTTGAATCGCTTCTCTATAGAGCCTTGGGTAATATGTAGATGTAATGCATAAACCTTGGGTGTCCTCAAATTTAATTCTGTGACCATTATTATTAAGTGTGTGTTCCACGGCGCGCATCTAAAACCGAAAGTATGGTTTCGATATGCAGATGACACCTTTGTTGTCTGGCCTTATGGTAAAAATAGCCTCAACGAATTTCTCGCCCACATCTACAGCATACACTCTAGCATAAAATTCACAATGAAAATGAAGAACAGCAAAGAATTGGCATTTCTTAAGTCCCGATAGTGAGAAAAAAGAGACAACTAGCACAACCGTATACAGAAAACCCACCCACAGAGATCGTTATCTACACAATACATCCAATCACCACCCTTGCCAACAAACAGGTGTTATAAATAAGAACTTTGGTAGAAATGGCAATAAGAATCTGTGAACCAGAACATTTAAATGTGTGCAAAAATTATGGAAAACTAATATTATTGCAGTAAACTATAAAACTATTTTAAAGTTTTGACAGCAAAAATAGATGTGAGAATTATAACTTATTTTTTTATGAAAATAGTCGCAAAAAGGGTAGACCTATCGTGTGGGCCACGGACGGACCGCACTGCGACTATTAGAAGGGGAAGCGATTATAGAAAGGAGATGATTGTGGACACGCTTTTTAAAAAGTTGCAGGTCATAGTTCTCTGGAAAAACTGATTTTGGAAGCTTATTCCATTCCGTAGCAGCCCTGTAAAAGAAGGATTCTTGATGAAAATTGGTCCTAGTAGTGTCAATCTTAAGAGTAAATGGGTGAGACTGATCAGCGTGCCGAGTTCTTTGGCCGAATGTGGCCAATGGTGGTACAAGAGTTTTTACTTCTCTGGAGCATCTGCCATGGAAATATCTGTAGAGTAATGACTGGTCTGCAACTCTTCTTCTATGTTCTAGAGGGTGAAGGGTATCTGTGAGAATTGAGCTGTTTATCAAGCGAATGGCTCTTTTCTGAATGGAATCTAGAAGACGAAGAGAATGCCTTGGTGCTGAACCCCAAATGTGCGAGCAATACTCCAGTAGAGGTCGGATTTGAGCCTTGTACGTCGTCAACAGTTGATCAGGAGTAAAAAACTTTCTGGCTTTCCACAGAAAACCTAGCCTCTGGCTTGCCGACTTTGCGATGTTAGCAACATGGTCATGCCAAGACATATTATTGGACACGGTGACTCCCAAAATCGAGATGGAGGGACTTGGTTCAAGGGTATTTCCGGACATTGTGATGGGATGATTTGAGGAATTCACTTTCTTGGAAAACGTGGCACTTTGTGTTTTTTGGGGTTGAACTGAACAAGATTGTTGGTTCCCCACTCGACGATTGCTTTAAGATCTCTATTGATGGAATCAACCTGTTCCTGCCTGAGTCTATTTGTATCATTCACCGAAAGTGATCGATAGGATGTGAAAGTTGAGACAAGTGTGCTATCGTCTGCAAAACTGTAATAGGGGTTCGTGGTGGTTTTCAAGAGGTCGTTGATGTGTAAAAGAAATAAGGTGGGGGACAGGATGGAACCCTGGGGGACCCCGGCATTAGTTTTAAACGCATCAGAAGAAATACCGTCAACTGCCACATGTAAGGAGCGATCTTGCATGAAGCTCAAGAGCCATTGGCGCAGTTTGGTTGGTTGCTGTATTTAGCTACATATAGGAATAAGTGCCTCGATTACCAATAATTTTTTCGGGAATTTACCCATTTCATTATATGTATATTGATTAAGGCTGCAAAAGAAAATTATTTTGAAGTCTACAGGGTAACTCAAAAAAGTTTGACCTAACAAAGTTGTGTTTTTTTAAATAGAACACCCTGTATTTCGTTACACTTTTAAATAGTTTAGGAAAAAATAATACGATTTCATAAAAGGTACTATGTAGCTAACTATGACCGTTCTCGAGTTATTGATTTTTTTTATGAAAATGCTAGGTACAATTGGAAACTAAATGTATAAAAATCATCCCTTCGAATTTTGACCAAGCATAAAAGAGATTTTGAGCTATTAATTTCGATAAAACCCGTATCTCAATATTATACAGAATGTTCAAAAATCATTGTTACTTTTTTATAATTTCGGACAAAGATAACTTTGTTATTTCAAATAAAACACCCTGTATTTTTTTGGTCTGAACAATATAAAATTCAATTATCTTTTATTTCATATTGGGATTTCCTATACTTAACCTAAACAGTTTTTCAGGTATTGGCTTTTTCAAACAGTAGTTCTTATTTCAATGCATTCTTTTAAACAAGATAGCTTTGAAACGACATTTATTTGATTTGCTCACAGAATGCTCATTTACAGTTGTTATACTTCACTTCATCAAAAATATTTACTTTTTATGTTCTGACAGTAGTTTATTCAATAGACTATACAATTTTTTTTTATTATTCAACTGAAACAACAACAAAATATAAAACACAAATGTATTTCATTTAAAGTAGATACTCAAAATGACGACCATCCTGTTAAATTTCAAAGAGCCACTCTCTCTATGAAAGACTGCTTAACACTTAATAATATTTGAGGCGTCACTCTTTGAAAAGCAGTCCTTATTAAGGTTTTTCTATGTTTGATCCTATAATAAGAAATTCATTTTCCTCATTTCTAATGATAGGTTTTTGTCTATTTGACTTTTCATAAGCTACACTTTAAGTCCTACCAAATTCATGTAGCAATTGTTTGAGAACCAACTTTTTTGAATGATTTCGGTCTGGATATTTTTGGGCATACACCCTCGACGCCAAAAGGCAATTATCTAAATACTCACCATTCGCTAAAATCATATCTATCCGCTCTTGAATGGGTTTTCATTTTCGACGGTAATAATTCAGTGAATGTTTTGAATAACGTAAAAAACAATAACTGGTTATAAGAATTCTTTCAGTTAGTTGAATAAATGTCGTTTCAAATATATCTTAAGTCAAAGAATGCATTAAAATAAGAACTACTATTTGATAAAGCCAATATCTTAAAAACTATTTAGGTTAGGTATAGGGAACCCCAATATAAAATGAAAGATAATAGAATTTTATATTGTTCAGACCAAAAAAATACAGGGTGTTCTATTTGAAATAACAAAGTTATCTTTGTCCGAAATTATAAAAAAGTGACAATGATTTTTGAACATTTTGTATAATATTGAGAAACGGGTTTTATCGAAATCAATAGCCCAAAACATCTTTCATGCTTGGTAAAAATTCAAAAGGAATGATTTGTATACATTTCGATATTATTTAGTTTCCAATTGTACCTAGCATTTTATAAAAAAATCAATAACTCGAGAACGATTATAGTAAGCTACATGTTACTTTATATGAAATCACATTATTTTTTCCTGAATTATTCAAAAGTGTAACTAAATACAGGGTGTTCCATTTAAAAACACAACTTTGATATGTCACACTTTTTTTAGCCACCCTGTAGACTCCAAATTAATTTCCTCTTGCAGCCTTAATTAATATACATCCAATGAAATGAAGAAATTCCCATAAAAATGTATGGTTTGGTTTACAGGGACCGTGTCTTATGGGGTGCCCCACCCTGAATAGATGTATACGTCGAAAGCTTAGCACTAGAGGTAACATAAGCGATGAACTAAGTAGTCGTGAAGTCACTTCTAAAGCATCTTTACCCTGCATTCATTGAAGAAAAAAAATTTCTCTGCTGGTGGTCTAGAACATAACAAAGTAATGCTGGGCGACCTCAGTCGAGAGCAGAGACATTCAGTAGCGCATGCGGGAAGTTTCTGGTTGCACAAGACAGATCGGCGTTTACGGACAAAGAAAAGCCCAGAAGTGGATGGCGACGGGCTTATGAAAAAAAAAGAAAAAGAAAAAAGAGAAGAGAAAGAAAAAAAGAAAGAAGATATGGTACAATGGCTGCGAGCCATTGTTTATTTATAAACTCCAGTAAATCAAATGTTATGATATTTGGTCCAAAATATCATCGTCCCATAGTGACTAATTCTGTGAATATCTGCATTCACAATGAATCACTAGTTAATGTTAGTGAAGCAAAAAATCTTGGTGTCTTGATGGATGTAGAACTAAGATTTGAAAAGTTCGTAAATAAACTTCTACAACGTGCGTACTCTGCATTGAAAATCATTTATGGCAACCGACATTTTCTGCCTTATCATGTAAAAAAATCATTATGTGAATCTTTAGTGCTTTCAGTTTTCAACTATGCGGATGTTCTTTATGGCCAATGTTTAACCACTCAATACAAAAACAAAATTCAAAAAGTTCAGATCTCGTGCCTCAGATTAATTTTTGGTATTCGTCGGAGACAAAGAATCTCATATAAACTTCAGGAAATTGGATGGTTGAACATGGAAAAAAGAAGGGTATTTCACGCAGTTTGTCTATTTCATAAAATAATTGTAACAAAAAAGCCTTCCTATTTACATAGAAAAATTACATATCGTACTGACATTCACAATTTGAATATTAGAAATAAAAATTTGCTCGCAGTGCCTAAATTCAAAACAGAAGTATTTAGACGGTCTTTTAGATACCAAATTTGTCAAAGGTATAATTCTGTTCCCACCTCACTTAAACAATTAAATTCCATTACATTCAAAAATAAATATAAAGAGTATTTGTTTGACTGTAATTAAAGTAAATTATTAAAATCTTGTAGAAAATAGGTAAACTACATTTTTATGTTAAGTATTCGTATTCAAATTATAAACGATAATTATGTAACGATCACAGGTTTTGTTTTGTTTTCCTTCTTATTTTGACTGTCAGGGTTAAGTGGAAGAACATTTTCTGTGATGCATAGCATTGCAGACAATGAACTTCGCCTTTTATTTCTTGATAACTTATTGCATATATATCAATTATGTTTTATGTTTATTTAATGAAATAATAAAGACGATATTATTAGTATTATTATTATTATTATTATTATTATTACAATGGTAGATTGTGTTTCAATTACTGGAAATATTTTTGACATATTATATTTGAACAAAAGTGACTCTATCTGAATTTTAAAAATTTGCTTGTAGCTCTGTTAAACCAAATATAAAGAAAACAAGTTGGGCCAATGTTTCCAAAATTTGAGTTTTAGTTCTGTGCGAACGCGCTACAAACTAATGAAACATTTTTTAGTTTCGCGGGTCGTAAAATTAATAAATTGAATGTTTTAATATTTTGACTTTTGTTTATTCTTAAAGCATTAATTGAATGTGGTGTAGTTTAATCCTGTTTTTATTCTTCCAAAATAATTTAAAATTTAAAGAAAAACCAAAAAAAAACAAAGAGAATTTCCTTTTTTTTACTGGAATTTCAAAAGTTTTCCCTAACAGTAATGTTTTATGTTAAATAATGATAATATACGAAAGATACAGAAACAGAAAAGGAAGCCTGAAGATATGTAAACGATCAAGTCTGTGCAATTTGTTTGAGCACGATGGTCGTTTAGATTTGTGAGCGAAATAGAAACATAAAAAGAAATATACATATCCATCTCATACTTTATAATTTCATATTTCCGCAAAAGCCGACTTAAACCTCACGAAGAAAATATAAATTGCCCACATTTGACGTTTACTGTCATCAATTTTCGATTTTTCCCGCTGGTTCATTTTCATTCATTAATCATTGCTTACGTCTCGACCGAGGGTGTGATTTTAACATTTCTTTTCTATAAAGACTCTATATTCAATTATGATATGTCACTAGAACTACGTGTCTGCTATTTATAATAAATTTCTATTTGTTATTATTATACGAGGGATTATGCTGCCACATGGTGTGTTTTTATTAGTTTAGTCATTTGGTGATTAAAATTAAAAATTCAATATTGTTAACATTCGTTCTGTCGTACAACAAATTAAACACTTTATTACTTTAACATGAATTACACTTGAAAAAAGAATATTTATAAAATAGTAATGTACGTAAGAAGTCCAGAAAATACTGTTTTTTTGGACGAGTCGGCAAAATTCTAGGATTTGCCGTAGGCGAGTCCTTAAAATCTGCGTGTCCAAAAAAACTGTTCTCGGACGTGTTGCGTACACTATTTTTTTCGGCAACCGTAAAGAATAACAAATCAATGAGACACATTTCTTTATCATATTTCTTTAAGGAACAAAATTTTCCAACATTTTAATTCTTATTTCTATTTAATAATAATATTCGAAGAGAAGTTAGGTACTAAAAAGAAACAACCTCAAATTTTTTTTTTTAATTTTATGGACAAAATTTTTTATTTTTATTTTTTTTATGATTTCGCATTAAAAAATACATACCACCCTAAATTTTTACCCTTCTACCACCAACCCCCATTTTTTAATAGTGCTATTAGTACTTTAATAATTTATTTTCATTTCCCCGCCAGGTGTCTACCGGTGTCACTTCTCACCCAGTAAACAACACGTAGTAGGGATGAGAACGAAGCCGGTCTTCTGTCTTTCTCACACAATAAGCTCTCTCTCTCTTTACACAGTTTTTGGCCATTATTATTATTTGTGCATCGATCGTAGCAGTGACGCTTATACTTATCATTTAACTTTCTCAGTGCAACTCTCATGTTAATTATATTTCCTCCACCTCTGCAACAAATAAAAAATACCTCATTAATTACGGGTTGCCATCTCGACGTCTCTTCAATCGAGCTAAAGAAACGGGTTGCTGGGAAATCTATCGTACAGCTCTAACGACTTATAACAAAGAAATAAGGAAAGCCAAAAGAGAATCCTGGAGGAGGTTCTGTCAGAGTATATCAGATCTACCTGCCAGCACAAGAATCCACAAGGCTCTCGCCAGAGATCCGACGCAAGAGATTGGATCGATAAAACGACCAGATGGCTCTTTTACGGACTCTGGTAGGCAAACGTTAGAGACTCTCTTGCAGACCCACTTTCCCGGCAGTCTGCTTCTGAGGGACCAGGAGCAAATTCCACTCTCAATGGGATCGATATCACGACCCAAAAGGGAGGACTGGAGAAAGGTTTCAAAAGTGGGCGACCACGCCCCACTCACATAAAACCTAACCTAACCTACGGGTTGCCATACCTAAGGTTATATAGCACATCTTTTAGTACGTTTTGTTACTAATTTATATAGGTATTGGGTTTTTAGAGGTTGTCAAGTTTTATTTCATCACTATAAGCTAAACTAGATACCACTAGATGACTTGTCAACCTAGAGGTATATAATACCACTAATCAAAGGTATATCCTGTTACCTTAGGATATATTAGGTTATATGGAGTGATATAAGGCTTCCAAATAATTACTTATGTTGATTCCGCCATGATTAATTGACCAAACATATTAGACGCTTACATAATCTCATAAATATTAAGTGATATTGAATTTATTTTCCAAAAAAATCCAAAATAAATGATAACTTGTTGAATAGAAAGCGATATGTAAATGATCTTTGATGCTCAAAATGATAATTGTGTTAAACAAATAATATGCATCCCATGAAATCCAAACTGTACTTTTATTATTACTGCGAATTTTAAAGGCCCCTGTATTTTTTCGAAGTATCTTATTAATATTTGCGGTAAAAAAAATTATTCACTTTAATTTTGTTCCATACTAATTATAAACTCTTAAAGAGTTTAACGTAATGTATCAATTAAATACCTACTCTATTATTATATTCTGTAATCTGTTCATCATGCGAAAGGGTGATAATGTTAAAATGAAAAAATGCCATAAATAAACGTGTTCAAGAGAGAAAGGTATAACCTATTCAGGATATGAAAGGTTTGACAAATGACAAGCAGAAGTAGGAGAACTTGGTAACAGAAATATTAACGAGACCATTTAAGGCAAGTTTTATAAGGTCTTTCGAAACATTATAGCATTATATTACGTGACTGAAGGTGTTCAGCTGCGGTTATTTAGGAAGTTATATAGCTGTTTCCAAAACGTTCCTGTTCCTTGTGGTAAAGAACTTAAAGCTATATAGCGTTACTAAACGAAGGTGTTCGTAACCTCTATAAATGCTTTATTTAAGCTCTTTAAGGGTTTTACAAGGGCAACGGTAATAGTCCCGTTACCTACCTTCATTTTTAAATTATTTAAGGTAGATGGTACAACATTTACAGTAACTAATAAATACACAAAAATGTTTATTGGGATAATGGTTCACAAGTTTTAGTCAAAGCAAGACGCGATTAAATAAAAATGAAAATTGGTTTTGGTTTTGTTAATTTTCTTTTCATCTGATACGAAAAAACGGACCAGTATATTGTTAGATCTGTTAATATCAATATTATCCGCTTGATCTCCAATTATTCACTAGATATTTATACTTTAAATAATTTAAACAAATAAATCTAAATATTTTTAATCGGCATAATAAAAACAATTTGTTGACTTTTGTTTGAAGCAAATATTTTCGTTTTATAAGTCATTTACAATAATTTCATAATCCGAAAGTGCTTCATTTTTTTGGCATATTAACTTTTTTTTAACTAAATGCAGATGTATAGGGTTTTTATATGTTTTCCAGTTGTTGGGTGTTGGCAGAAAAACAAACTTTATGAACAGCCAGAAAGTGTCAAAAAAGACACGTCTGGCTGTGCATAGAGTAGTGTTGGTTCTTACACTTATATATGGTAGTGAATGTTGACTTTGACAGAAGAAGCATAAAAATAGAATTAATGCTGCAGAGATGAGTAGTCTAAGAAGTATAGCCGAAGTGACTCGGGTGGATAAAGTGAAAAATAGTAAGATAAGAGAACGCTGTGGTGTAAAAGAAGATGTGGTTACAAATATAGATAAAAAAATGCTTTGATGGTTTAGACACGTAGAAAGGATGGATGAAGAAAGATTGACGAAACAAATTTATAAGGCGAGTGTGAATGGAAAAGTTGGTAAGGGTCGACCTCGGCAAACATATCTCGATCAGATCAACATTGTTTAGAAGAAAGGCCAGGTCAAGAGTAGTAACAACCGACGAGCATGTATAAGAGCACTAATGAAAGTGGAGAAAGCAAAAGTTGTGAGTAAGAACCTACCTATATGGGAAAAAGGCGTGACTATATGTATGTATGTATGTAAAACAACAAAAATATTCGGTTTTTACAGAAGTAAAAGTACCGTCAAAATCCTTGCCACACTTACGCCAAAAGTGTTAAGCTATGTTTTTATTGGTTGACATATTTGAAACCTTTTTTACCGAAAGCCCATAGACACACAACCAAGCAGTTCCTTGAATGTAGTAGGAACGACCTGCGACGGGACTAATTTCAGGACATTGTCGTCCAAGATATCACTTTGGATGAAGAGGTCTGAACTAACAGGCTGTCAGTTTAGCTGCGTGGAAGACAAAACTGGTAAAAAAACATACTATGTTTATATATATATATATATATATATATATATATATATATATATAATCCAGTATATCTACAGCTGTCGCTGCCTTCCTGCTTTCAGCCCTTGTCTCCAGTTGTCCTTGTCCTGCCAGTCTCCGTCCTGCAGGTTTCTTAATTCCATCGCCTCATCCACTTCGTCTCTCCATGATCGCCTTGGTCGACCTCTCTTTCGTCTGCCTAATGGACTCCACTCAGTTACCCGGTGTATCCAGCGATCCTCCGGAGTTCTTCTAACATGTCCGTACCACGTTAGTTTCTTTTCCTCTATGTGTTCTAGTATGTCTTTTTTTACCTCCATTCTTCTCCTGATCTCCTCATTTCTTATTCGATCTAATCTGTTCACTCCACAACTCCTTCTCCAAAAGTCCATTTCTGTGGCTACAATCTTCCCTTTGTTTTTTTTGTTGATCACCCACATTTCAGCTCCATAAGTCATTATGCTGCGAACTATTGAATTGAATATTCTCATTTTATTAGTCTTGATTATGTGGCGGTCCCATAATATTGGGTTTAATTGATTAATACATGCCCTAGTTTGACCTATTCTATTTTTTATTTCTTCCTCTGTTGTTCCACTTTTTGATATTATAAACCCTAGGTACTTAAATTTGTCTGTTCCTGAGATCTGTCGGTTATCATCTATTTCTAGGTGATATATCCTGTCTTGTGCCGTTGACATATATTGGGTCTTTTCGAGGTTGATTTCCACTCCATTTTTCCCATATTCCTCCTCTAGTTTCCGCATCATAAAACCTAAATCCTCCTCATCTTGAGCTATGATTACTTGATCATCGGCAAAGCTTAGAGTATAAAGATGATCATTTCTAATTGGTATTCCCATTCCTGCACATTTTCTCTTCCATGGTCTTAGTGTCTGTTGTAGAAGTATTTTGAATAGTGTGGGTGATGTTGAGCATCCTTGGAGGAGATCCTTAGTTGTTTTGAAGGCATTTGATAGTTTAACTAAACTATGTTTATGCCCCTGCTTAAAGATAATTAGAATCAACATATTTTGTTTCACAAACTTAAAACCTACCAATTTCAAAAACATCTCATCCACATGGCTATTTGTAGAAACCCAGTGGACGCAGTTGTGTCTGTTTCCTCTAGCGTTCACCTTAAAAGTCGCTTTATTGTTTCAAAGAATGCTTTTATGGAAGTCGGAATCGGCTTTTGTTTGGTTTTGAACTAAAGTAGGCTTGTATAATTTCAATAGCAAACTGTTATTGACTCTTTGAAGGCTCGTTCCAGGTTTTTCATACTAAGTGGACGTTTTCTTAAAATTTAGTCAATAATTGCACAAAACATTACAAAACAATAAGATTATCTTCTGTAGTAACATATTTTGGCATACCTTAACAAGAATACTCTCTTTTAAACTCTAATTGAGTTTGCGTACATCTGGTCAAGATGAAGGTTAGATATTTGAAAAACGTTCCGCAAACAAACTGGAAACAACACTGTGATTATGGTCATATTTTCACCATGTTCCCAAAACTATAGTTTAGTCTTCTATAGTTTACTTTCTAGTTATTGTTTTTAGATAACAACCATAGACACATTAAGGATAGACCGCGAATGGTAGTGCGGATGGTTGGCTCCCGATGAGAGGAAGATAGTTTTCTCTAGTGTCGTTTTACTCTCTTTCTAATGGGCGGGGCTTACGGTCGCGCATGCGTGCAGACACCGAAGGGGCACCGCTGACCGTGGCAGGCTGAGCAGTAGAGGGGCGAGTAGGGGACTCGGGCGTCGGCCGGTAATAGAGTATTTCTATCGGCCGGCGCAACTTGCAGGCCATTTTTTTTTTAATTTTTTTTTTCTTTTCTTTAAGCAATGCTAAGCGCACAGATGTTGAATCATTTATTACGTTTGAATCAATCTTTTTGAATTTTTCAAACAATAATTATGTTTTGATTATTCCAGTTACTGCTCGAGCTAAATAATGTATTTTATATGAAGATTATTCGAGGAATATTTTAAAATTTTTCTTAATATTAGTAATTGCAATGATAGCGAACAAATTATCAAGCGTTTACCAGTAGACTACACACTACACAGTATGTAGAAAAACATAATTTAGCTCGAGCAGGAACTGGAATAATCATTACATAATTATTGTTTAAAAAATTCAAAAAGATTCAAACGTGATAAATGATTAAACATCTGTGCACTTAGCGTAGCTCAAAGAAAAAAAAAGATTGAAAAAATAATAGCCTGCAAGTTACGCCGGCCGATAGGAATAGTCTATTACCGGCCGACGCCCGAGTCCCCTACTCGCCCCTCTACTGCTCAGCTTTTCACAGTAGGCGGTGCTCCTTCGATGCCTGCGCGCACGCGTGACCGTAGGCCCCGCCCATTGGAGAGAGAGCGAAAAAACACTATCTCTCTCTCTCTCATCGGGAGCCAACTCTCCGTACTGGGACCCGCGGTCTATCCTTTCTATGCTCATGACAACAACAAACAACACAACCTATAAACTATCTTTTGGGTACTACACAACAGTCAAGTTTACAACTATCACTACGCTTGGCAAAACGTAGTCTCTGATTTACTCTTACATCAGACATAGCTCATTCTGTATTTTTTTAATAAAAGTTAAACGAAGATTTGCGAAAATTACACAGAATGTAAAAGAGCTTTGTTAGTATCTTTAATGCTTTATCATAAAATAGGATTAAGAAGAGATTTTCTCCAAGCGTTCAATATTTTAATTTTAGATTCGGAATTTCATTAGGGAGAAGTAATTTTATTTTCATGCTATTTCTACCGACTTGTTAATTTCCATAATGTGATCGTGTTTTTGATTTACAGTCGCTAACATACGAACTGTAAGTTCTTACTCGTTAAAACTGTGATTGACTGTTTAATACTTTTATTCTAATTAAATATGATATAAATTAAAATAATTTAAGTTATAAAAAATTTTTTTTCTTGGCCGTTTGTTTTGATCGTAAAAAAATTCTCCAAATTTTTTAAGATATATTTAATTTATTTATATTCAATTTTTCATTGTTCACATTTTTTTTAACATTTGAATTTAATTTTGATTTGGTATAATTTTATTTATTTTATGGGAACGCTATAAGTAAAACTTTAGCTAAAATGACAGCGATGTGGTTCGCCATCCGTCACGTCTTGTTTTCAATAAAGGGCAAAAAGTAGACTGCGAATAAGCACTTTACTAATTTGAATGTTGGGGTAGGATTAAATAAAAAAGTTAAAAAAAAACATACGCGATGATGAGCGAAAGAGAGACTGATGTTCTTTGTGTGAATGAGACCAAGCGGAAATGATGCAATACCACTACGCATGGACCCTTTAAAGTTTTCTGGTAGGGAGTATCGGAGTTCTGGAAGAGTTTAAAGGTTAATCTTACTCGAACCGTCTTACTAGGGGCTTATGCCCCTTAAAACGCACAGTAGAACCGGTCTTCGAAACCCAATTAGAAACGCAGGAGTTTTGGAATAGGTAGTGTAACAGATATTTCAAATAAATGTAACTAGAATAAAAGAATAGTAACGCTAGGCGATTTAAGTAGTAGGAACAAGGTAAATGGTGATGAATATAACAGTGAAATCTTGTGGTAACAAACACCATGTTTAACCATAAAAAAACCACTTGTACACTAAACAAAAAGGATGCCACATAAGTAAAAGTAATTTCATGATCGTTATCGTGCCGCTTTACAAGGGAAAAGGTTCGCAGCAGGACTGTTAGAACTACCGAGGTATTAGTTTACTCAGCATAGTCAGAAAACTGTATGCAAAGATATTAATTAAAAAAGTACCGAATAAAACTTGGAAAATAATATGGGATGTGCAAGCAGGATTCAGAAGAGGAAGGAGTATGGATCAGGTATTTTCATTACGAGGTATATTCGAAAAATTCTTGGCTAGAAGTCAGACGGTCTATTGCGCTTTTATAGACTTGGAAAAGTCCTATGACAGAGTGGCTTCGTCATGGCTGTTTAACTTATACTGAGACGATTGTTTAAAAGATTTGAAAGAGAGTGCGTATGGATTGAAAATGAATGATTTGATCGTCAAATGCCTTCTTTACGCCGATGATCAAGCCATATTAGCATCATCTGAACAATAGTTGCAGGCGATGGTTAATGTTATGCATGATGCCCTAAAAATCAAAGAGATGAAAATAAATGTAAGCAAAACGAAAGTAATGGTTTTTGAAAGACAAGAAATCATAACAAACTGTGAAAAGTTTTAAATAAGAGAGAAAGAGTGGAACAAGTAAATGAGTTTGTATAATTGGGTTCAAAGTTTCCGAGAGATAGAAAGTATGACAGAGACATTGAGTGAAGGGTGTTGGCAGGAAGACAAATGAATGGGGCACTGTATAGCTTCATAAACAGCCAGAAAGTGTCAAAAAAGGCACATCTAGCTGTGCATAGAGAAGAGTTGGTATGTTAGTGAATGTTGGGTTTGGCTAAAGAAGTATGAAAATAGGATTAATGCTGCGGAGATGAGTCGTCTAAGAAGTATAGCCGGAGTGACTTAGTTGGATAAAGTAAAGAATAGTTAGATAAAAGAACGCTTTGGTGTAAAAAAAGATGTGGTTACAAAGGAATTCTTAGATGGTTTGGACACGTAAAAAGGATAAATGAAGAAAGATTGACAGAATAAATTTATAATGCGAGTGTGAAGTCGACCTCGGCAAACATATCTCGATCAGATGAACATTGTTTTGAAGAAATGCCAGGTCTAGAGTACCAACAACCGACGAGCATGTACGAGAGCACTGATGAAAGTAAAGGAAGCAAAAGAGATGTGTAAAAACCGTAGCAAGTGGAAGGAAGAGGTCTTGGCCTACCCCTACGGAAAAAAGGCGTGACTGTATGTATGTATGTTTTTCTAAATAAAAAAATTAATTTCATCTGTATAAAATAGTAACTCAGTTTTTATTTTACTAATTTTTTTTATTTAGCATGATTCCACATTATTATTATAATTAAAAAAATGAGAGCTAAAATACAAGAAATAAAAATTGTAATAAAAATTTTAAAATTTTTCTGTTATTAATAATTAGAGTTAAAATAAGTATTTCTTTTATTCTTCGTTTGGTTATAATGCTTTAAATTACTTTAAAAATGATGAATTTAACCTAAATAATCTTCAAAACAAAGTATAAATTTAAATATTTGTAGGAATAATTTACCAAATTTTATTAACTTAATACTAAAATATATTTTTGGTTTTAGCTATATTTTATTTATCAAAATATTAAAAGATAATATAGGAACCACTCTATTTGTACTTCTGTTTCTCCCACATCATTTATAAATTCAAGAGAAAAAAGGATGACGTTTTTCCTCGTCCTTCTTGTTTTATAAATAACAGACAATTTGTGAACCGTGGCGTCCCTTAGAGAGAAATTGTTTCCTAAGGGGCAATATACAATGCGAATAAGTGGAAGCCGAAACTCGAGTTGTTTAAATTCAGGTCGGTTGTTGTTTGAGTTTATAATGTAATTATTTTTTTTTTAAATTTTGTTTTACCAAAACAGGATTTTGACGTTATTTAGGTTTCTTTGACTCAGTATTCGATCTTAATAAATAAATATTGTTAAATCTATTTTTAATCTTAAAGTTTGGTGTTTTTGAGGTGTAAACAAGTAGTTACAGTAGGTAAATGCCAGCCAGCAGTGTGTAAAACTCCTAACAATAAAACTTTATTAAGGTACCTTTATACAAATATTTGCGTACTTGGCAAGTGCACCAAGTTTGGAACTTAATTTGATAAGTACGGCGCTCCCACTACTCCTGTATTTGGCAAGAACGCAAATATTTGTGTACTTGGCAAGTGTAGCAGGTTTCGTTGCCTCGCGGCCTTTTCTCTCAGTCGCACACTCGACGGAAGTCAAAAACAGAATAACTGCAGACCAAAAATTAATTGTGGTCGGCCAGCAAGTAGTGTGAGCGCATCGACAAGTACGCACTTGTCAAATACGCAAATAATTAAAATCCTTTTGACTCGCGGCATTTTTACCGACTACCGAAGGGACTTCGTCAGTGGCCAATAATTGTACAAGTAATGGCCGAGTGAACCACTCCCACTACATGGCAAATATAGGCAAGTGACAAATATTTGCTAAATACAGGTGTAATGAAAGTCCGCCTTTGAAAAATAAAAAAAAAGAAATTTAAATTTGCCACAGACGATAAATAACAAATGCAAAAGACAAACAATATAAAAATTATAGATAAAAATAATATATATAACAAAAATAAGTAATTGAATTTGATAGGTATGAAAATATGTTAACTGTGAATCTACGTTAGAGGTTTTTTTTAATCTATTTGGGTACCAGTTAGGAGTGCATATATATATATATATATATATATATATATATATATATTCATTGGAAATCCATAAAAGCAAACAGTACTTACAAAGTTGAGATTTGAAAGAAGCATTGTTCATTATCACAATTATATAAAACAATAAATGTTTTATATAATTGTGATAATGAACAATGCTTCTTTCAAATCTCAACTTTGTAAGTACTGTTTGCTTTTATGGATTTCCAATGAATTGTTTCAATGTTATTTGTAACATCTCTAAAGGCTCAATGTCCTAACGAATCCCAGTTTTCCTCTGCCTTCACTCTGACCGAATTAAACGCTGCCCTGAAACAAACGAAACAAGGCAAGGCTCCTGGGTTTGACAATATCCATCCTGAGTTCCTGACGAGTTTGGGGAATGGCGCGAAAGAATGGCTGACTCGGTTTTTCTCCAATATCTTGGATAGAGGATCCCTTCCCAAAGAGTTCAAGAAGACAAAAATAGTGGCCATCCTAAAACTTGGTAAATCTCCTGACCTCCCACAGCATTTTAGACCAATCTCCCTACTGAGCAATACTTATAAACTACTGGAGAGATTAATATATAACAGAATCAGCGGCCTCATCTTAGAACACATACCAGATGAACAGGCAGGTTTCAGACCCAACAGAAGCTGTTGTGATCAGGTGCTGGCTCTAACAACCTTCATAGAGGCTAGCTTTCAACAGATGTTTAAAACTTCCGTCGCATTTGTAGATACGGTTTGGAGAGACGGGATGATATATAAATTTCTAAAAATAACCAGATGCCGAAAAACCGCCAGCCTTCTTAATAACATGCTGAGCAACAGATTTTTTCGCGCGTATCTAGGAGGAAGCGTTAGCAAGGAGAAAAAATTAACGAACGGGTTACCACAGGGTTCGGTCCTTGCTCCACTATTATTTAACATTTTTATTGCCGATCTCCCAAATACCAGGTCAACAAAATTTTGCTATGCAGACGACATTGCTCTCGCCTTCAAAGCTAAAGATCTTTGCCAGACGGAGCCAGTTCTTTCGGAAGATCTATCTGTTTTAAACACCTTTTTTAAAAAGTGGAGACTAAAGCCCAGCTCTAACAAAACTGAAGTTTGTGCTTTTCACTTAAACAATTGACAGGCTAAAGGTAAACTACAAATACAACTAAATGGAAATACACTTCGTCACATATATATATATATATATATATATATATATATATATATATATATATATATATATATATATATATATATATATATATATATATAAAAGTATTTGCGGACATACGTTTTTGTAGTAAACTGTCATTATTTTTTTATGCAGAATCACCCCCTTAAGTTTGTCGTACTTATTTACTAACATCCTGTATAGTCACGCCAATAGCCAGTAGGGGTAAAATAGATCACTTCTTCAACTTTCTACGATTCTTACACACATCTTTCGCTTCTTTTACTTTCATCAGTGCTCTTAAACTTGCGGTTGTTGGTTATTTTGACCTGGCCTTTTTTTAAAACAATGTCGATCTGATTAGTATATGTTAGCCGAGGGCAACCTTTACCAACTTAACAATGTACACTCGCCTTATAAATCTGTTTTGTCAATCTTCTTTCATTCATCCTCTTTACTTGGCCAAACCACCTAAGCATTCCTTTATCTATCTTTGTAACCACATCTTTTTTACTTATCTCACTGTTCTTTAGTTTATCCAACCGAGTCACTCTGGCTACTCATTTTAGACCACTTATTTCCCCAGCATTAATGTTATTTTCATGCTTCTTTTGCCAAACCCAACATTAACTACCATATATATGGGTAGGAACGAGCAATTCTATATGCACAGCCAGTCGTGCCTTTTTTAACACGTTCTGGCTGCTTATAAAGTTATATAGGGCTCATAGAGTAATGTAGTTATGTAGTTATGAGGGTGCCGTTCTTATCTTTAATGGACCAAGACCTAGATTTAAAGTTACGAGTGATTATTTTAATTTTTCCAAAAAGGTCTTTGGTTTGATTATTTTTATGATGTTTTTCAATGTCTTTTCATAGATCTTGGCGATAAGAATTCTTGTCTTCCCTGCAACGTCCCTGTATATTTCTCGATAGGACTCCATGTTGTTCCCTTCTCTCAGCGTCGTCTAGACCTTTTTCTTTAAGTTTCCTCCTTCTCTCACATAGAGCTATAGTGTCATCTCCTATCCAAGGCTGCCTTCTAACGACACCGTAGCCTCGATTTTCTTTAGTCATTGTTGTCTCTAATATCGCTATTTTCACGTTTTTCCATAGCTGATATGCGGTACATGTATTTGAGTTAAACTTTTTCTCTTTTTAAACGTACTTTTAGTTTTATTTTTAAAGTGGACATAAGTAATTGATGATCGCTACCAATGTCAGCTGAGGGCAGCGTTTTCGTGTTTGTTATTGATGATTTCCAGCGTAAAGGGATTAACATTAATCTATTTGATTTTTATATTGCCCATCAGGTGAGCGCCAGGTAAATAGTCTTCTTCCATGTTGTTGGAACATCGTATTGGGAATAGTAAGACTATTATCTAAACAGAACTGTAGGAGAAGTTCTCCCCTCTCGTTACGTTGGCCCAGTCCATATTTACCAATCACTGATCGTAGATGATCATCTTTCTTACTTCCAATTTTGGCGTTAAAATCCCCCATAATGATGCTTATCTCTTTAGATAAGAAGTTGAATAGAGTTGTTTCTAAGACGTTATAGAAGATATCAATCTCATCGTCATTCGCATCAAAAACGGGGGCATAGGCCAGGGAAAGATTGACTCTTACAGGACTTGAGTTTAAAGTTAGGGTCATAATTCTTTCATTTATACATTGGTAAGCGTCGACAGCCAGGGAAATTCTCGTCGAGTCGAAAAACGCAACACCTTCCGAACTTTTGTCTTGATTTCCGGAGAAGAAAACGGAATAGTCGGATGATCTGTAATATCCTTTTCCATGCCAATGGGTTTCTGTAATTCCACAGATCTCTATTTTATGTTTCAGTAGTTCTTTTTCTATGAGCAATGTTTTGCCAGTTTTATTCAGGCCTTGTTTATTCCATGTGGCGAATCGGTGTTTATCGTGATGGATGTTCATTCTCCTGGTCGCAGATTTCCCATGCGGTGAACAGGAACTCGCATCCGCATGCTCAGTCGCATATTTCCCACCGCCCTCCTGGAGCGGCGCCTGACACAGCATCCGAGGCTAAACTTTGGAATAACATGCATGTGTGATGTTCATGTGAAAAATACGTGAGGTAGTTTCCCCTTTCTTACCTCACGGGGTTCTGGAAGGAAAAGTAGAGGTTAAAAGGGGGGATAAAGAGGTTAGGACATGATTTATTTTAAAAGGATTGGGAGATAGATCAAGGCTCGCGTAGGCAGGGTCGCATCCCTAAGGTAGATCTGTGTTCCATCGGTATCATGAAACAGTACGTACCCGCTACCCGCTACAAACACATGTACTTTAATCGGCACCTTTCAGTTTATCATACTTTCTTCTCTTTTAAAAACCATTATTTTCGTCTTGCTTACATTTACTATCATCCCTTTGATTTTAAGGGTATTATACATAATATTATGCCTATATCCAAAGGATAGAAAACTAAAAAGAGAGAGAGAGAGAGAGAGAGAGTGAGAAAGAGAGATGCATAATTATAACCATCGCCTGCAACTTCTCTTCAGATGATACTATGACCTGATCGGCGTAAAGGAGGCATTTGACGATCAAATAATTCATTTTTAATCCATATGCGGTTTCTTTCAAAGATTTTAAACAATGGTCTATGTATAAACTAAACAGCCTTTTTTAATGTTTTACTACTCCGTGTAAGCTTCGTTTAAGCTTCGTTTATTCGACACAAGCACTGGAATCCTCGTAAAGTGATTTCTTTGCTTTTATCAAACTACCGCTTACCCCATACATAGACAATGTCACCCACAATTCATTCAACATTCGTTTTTTGGCCTCTTTGCTTATCTATTTGGTAAACTGTGGGTAATGACACACGCCGGGCCTTATGTGCATTACGCATAATAAGCATTATCTGTATTATTTTATTACCCTTTTTGTTTTGTTATTTTTATTATTATTTCTATGTACTAGTGCCAATTGTTTAAGCCAACGCTGGAGTACGTTGTGAATTTAGTTAAACAAGACTGACCATGCGACGATAAGAAAAAGGTAAAAAGTACATCGATATCGATTTTGTCGACCGGCAATAATGAGGTTTTAATTTGTAAAAATACCATGGGAATAAAAATTATTGAGTGAACTTCGTGTGTCTTATACACATCGTTTACAAATTTTTATTAATAAAATACGTAAGATTGTATAATTGACTGGTGCATCGATTTGGAAAATTATTACGGTGTTGTAAGGTGGTTCAGTACTTGATTGAGTGTGTGCCCAAACAAATCTATCGCAGAACTGCAGTCGTGGTGAGTAACCTGATTAACCGGGTATTTATTGTTTCAAACAATTTTTATTATTTATTTTAAAACTTTAATTTTGTATATAGTTACGATTTAATTTATGAGAAATAAATGTTATAAACATTATTACCTAAATATATAATTTTGTGGTAAGTAATTAGATGTACCTTCTATCTCTCTCCACATAATTTATTTCTCTGGAGTCCGGCCCTTTTTTTTATTAGTTAGTTTAAGGTTATGTTTTGATCTTTTGTCCGTTTTGGGGTAAAACTGATTGGCGCCCAAAGTGCACTAACCCAGCCTAAGATTGGCTGAGGCAAGGAAATTCTGTTGAGTCGTTTTGGATTTTTTTATTTTTAGGAATCGTTCGCTAAAGTGTAGTATTAATTAGTTTTTCTGCTACTCCGCCGTGGGCAAACTATTAATACTGTCACGCTTAACATTCCAATTTTTTTACTATGCCTCGTAAGACCTGATCACTACATCTTTCTCTTCTAAATCCTGCTTGTACATTCCATATTATTTCCTTAGTTTTATTTGTAACTTATGTAATCAACATCCTTGCATAAAGTTTGCCGACGATACTGAGTAAACTAATGCTTCGGTAATTCTTAAGGTAAGCGCCCACTGATGCGCGCCGAACGAGCCGCACGCATCGCAAGAATCATATATATATATATATATATATATATATATATATATATATATATATATATATATATATATATATATTTATATTTACGGCAATGCGGTTCGTGCGACTCGAGACAGTGAGCGCATTTTCATTTAAACCAATGCAAAGTATAATTTCTTACGATTCTTGCGATGCGTGCGGCTCGTTCGGCGCGCATCAGTGGGCGCTTACCTTTACAGTCCTGCTGCGAACTTTGTAATTTGTAAAGCGGCACGATACCTGCCTTTCACTAGTCATCTGGAACGCTACCGCTTCTTTAAGAAAGGTTAAAAGGGCGGTAATACTGTCGTACCCTCTGCAGCCTTATCCCATTTCATACTGTTTAACGCTTTCACAATCTCTGTCGTATTATTTTTCTTTTATTGTAACTTTTACTTATGTTTTCCAATGGGGCCTGAGCTTGTGTACCTTTTTCTTAAATAAACTTTTATCTCTTTAAAACGCATTTCCCTACTTTTACCATATTACTATCTTGGTTTTTGTTTAAAAATGTATAAAACTGATTTTTAAAGTACCAGTTAATTTCGCTACATGTTAATATATACTATAAATATATGTGGGTCGATTATACATTAGAAAACAACTACACTCCTGGCTATATGCCTACGATAAGCATTGAATTACATCTAATAAATAGTCATGCATAATCCCATTTCGGGAGATATGCAAATGCTTGTAAAGTAAAAGAAAGAATTATTAAATTTGGGGTGTCATTTAAATAAAATCAGTACTTCCAACTGCATAATTCCTCTTTAAGAAATTCCTTGATTTTTAAAAGTACTTAGTAAGGCCCTGACGCCGTTAAAAAATCAACTAAAAGTCACGCATTTATTACGTGGAAATTAGCATTCGGATATAAACAAAGGGACCCGTGCAATTTAGAATACGTGCATTTATTATGCCAGAACATTTCGAAATCGTCGCGCGCAGTTTTTAGCAACCGGCTGTACGGTCAGTAGCCAATCAAAAACGCTGAATTTAACACGAGATGATGCCACATTCGAAACAGTTTCCGGCTTCTCGCCTTTTTTTCGCATTCCGAACTTCAAGCAATGCAGAGCACAGGTCGCTCCTCTTTTTCGCGTATCATCAGCCGAGGGATGAACACCTCTAGCGTTTGAAGCAATGCTTTAAAACACCACGTGGTAAAACGCACATCAATATAATCAAATAAAATACACAAAAATTAAAAGCTTACAACCAGTGAAAGAAGGCTTTAAACTACAAGCTCCATGTATTAAAGTTAACAATATATTATCGATGACAAGTGTGTTGTTTCATTTACTGTAATAACAAAATTCACGGCAATAAAAGGCAGTAAAACCTTTAGCCTATAGTAGTAAAAAAAACAGATCGAGCCAGCGTTTACTGAAATATCGAAGGATCCAACATCTACGCAGTGAACGACGTCGTTGAAGAGCAAGTGAGTTGAGGCAATAGAGGTTCCGGCGGTGAAGCTGCCCACACCTCAAAACATTTCTACAGCTTACCACGCCGAACTACTCCTCGTCCTTCGGTGCCGGCGCGCATTTATTTTAAATAAAATGAGCGATATCTTCATAAATAGAATGAGCGTCATTTAAATTAAGTAAGCGTTTTTATTTTTATTTTATAATCAACAAATAATATTTTAATTAGAACATTATATTAAATTTTTTAAGTTATGATTTGTTCCAAACTCTTAGAATTTGGTTATTAAAATATTTTTTAAATGATTTTCCCACAATACATAAGTGCTTTAAAACATTATAATTGCAACAATAAAACGATGTACAATAACCTAACCTAACCTAACCTCCAGCAGCAGCCAATCAGATTCCTATTGGCCAAAAACTCGAGCGTGGACGACTAAAGAAGGCCCTTTTGCGGGATTTATTTAATATTGTCGCACACATTTTCTCAGCATTTCATCTACATTTCTTCCTTTTATTTTCATTTTTAATATTATGATTGTGTGCTTAACCTAAACTATGAATAAATAATATTATCCTTTAAAATATTGCAATTTTATTAAATTTTAATGCTTGAAATATAATATTTATCGCTCAAAATATAATTAATTATTGTTCACTTAATTATATTCTATCGCTTATCTACAAAAAATATCGCTCAAAAAAGCAATTTTATATCGCTAAATAATATCGCTCATACTATTAACGAAGATATCTCTCATTTTTTAAAATAACGCTGGTTTAAATATGTGTTAAATTTATCCATTCAAAGTGACCACCTATGGACCGGTTTCGGGGTGTTGCCCCTCATCAACATAGGGTAGGTCTTGACAAACTCATGTTTACCTTTCGAAGAGATAAATCAACAAATCCAACTCTTACCAAGTAAACATGAAGGACTATACGAAAAGCGCTAGTCACGACATCTATACTTTTTAACACCCAGTTAATAGTTTCTGAATGGAAGTATTAAAATATAACAATTATATACATACATACATACATACATATAGTTACGCCTTTTCCCGTAGGGGTAGGCAGAGACCACTTCCTTCCACTTGCTACGATTCTTACACAAATCTTTCACACATCGTCGGTTGTTGGTACTTTTGACCTGGCCTTTCTATAAAAGAATGTTGTTCTGATCGAGATATGTTCGCCGAGGTCGACCTCTGCCGACTTCCGTCCATTCACACTCGCCTTATAAATTTGTTTCGTCAATCTTCCTTCATCTTCAACAATAATAGAAAACTCTAAAAATTCTTGACAGCGAAAATAAATATAAAACTGATTTATAAAGCACCAGTTAATTTCGCTGCATGTTAAATTATACGTGGGTCGATTATACATTAAAAAACAACTACACTCCTGGCTATATGCCTAAGACGTGCCTAACTTTACGTCTGCATATTACCCGGAATGGGATTATGCACGATTATTCATCAGATATAATTCAATGCTCGTCGTAGATATTTAGCCAGGAGTTTAGTTTTTTTCTGATGTAAAATTAACCCACATATACCTTATAGTATAGGTAAACATACAGCATAATTAACTGGTACTTTAAAAATCAGTTTTATACATTTTTATATTGTTACAACTTTTAGTTCTTCCGTGAGTTCAGCGATTAAAACTCTCGATCCAGAAACAAAACAATGTTTATTTCAGTACAATAAATTCTACTTTTATTAATCACCTAGATATTTACTTAGATATACAACTTTTACAACTCTTTATAACTATTTACATTTCTTAATTCATAAACACTTTTAAAATCAATACTGATAACTGTTATGATCGCTTCCCCTTTTATACATCGATATCACAGTTCCAGATCATTCTACCTGTTTCTTTTATTTTCTCGACGCGGCTTCGAGAGATTGCTCGACCTTGCTAGACCCGTCGGCGACCGACAAAGCTGGTCGTCGGTACAGACCCCAGCTGCGGCCGATCCTCGGTTTTTGACAGGACCGTATTTGTAACAATAATTTTCGCTCTCAAGAATTTTTAGAGTTTTCTATAATAGTATTATAGTTTTCTATAATTTTTATATTGGTTTTTGTTTAAGTAGCGAAGTAGTATTTTTACCTCTGGCTGTTCTTATGGACTTCCAAAAGAGTTTAATGTTATTTTTGGAAATTGTCCGATTACCTTTTATGAAATTTATCTTTATCATTCTCTCCTTCTTTCTTTCCACAAACTCTATTGCCACACCTTTTATACTCATTTCTTGCCTTATTTACCCCCTTAATTGTTGCATTTTGCGTTCTTTGATTAAATTTTGTAGCCAGCTAATTTAGCCAGTCTTTCTTCTTGTTTGACACTGCTTTTTGAACCTCTACGCGCATTTCCTTTAACTTGCATTCTTTTTTTTTACTTACACCATATACTTTAATGGCAACATCTGTTTCTTAACTAGAGTGAAATAAAATGAAACTTCTTGGTGGCTTTTATTCTTTTATTAGAAAAACTTTGTATCTTACTTTTAACTGCCGTTAACTTCTTGACATGCATTTTAATATTCAAATGGTCATGAATATTTAAAAAAAGTTTTACGTATTACTGTACACATAAATTAATTAACATTTAAAATAAATCGGAGGTGTCCCTAATTAATATAATTATAATAATAATGAATGAATGGTCTTTCTGGTACTGTCAAGAGCGTATATGTATATTTAGCGGATGTAACGCTCCTCGTAACATACGTGTTGTTTCCTTTTCAAATATTTTCGTTCAAGTTTAAGTTTAAGATTATTTTATTATAACTATTCGTGTTTGTTAGTAATTTGCATTTCGACATAATGAGAGTAATTTACAATAATATTGATTGTTTATTAACAAAGTGGATTGACTCGAATAAATATTATGTTGGGTTAGCGACCCGTGCTTATGGCACAACAATTTCTTTTTTGAATGGCCTTTACATTTCCTTAACCTTACATGCTTTATCTAAACTGTCAAATTTCTGGATCAATTTACTTACGAAGTCCTCTTTTACACTTTTTTTCTACTTTTTTACGCTCTAGTACACTACTTGATTCCTGCACGCGATGCCGTCACCGCTAAGATATCTCTTATTTGGCTCATAACTAATAAGTGCACCGCGGTATATCCAAATGTCCATCACTTTCTTTCTTAATATTTTATTCAAAATTACGAAATCAATAATACTTCTCTGGCATTCTTCTTTTCTTGTGGATCTTTTTATAATTAAACATTGTTAAATCACTGTTAATATATGGCAATGATACATTTTGGAAAAATAAAATGTAGCCCAAATGGCTACATTTTTACATGAAATGCTTAATGTCTGAAATAATAAATAGTAGATTCAAAAAAAAATCGAGATTTGGGACTAGAATAAAGTTTTATTCCACATGAATTTATTCTCGCTTCCTACAAGAACTTGGAGGTTCGTGACTTTTTTTGGACGAAAAAATACTTTTTTATAGGGGTCCTATAAAATAAGTCCGGAGATCATGATTAATTAACCATTGTTGGATTCTTCAAAATCAGTTTATCACAAAAAAACTAATTTTTTTGGCATACATGCAGTTATATTAGAAAATCAATAAAACTATTGTGTAGCAATGCGTAATCGTATACAGGGTTTTTTATTTTAAACTGATTATGTTGTAGAATTCGATCACCCAGGTATTCCTGTATTTAAAACATTTCATATATCTAATGTTTTAGTACTATTTCAATTACTCTTAAGCCACATTGTGCATACAATGTATTATTTAAAATTTCACAACAAATGAGCCCTTTATTCTATTATAAGTATGGACCAGTTTCATATAGTAAAATGTGTGAAGGTGTTTTAAATCCAACGTTATGGTCTCTAAATAAATAATTTTTCAGAAAATCTTGTTTTTTATCACATTGCAGGATACATGCTCGTAAATTTTCATCGTGTATTTTTGTAACACTCCGTATACCAAGTACATTACGTATGTATTTTTATACCTATTAGTTATTATAATTTATTTGCATTATTAAGCGAATTACTATTTTTATTGCAGTGGGCTTTATTTACATATTTTACAATTTTAGATAAACCATAATAATTTTTAGGCTTTCTAGGTATCTATTATTCAACGTCGGCTCCTTTTGTCAGAACCGACCGCCGCCAGCTGCAGCAAACATGGCAGCGATGCTTAAGTCTGCAAAAATTCGAGGCAGATTTTTACTATTTTATTTATGTACTAGCGATAAAAACATATTTTTTTCTCTCTCATAAGACTTCACCTACAGGGCGATACTTCGACCAAGGCTACTGTACGCTTCGGTTGTCTGGTTGCCCAGGATACAGAAGTCATCAATCAGGAGGATGTTAGAGCACAACAGAGCTCTAATACTAAGAGACGCACTTGGTATCATGCGCACTAGTCCAGTAGTGACGATGGGAGCGCTGCTAGCTATTGGCCTGCTTTACTTTGAGGTGATTACTGTGGCTGCAACGACAGTACACCGCCTTATATGTGAACAAAAATGGGGAACTACTGTTTGTGAACACACAAAATTCCCGCAAGGTGTCCTGTCCAATCCGTGCTTAGCATGAGACAGAACATGATACCGGCTATCTATGTCTGAGAGAGACCATTTAAGGTAAGCTTTTCGAAGCAAAAGAAATGGAACGAAACCCAAAGATCGGTCTACTCAATGGGGACATCTGGTTTACAGATGGCTTCACGACGAGCGCCGGGACTGGGGCTAAAATATATTGTCGTCAGAATGAGATGTGGGAGTCGATCTCTCTGGGCAAATATGCTAAAATTTTTCAAGCTAAAACTATAGCAATCGTGCAATCTGCACAGACGCCGCTCTTCATAGGACAACCAAGTGGCAATAAAAGCGCTAGTGGCTACGACTATTGACTTACGATTGACTCTGGGTTGTAGACAGATCCTAGAGGCATTGGCGAAAAGCAAGAAAGTCACACTTTTCTGGGTTTTTGGTAACTCGGTAATCAAAGTCAATAAATGACCGATAAGTTAGCAAAAGCACGATCGCAGACTAAGTTCGTAGGCCTAGAGCCAGCACTAGCGACAATTCGGGGCTGGCTCAGGGACTAGAAAGGGAGTCAAAAGCATTTCGTCGCTGAGTAGGAAGGATGCCAGACTAGCACACTGACCGGTCATGGTACCATTAGATATCACATGCACAATCTGAGGCTGGCCGACAGCCCTAATTATGGATTAAGTTGGCCAATGCCAGGCATACGCCGGGCTAAGGCTGACTGTGCTGGGCTTAGTTTTACTTGAGCCCGAGCAACTAAGGCAACTATTGATTGGCGACCTGTTCTCATTTTGGAGAAAGACAGGTATAGTAATTGTCTGAGTGCCGTTGGAGGGTTTTAGAAGGAACCACCCAGCAGCTCATAATTATCATTAGGTTCTTGCCTACATCGATTTAACTCGACAAGCATAAGGAGTCACTTGAACCCCAGATGCGCCAAGAGACAATCGCGGCATTGCATAGAAAAACGGAGAACAGTTCATTCTGTTTAGCATTGCATACAGTTAACATCGTGATTTTTCAGTGACGTAGTAAAATTTAGTTTTATTTGAAGTCATGATTGGGTAATTTTTTAAAATATCATTAATACAATCAATTATTAGATTTCTATATGTTTTCACAAACTTTATGGTATTTTTTTGGTTAAACTTAAATAACATTATTTTTATTATCGGCAAAGATTTGTTTAAAAAGTAAAATATTAAATAATAATTTAAGTAACATTATGCAATTAAAAAATCTTATTAAACTTGTCAAATCTAAACTTTTATTTAATTGCACTATATTTTTTTAAATTTTTTTTAAAATTATTAAGTAAATCTAACTCTTTTTTTTCGAATTTATAATTTTAATTTATATTTATTTTTTAGTTGTAGGTACCCTATTACACATACTTGAGGTTTTTTGGGAAAGTAAAGATATTAATAATATTAAATAAAAAACTGACTAACATTATTAGGAAAAATTAAGTTTGGTTTATTGTGAGAATGTAAATTAAATATTTTTATACGTAAGGATCATTGTAGGCTTTTAAGAAAAATATTACGTAATAATGTCAATAAGTAATCCTTGATTTAATAAGCGATACTCATAAATAATATAAATATTTTCCAACGGTTATAAAACCATATTTTATTTTATTTTTTTTTAACGTCTACATTCCTTACAAGCCAGTAAGCAAGAATATTATATAGGTAAAGGAACTTTGTTTTTCTAGTAAATATACAACAGATAGGTATACCAATTTTATGCATCTTTAACCTTCGGTAATAAACTAAAAACTATACCCAAGCAGCCCGCTGTACCTACGACCATGATCATTCAAGCGTGCTCGAACTGCACGATCATTTTCTATCTTTTGTCAGGCAGCTTTCGTCACTCTTTCGGTCGCGCATTTCCAAGTGACTCCTTACACTTGTCGAGTTATAAAGATTTCTACCTTCTGCTTTACCCCCCAAATTTCATTTGACCCTTTTCAATGGGTTAACCCCTTTTTAACAGCAAACATATTGAGACAAATTGTTATTTTTAAAAATTTGAGTCATAATTTTAATTATTGATTTTTTTTTAAATGTTTAAATTATGCGGTAATATGTTGTAAAATAATAAAATAAATAAATAAACACGTTATATGGGCAAATAGTTTTTTATTTATGTACGTAAATTATAGCAAAACCTAATATTGGCTGGCTTAAAATTTTACCTATTTATATATGAAAGCATTGTTGCCTAGCAATGGCACGACACATCTGCACAAATAAAAATCACGAACGCTTTAGCGCAAGAGATTTTTATTACAGATGTGGAGTGCTTGAAAGTAATCGTCAAAATAAATGCTCGAAAAGTTATAGTTTGTATGGTTTTTATAATAACTCTTCTGATTTAGCTGAGTTTTATTGCACAATATTACCTAAATAGTATTAAAAACCGTAGTGTTATTAATTTCAAAATTCAACAAGAATGAAATGTCGAGAAACTATTCTTTAATTTTATTTTCGTTAATACCAAAAAACCTCTAATCTAAAATGTATTTTTGGTGTTTTCAATTGGTGTTTAATGAATAAAATCAATAATTCAAACAAAAAAACTAGCTGATTTATAAAAGCTCCTTTATGTGGCTGTATATTTCTTATTCCAAAGTATATATTTTTTTTCTTGGAAAAGCAATGATTGATGACTGGGTTCTTATGGAAACAATGCCAAACCAAATTTAATATATTTTGTTCCATTGTTGATCTTAAGAAAAATTCTTATTACCAAATAAAAAAAAATTGGGATTCATATAATGTTATTGGAATTGGGTGAGGTTTGAGGCATATACGTAAAAAATGTTTGCTGTTATTATTACGCAAATGTTAAAAATCTTAACATACAGGGTGTGGCACGAAAAGTTTTGATCAAAAGTAATTCGGATACAATTATGTTAAAAATCTGAAATTACATAGCTGTTGGTTTTGATGACGCTGAGTTTAAATATATTGTTGCCTGAATGTGGCACTTCTGGTTAAACCGCAAGTAGACGTCAACTTTGTTATTTTAAATAGAACCTAATATTTTTTATTTTATTTTTAAATTCTACATGACATTTTAGATGAAATTTGTGCACAATGTGCTATGCCAAAAATGAAGTTTTTTCAAGATATTTAGATTTTTTTCAAAATATTGAAAAATCCTATAGTCCACATTGATATTTTATACAGTGTGTTTTAAACTTAGCCGCCAACATGCACAATTTAAATTATTTATAAGTTGCTTACTTTAAATAGAACACCCTGTATTTTATTACATTTGTCGCTGTATTTTTTTAAGCCAATTTGTTTGGTATCGGTAGTTCAACCACTTTTGAGATATTTCATTATCTTAATTAAAACATAACAACACTTAATTATTTCAACATAACTAAAGGGTAGGTAGGCTATGATTTTCATTATTTAAGCTAATATTTTATTATATTTTTATAAGTTATTATTTCTGAAAAAATACCAATAGCATAAAAGGATTATTAATGGTGGATATCATTAAAAACGTTGACTAGATATTTTGTATTAATTTAATTAAATAACTAACAAACAAAAATAACTAAATGTAATATTAAACAGATAAAGTGTTCAAAATTAGCACCATCCACTTCTAATCATTTATGAATCCTTTTTCTTGTAATTCTGGGTATATGGTCGGGTGATAGAAAATTAAAAGCAAGTAAAACTCTCTGCATCATATCTTTCTTTGTCGTAACCGGTTTGGAAAATACATGATTTTTAATGTAACCCCAAATACCAAAATCTAAAGGAGCCAAAACGGACCCCGATTGGCAATCCATCTATCATCAAACATGTCGTAAAGATGATGAGCAACAAGCCCAAAGTTATGAGGAGTTGCTCCATCTTGCTGATACCAAGCTGGAAGCCACCTCTCCATTTCTTAAAGTATGTAACGCCGGTCGTATGGATTCTTCTAAAATGTGGCAATATTTTTCACCATTTAAATTTTTGTCATAAAATTTTAATGCTAAAATTAATTTTAATGCTAAAATTTTATCGTCACCTAATGCATAAAAAACATTAAAACTCCAACTATCTTGGAAGTAACATTCTCTACTAACATATGGATTTTCATTAGACCAAAAATGGAAATTATGTCGATTAAATAAACTAAACTTTGCTTAATCACACCATATAACTTTTTTTATGAAGTTTTCATCCTATTGGGTCTTCATTAAAAACAATTCACAGAATTTAATCATTCGAGAAATATCACCTAATTGTAAGTGTTGCACCAAATGTTATGAAAATGGTTTCCATTTGTGTTTTTTTAAAATGCGAGGAATTTTTCTCGTCGACAAAGTAAGATCTCTCTTACAATTTCTAATGAAGGCATTTATAGAGGCCGTAAAATAACCCAAAACATGAATTTCGTTAATGTCACTTTTATTAATTTTTGTCTTAAATTGACCAAACTAACGGCAGATTTTAAGATTTCTTGCAATATCACCAGTTGCATTTGGTAGATTTGGATATCTTTCTGCAAAAACACGGTAAGTCTGTTCAACAATTTTATTACACTCGACGCAAATTAAAATTTAAAAAATCAATATTATTAAATCCTACATTTGCCACCAGCTACTATCGACAATAAAAACTATTTTGTAACTTTTATTGATGACTTCACACATTATACAGTGATTTATTAATTAGAATTCAAATCACAAGTCTTAAATGTATTTAAAGACTTTGTTGCAAAAAGTGAAGCACATTTTAATAATAAAATAGTTTATCTTTATTGTGATAATGGCGGTGAATATTTATCGAATGATTTTAAAGAATATTGTGTTCAGAAAGGTATCACTTTCCATTTAACTGTACCACATACACCCCAACAAAATGGTGTGGCAGAACGAATGAAGCGAACAATAACCGAAAAGGGTCGTTCAATGATCGTTACAGCAGGTTTGGAAAAATCTTTTTGGGGAGAAGCTTTCTTAACAGCCACATATCTTACTAATATGTTGACAACTGCTGCTCTGCATGAAAATAAAACACCATATGAACTGTGGCATAGTAAAAAGCCCAGATTAGAGTTTTTAAAAATATTTGGCTCTACTGTTTATGTCCATATTAAAACTAGGAAGACAAAATTTGATGAAAAATCATTTAAAGGAATCCTAGTTGAATATTCTCCAAATGGATATAAAGTATGGAATGTGGAAACGGAAAGTTTTCTTGTGGCTCGAGGCAAAACACAAACAGATGAATCCACTTTTGAAAATTTAAGAAGTGAAAGGATCAAAAACATGCCTCGGCCTCTCCATACAAAACAATCATCAAGATGTTGGTTTGAACATTTTGAAAAAACAATTAAAAAAAAAAACTCAATTTTAAAAGTTCAGCGGTAGATACGTGCTTATATCTTCTCGACAAAGGTGTTTTGGAGAAAAATATATGTTATTCTTTATGTTGATGATCTTTTAATTTGTACAGGTGATGAAAATACAATGCTTAACTTTAAAAAATTTTTTAATGAAACATTTTAAAATGAAAGATTTAAAAGATGTAAAACTTTTCTTAGGAATAAAAATTCAAAGATGTGAAAATAAGATTACTTTGGATCAAAGCTGTTATTTGAAAACATATTGAAATAAATTCAATATATCCCATAGTAAATCTGTTAGTACACCTTTAGAAAATAAATTAGATTACAGTAAATTAAACAGCGATGAGACATATGAAGCACCCTGTAGAAATGTAATAGGTTGCTTGATGTATAGCAATATCTTTGTATAGCAATAAATATATTAAGTAGATACCAAAGTAAATCTAATTATAAAGAATATAAAGAATTGTGGACATGCTTAAAAAGGGTATTAAGGTATATTAAAGGTTCTGTAAACCTTAAACTTACTTATTACAGAAATGATAATTGTGTCAATGTTCTTGAAGGCTACGTGGATTCTGATTGGGGAAATAATGATCAAGATAGGAAGCGTACCACGGGGTACTTATTTAAAGCTTTTGAAAATTATACAATTTCTTGGAATTCAAGGAGACAAAATTCAGTAGCTGCGTCTTCAACTGAAGCTGAATATATGGCTCTTTTTGAATGTGTTAAAGAAGCCGTATGGTTAAAACAGTTATTATCTGGTCTTAAATTAAATATATTATCACCAATCCCAATTTTTGAAGATAATACCGGCTGCATAAGTATAGCCAATAATCCCACAAACCATAAAAGAACCAAGCATATTGACATAAAATATCATTACTCTCGAGATCAAGTATTACAAAATAAAATAATCCTAAAATATATTTCAACAGGGGAGCAACTCGCAGATGCCTTCACAAAACCACTTTCAGCAGAAAAGTTTTGTTTTATAAGATATAATATTGGTTTACATGGTGGTGAGTAGGGTTTTCCGGGTTTTCCTTACTTGTAAGTCAAATGACACTACCAATCATCAGTAAGTCGCCCCGTAGCGCTATGGCAAATAATAACAATAGCCATTATTAATGTTAATTCTTTTGTATATAATTTTGTAGTTAACTGAATAGTATAAATAAACTTTTATTCGTTTTGTTTTTGAGTGGGAGTGTTGAAAAATAAATAATGTTTATGATTCAAAAATAAAACTCTTGATACTTACTAAAGCGGTGTAATAAAATAAACCGTTAGGTAAGGGAGACCACCCCAGAGATTGAAATCAATAAACATCTGGTCTCCATAACTATCGGCATTCTAATTTAGTGAGGAAGGGTATTTCAAAATAATAAAAGTAATTTTAGTCTCTTGTAAATATTCATACTCTTCTGATCGACAATACAAAATAGAATATACAAAGAACCAACCATACGTGTTTCATTTAATTAACCATAACCTGCGCTTATAATTTTCAATAATATATATATAATTTAAATTGTGCATGTTGGCGGCTAAGTTTAAAACACCCTGTATGAAATATCAATGAGATGGGTTGTTTATTGGTTACAATTTCACGTCACTAACTTATTAATATCGTTATTCAATGTTTACTACGATTTTTTCAAAATCTTGATATAAATCGAAATATCTCGAAAATACTTTATTTTTTGTATAGGACATTGTGCACAAATTTTGTTTTAAAATTCATGTAGAATTCGAAAATAAAATAAAAAATATTAGGTTCTATTTAAAATAACAAAGTTGACGTCTACTTCCGGTATAACCGAAAGTGCCACATTAAACACAAAATTATATTTAAACTCAGTGTCATCCAAAACCTACAGCTTCGTAATTTCAGATTTTCGCGTCACACCCTGTATATAATTCTTTTGTCCGTGTGTACGTTAGTGAATTCCTAAACGGCTGGACTGATTTTGATGAAATTTTGTGTGTGTGTGTTCAAGAGGATTCGAGAATGGTTTAGATTAACTCTCAATTTTGTTAGCACCGTTACGAATGGGGTGGAAAGGGGATGGAATATAAAAACTATTAAACACGGCTGATATTAGTGTAGAATTTATAATATTTGGGACGATGTTTGATAGTGACATTCTCAATTATGTTAGCAACCATGCAAAAGGGGTGGGAAGGGGATGGAATATAAAACCTATTAAAAACGTCGAATAGTAAAGAAGAATAGTGAAGTGAATAGTGAAGAATAGTAAATTTAATAGTGACATTTTTGGGGACGATACATTTGATAGTAACATTTCCGATAATTCCCATACAAAGGAAAAGGCGTGAATAATGTATGTATAAAGGGAAAGAGAAGAGGATGAAATACTAACGAAAAACTATTAAAAACGATGATATTTAGGTCGGATTCATAGTTTTTGGGATCGCCTAGTATATTTATAAATTATTAATATATTTTAAAATAGTTCGGTTCGAATACCTTAGCGTTAATAAGTCGACAGCACCACGAAAAAACAAAAATAGCTTATTAGTTTATACATAATAAATATTTTAAAATATTAATAGTAAAAGAGCTCACAGTGTAAATTTTTGCAATGTTTAAAAAAAATAAAACTTAAGACAAAAAAAATCGCCAGTACCAATGGCACAGATAATGGATAATATACAAGGTAATATATCCTTTTTCTCACATATACTTACTCCATATCAGCAAAACTCCCAAAGATCTTTGTACCAAAAGTTGTGCCTTTCTTTACTTAATTAGTCAGAACAATGCGAAGTCATTGGAAACAACACAAAAAATATAATAGTCCCGATAAAAGTATAACAAAGCAGATAAAAAACGACCATTGACTAAACTTTTTAACATCTACAGCAAATTCAATCTTTTAATACGTTTAATCCTGTCGTTAGTGCATCGTTTTTGCTGTTGCACTGGCCTTTTAAAATAATTTTCCACCTTATTCGAGCATCTTACCGTACTGTGCAAGTAGGATTTAGAAGAGGAAGGAGATGTATGGATCAGGTCTTTTCCTTACGAGGTATAGTCGAAAAATTCTTGGCTAGAAGTCAGGATGTCTATTGCGCTTTTATAGACTTGGAAAAGGCCTATGACAGAGTGGTGAGGAGTGAATTGTGGTCTACATTGTCTATGTATGGGGTGAGTGGTAGTTTAATACGAGCACTGAAATCACTTTACGAGGATTCCACTGCTTGTGTCAGGATAAACGGAGCTTGCACGGACTGGTTTAACATCGAAAAAGGTGTGAGACAGGGATGTGTGGCTTCGCCATGGCTGTTTAACTTATACATAGACAATTGTTTAAAAGATCTGAAAGAGAGTGCGTATGGATTAAAAATGAATGATTTGATCGTCAAATGCCTTCTTTACGCCGATGATCAAGTCATATTAGCGTTATCTGAAGAGGAGTTGCAGGCGATGGTTAATGTTATGCATGATTCCCTGAAAATCAAAGGGATGAAAATAAATGTGAGCAAAACGAAAGTAATGGTTTTTGAAAGAGAAGAAAGCATGACAAACTGTGGGGTTGGCAGGAAAACAAATGAATGGGGCACTGCATAGCTTTATGAATAGCCAGAAAGTGTCAAAAAAGGCACGTCTGGCGGTGCATAGAGGTGTGTTGGTTCCTACACTTATGTATGGTAGTGAATGTTGAGTTTGGCAGAAGAAGCATGAAAATAGGAGTCTGAGAGTAGTCTGAGAAGTATAGCCGGAGTGACTCGGTTGGATAAAGTTAAGTATATTGAGATAAGAAAACGCTGTGGTGTAAAAGAAGATGTGGTCACAAAGATAGATAAAGGAATGCTTAAATGGTTTGGACACGTAGAAAGGATGGATGAAGGAAGATTGACGAAACAAATTTATAAGGTGAGTGTGAATGGGCAAATCGGTAGAGGTCGACCTCGGAGAACATATCTCGATCAGATCAACATTGTTTTGAAGAAAGGCCAGGTCAAAAGTACCAACAACCGAAGAGCATGTATGAGAGCACTGATGAAAGTAGAGGAAGCAAAAGATGTGTGTACGAACCGTAGCAAGTGGAAGGAAGTGGTCTCTGCCTACCCCTATGGGAAAAAGGCGTGACTTTATGTATGTCTTACCGTACGGGTTGGTAACATACCTTTGACGATATCCCGCATCCAATTAAACTAAGGCATGCACTACCTCTTGTTCTGTAAAATTTCTTTTTTGATTTTATTGTCTTATTATTCGGAAAAGGAATAATTTATAGGCTTACTTTTAACGAAAATATATCGCAGATACTGCACAAAGTTGTTTAGCTATCTTCTTAGAAATTGTTTAAAACTGTAAATCTAAACGAATTGTTTGGATAGCTGTCATTATCAACGAGACAGCATAGTAGTTAAAAACTTTAAAAACGAAAATAAAAAAAATTAATTTTTTGAATAATTTTATATTGTTACCTTAGTTTTTTCTAGTACTTTATGTAGTGCTTTTAACATTTTCAGCGATCAATATTAAATTTATGAAAATGTATAAATCTGATTTTTAAAAACCAGTTAATTTCGCTGCATGATACCTATACATATGGGCATATTCGGGTCGACTATACTGGGTGTTTTAAAAAAAGGTGACCCCGTCTCTAGGATAGGTAGAAAACTTGAAAATAATTGGGGTTTGCTAGGTAAAAATTTTCGTAACGCCATCCGGATACAAGATAAAGGGCGTTAAAGAAAATAAATGTATACACATTTATTACGATTTTGTCGAAACTACTGGAAACATTGTAATGAAATTTTATACGAATATGTTTTAAGCTGATACATCAGCTCTGTAGCAGTCTATGCTACAAAGGTAAATTCACGTCAAGAATCGAAGACAGAATTTAACGTCACTTTAATGACCTCATAGCTGATCCCCAACCTTTTAAAAGATTAATGAATTCTTTAGAAAAAAGGATAGACTTTGTGTATTTGTGAAAACGGAAGACATTTTAAACACTTACTTTAATTAAATTTTATTTTATGTTCTTAGTCTTTATTTTTTAATTTCTTCTTGTGATTTTTTGTTTAATTAATAACTTTATCATAACTTTATACCAGCATCGGTTATTACTTCATAATTTTCAATATAAATAATTCTGAAAACGGTACACAGTATCGAGTTTTACCTAGCGTACCTTTTTGATGTTAAATTAATTGATGTTTAAGTTCACCTAAACTTTTGATTAATAAATATAACCTTAAAAAAGTTTTGTTCAATACTACTTGGTACGAACCATGTAAATAACGCCCTCTATGAGAGTCAGATATAAAAACAAATTCATGGGATGAATCAACTTTTAAAACATATTCATATAAAATTTCAATATAATGTTTACAGTAGTTTCGACAAAATCGTAATAAATGTGTATATTTTTTTTAACGCCCATTATCTTGAATACGGATGGCGTTACGATTTAATAAAAGCACATTGATCCCCGTATTTCAGTATTTCCTTGTCAAGTTTACGAGATACTTTAATGGTCCCGATGGATAATTGTTATTTAATAACGGAATAATGTCAGAGACCAAACACATTCACAATAAAACTAAAACATTTCAAATAGATATTTTTAAAACCAATTTACTTATATGTGCGCCGCTTCCCAGATGCACTTCAATCTATTACATACCGTAAGACAAGAAATCAATAACGGTGTCGTCTACGAAAAACCCCATATTTATTTAACCGAGAGTGAGTATGTCTTTGCACCTACGGCGCTATTCGATTCACAAAGCAACTCCTCAATTCCTGTGAGAATTACCAGCATTATCAGGTATATATCCGGGTTGCACCTGGGGTTATTATTAATGCATTCCATTAGCTACAGTTGAACACGTTACGGGATTTTAACACTAAACAAAAGTCTTTCTGAGAATGGAAGAAAATATTTCTATGTCAAAGTAAAATAAAACTAGTAAAAGCTAGTAAATGTATATGAGTTTAACACTAAAAAAATAGGTTTAGTAAATAGTGATTTATGCATTTGTAATTAAACTGCTGATTTACAACATGTTATATTGAAATGTCCTTTAAACACTTTGGAAATAGATTCAATATATTAAAATTTAATTACGTAAGATGTAAAATTTCCTATAAATCTCGAAAACCTACTGACTCTGGAGAATAACAGTATTTATAATATTATATATTATTATGTAAAAAGTACTAACATACCCTTGTGAGTAGCGGTGGTACCTAGTAATTGGAGCTTGTAAGTCTGACATAAAAAAAAATATTTATAAAAAAATAACGCCTTACTATTTTATCAATTATTTAGTCAGAAAAATGATGTATAAATAATTGTATTGATTTAATATAAATCTGAATATTACCTACTTATGAGTGATAAGACAATGCAAAACATCTGGCCTTTTGGCTCTGCCAGCGCCATTAAATTAAAAAAAAAACTAAAAAAAAAGTTTACTTATATGTAAATGAAAATGTAAATAGTACCAGTGGTCCCGGATAACTTTCGTGTTCATTACGGTTGATGATATTGGTGATTGGTTTTAGTCGTCATGACGCGAATTTTTTTTTGCAATAGATTCTGGTTTATTTAACGAAGTTGTAGCATTTTTAATAAAGAACCTTAGAATCGTCAGCTTATCCAAAAAATGATTAGTTGATAACTCTTATTTCTTTGGTATTTGCAAAAAAATTAGTACTTTTAAAAGCCAAAGGAAGTGACAATGCGCTGCTCGTAGATGGTTTAGAGTGGTGTTTTAACTTTAAACTCGATTGTTATTGACTTATTAATAGGCCTTACACTAGGGTTTCAAGCCGAAATGAGAGCCATTACCAAGGCAGCTGCATGAACTCTCTCCAACAAACAAAAGGAGATGAAACTAAGGAGATGATAAGGGATATACAAGCAGGATTTAGAACAGGACGGAGATGTATGGAACAGGTCTTTTCATTACGAAGTAAAGTCAAAAAATTCTTGGCTTAAAGTCGAAAGGTCTACTGCGCTTTTGTAGACTTGAAAAAGGGATATGACAGAGTGGTGAGGAATAAATTATGGTCAACATTGTCTATGTATGGGGTGTGCGGTAGTTTGATACGAGCACTAAAATCACTTTACAAAGATTTTATACCTTGCGTCAGGATAAACGGAACTTATACGGACTGGTTTAACATAAAAAAAGGTGTTAGATAGTAATGTAAGGCTTCGCCACGGCTGTGTTTACCTTATACACAGACAATCTTATAAAAGATTTAAAATAGGGTGCGTATGGATTAAGAATGAATGATTTAACCTTCAGATTCCTCCTTTACATCGATGATCAAATCATATTAGCGTCATCTAGAAGAGTAGTTGCAGGCAATGGTTAATATTATGCATAATGCCCTAAAAATGAAAGGGATGTTAGTAAATAAGAGCAAGACAAAGTAAATGATTTTTGAAATAGAGGAAAGCGTGACAAACTACAAGGTGATAATTGAAAAAAAAAAGTGGACAAAATGAATGAGTTTGTGTACTTGGGTTCAAAGTTTACGAACGACATTGAGTGCAGGGTTTTGGTAGGGAAACAATTAAATGGGGCTATGTATAACTTTATGAGCAGCCAAAACGTTTTAAAAAAGGCACAACTGGCTCTGCATAGAAGAGTGCTGGTCCCACACTTATGTATGGTAGTAAATGTTGGATTTGACAGAAGCATGAAAATAAGATTAACGCTGCGGAGATGAGTAGTCTGAGAAGTATAGCCGGAGTGACTCAGTTGGATAAAGTGGAACATTGTAAGATAAGGCAACGCTGTAGTGTGAAAGAAGATGTGGAAACAAATTTATAAAGTGAGTGTGAATGAGCAAGTCGGTAAAAGTTGACCAAGGCGAACATATCTCGATCAGATTGACACTGTTTTGAAAAAAAACCAGGTCAAAAGTACCTACCAACAACTGACGAACATGTATAAGAGCACTGATGAAATTAAAAGAAGCGAAATATGTGTGCAAGAAGCGGAACAAGTGGAAGAAAGTGATCTTTGCCTACCCCTACGGGAAAAAGGCGTGACTATATGTATGTATGTACCAAAATATTTCACGATCTTACACTTTTAGAGGGTTTTTTTGGATTATTTAAAGGAAAAAGTGTACAAAAAACATTTGTATTTTATGACGATTTTAAAAATATAATTAAACATAAAAAGTCCTTTATGCTTTATGCTTTATGCTTTTAGCATTATCATTTTATGACTGACGTTAAAAAAAGGATTTTGAATTTTTTTATTTATTTTTATTAATCCATAATGAAATCCCCAAAAAGTTTAGGGAAATATTGAAAATGAGTAAAAAGGATTAAAGGAAAATTAAAATTTTAAATATAAGATATCAGAAGAATTTAACATAAAGAAGGTAGTAAAACAGGAAGATTTAATTTCTTCAAAATTTTTTAATCTAGTACTTGAAATTAAGAAAATCAAATTTAAACGAAAAAAATATTATAGTGAGCGAGATCCAGTTAATCGCTTATGCCAACGACCTTACAATTATTGTCGCCAGAACAAAGAAGAGTTTTATAAAAGCAGTGGAGAAGTTAAACACAGAGGCACAAAATTCGGATTACAAACAAATGAAGACAAACAAAATATATGCGAGTAAGGGAGAAAAAGCAGAACAATGATAGTTACTAAAAAAAAAAATATGTGCGCATATTAGAAGTGAAGCTTCTAAAGTTTAAACGGCTAAAATATTAAAATATTTTATGACCCTAAATTTTTACTCTCAGCGCGCGTATAGAAGTTTCACTTCAAAAAATTTGAAATTGTATCAAGTATCAACTAATTAGAAACATAAATAGAATAAAGTAGAAAAAAAAAATTTAAAATGAATTAAATTTTTGGCACAAATAAAAAACTATTAAAATCGAAATCAATCAGAGATATGGCGTTCGAACAATGCAACCGAAATATACATAAATTTGTCGGCCTAAAATAGTTTTAACTCCAGGAATAAGAACGGAGAGATCTACAGTCATACAAGACGCAGCCGCATTTTTTATATTTTGTTTATTCTCTGGTTACACACTAAAGTGTAAAGAGGTAAAAACTGGCCAGGAAACATCTTGCAAATGTTTACCACAACTTTTACGTACAAATTATGCTCAAAGTGTTTTTTATGCTGTTCTTAGCAAACATTGCATCTTTTAAAAACTGATACACAAATATTTCGCAAATCTTCCAGGACTGTAATTTTTTAAATTTTGATAGGATTTATGTCTTTAAATGTTTAACATCACTAATCTTGATGAAATAAACCTTATTTTTTAGTATGTCCCAGACGTCAAAAGTCTCTTACAATTACTTTATACTTCAGGGGTATTCTATTGTGTTTCTATATTATAGTATATTTTAAGAAAAATATTTTCAGAACACTAATTTCCGAGACCTCAAAATACATAGGCGTGCAAAATTTACAAATGCTCTACGTTTTATTAAATATGAATAAACGTTAAAAGAATATATTTCACGTGTATGATTAATGTTTTTGTAATTTATTAGTATTTGAAAATATGGAATTATAGGTTTCTACTGTTATTCTTAAGTTTTGATATTTCTTAAACTACGAGTACCTACCTTAAATTTAGTACATACGTAAGTTTAATATAGAGTGTTAAAGAATCTGAACAACTATACTAAAACAAGATAAAACGAAAAATATGTAAAAGTTTACGATTTATTTAATTAAAACCATATTAGAACCAACCAAAATTAGAACCAGGGACACAAGCACAAAAAATAAATGTTGAATCACTTTGGGATATTAGTATAATAGAACTGTATTAAAAATGATTACAGGAGAAAGTTGACAAGAACCCAATAAGCGAAGCGGAGAAACTAAAACGGAACATAATAGAAGCTGCAACAGAAGCTCTTGGCACCCGAAATATAAAACAACAAAAACACGGCCACAATAAAACCCCATGATTCTGCAACGAAGTCAAAGAACAATGCATCAAAAAAAGGGAAGGCTTATCTAAAATACATGACAACTAAAACGCCTGAAGCCTATGAGATGATTATAAGAGAGTACGAAATGCCACCTACACACTAGTAATGCAAAAAAAACAGTATTGGGAATCCTTCTCGAGAAAAATGGGAAATGACTTTTATGGCCTCCAAAAACAGATGTGGAGATTCATCAGACGTCAGAGAAAAGAAGCAAGTGAATTTATTAGCACAAACCACATAACGAAAAAAACTTGGGTCCAGTATCTTAAAGAACTATGTAATAGACGTTTTGTCTAAATAATAAATGTTCTTATTTTCTGTCCTATATATTTTTTTTGGGTTGTCTCGTCTCCAACATAAAATATCTTAGAAATCGATAAGCATTAACTGTCTGCCAAATTTTTCGTATTTGAAGTTTAATTCATGTACAACTTTCCAAAGCTTAGCTTTACTTATTGTTGGGAAATAAGGATCATCGGTAATAACTTGTAAAACTTTATCTTAAGTTGGTATTTGTTTGTTAAAAAAAATAAATGGACTATCCTACGAACTTTTAATAAAATCATCCAGCTTCACTTTTAATAATTTTGGTCTGCCTGGTTTCGCTTTGGGTAAGGTTATACCAGAGAATTTTTTTTTTTTTTAAATTTTAAATAGTTCATTTTCCATATTCCATTGCTGTAGACGACATTTCAACTATACTTTAAAATGATTGTAGACATTCAGTATGACACTCTTTTCGTTAAGTGATAAATTGTTTATCTTTAATTTTTTTACTGTTCTATAATCACAAGTAAATTCCATCCTCGATAAAATCAGCATTAACTATCGCAACTTGTCTATAATCGACTGGACAAAACTGAAAGAAACCTAACAAATAATTTAATTCCTGACCGGCTAAATACTTAGTATAGCGGGTTAATACATTTTATAATAGTTTACTCTACGTTATTCTTGAAAAATACAATAAGTTTTTCTTAACCTACTGCAGATGCTCATAAAGTAGACTTTTTTATAGTTCTCACCGCACTTCTTAAACCGTTTGTTACTACTTTACATAATTGACAGTTCCTTTAAAAATAAGGTCCGATTAACCTAACGCTTAAAATTCCTGCCCACACACTCACCCCAGATGATTATATCTTTCTTCATCTTTACATGCAGTTGTGTTTGTTTTTCCTGATAATCACCTTAAAGTTTCTCCAAAAATAGTATTATAAAAGTTGGAATCGATTTCTTGTCGGATTGTATATAACCCGAAGAATTTCATACACCTGTCCGTATTATATTTAATTAGGTCTTAAAGTAAAGTAGGCCTATATGTTCTTAATTGTTAACTTTTCTAAATCCTTCGTAGACTTGTTTTTAATATTCTATACTTCTTTAACATTTTTTCTTAAGATTTATTTAATAATAGGCCCCTTGCAGATAATTTTTTATTGCAATAAACTGATCGATTATGCGTAAATATAATCCCACAAAAATCTTTTTAAATTATCTGGAACATTAACGTCGTAATAAATAATTGAAATTCAAACGGGCCAAAATCCTGCCAAAAACTAAGCTTCGACAGTGGTGACGTCACGAGGTATTATTTGGTTTTGACGTTCTGTCAAAGTTAACATTTTTGACGAAATTTTTGGTGATTAAAAATTGTTTATCGTTATTGTATCGAGCCAGGTTGCAAAAGTACAACAATCACCACTCCCGTTAGAACATTTATTAAGCTTCCAGCTTCGGTTTTTTCCAGAAGGATACAATATCGGTTGGACTTGGCTCTTTACTTCTTCGGTGAACCCACATTACAAATGGTATGGCATGCTTACATCCACCTTAAAATTATTTAATTAATTTATAACGTTTTTTATTATAATTTTAAAGCCTACATTCTAAAGCTGCACAGTCTAGGCATTCAGCTGTAATTTTTTGCACGGACTTTATGATCAGGGCATATTTTACATTTTACAATGCAAATGTTATTTTCCCTTTTCAGTTCGACATATCCCACCGCAGAATTTTCATAACTCTTTTTTTTAGCCCTAAAATAATACAAAAAAATAAATAACAGCTGTTGCTTACCTAACATAATCTAACTAAATATGTTTGTTTACTTTGTATGATTGTTAAATTCTTCAAACCATATTTTATGCTAGGATTAAAGAAAATACCTATCCATTATATTGTACTAACCTTTTAGCTTTAACTCCACGTTAAACAATCCGTTTTTCGAAAAAAAATCAGCCACCATCAACGAGTCCACCAGAGTCAAATTATCAGATTGAGCTTTTAAAAATCCTTTAGACATATCAGCTACTATTTAAAAATAGCTATGGCACACAAAGAAAGAGAAATAGTCTAAACGCGATTAAATAATTAAGAAATGCTCACAGATATTAACTTAGAACGCTTAAACTGTGAAAGCAGGTATAAAATATACGTACGGCTGACGCCAGTTCGAACCTCGTGACGTCACGACTAATGGCATTGCGTTTTAGTGTGACGTCAAATTTAAAGGAATTCGCCAAACTTTCTCTGTCAAATTATGGGATAATCAGAAGTTTTTCTTGGAAACAAATATTGTGAAGGGATCTATGCAATGGGCGTATTGCACAAAACATTGCAAAAAACCAAAGTTGGTTAGTTAAGTTTACAACTTACTATCAGTATGCTGGGAAAAAAAATCCACCTCGAATTAAAAATAAAGAAGATAAACATTGAAAGTACATTAGCCTAAAATGCAGTTTTTATTATTTGTACGTCAGATGTGGCTTATTTGATATATGTATGCAAAAATAACTAATTTATTTGTTTTTTAACGTTACTATCTATTTTAAAATAATATTTAATATAAGAATTTATAAACAATAAAAATTCATTACGAAAAATATAGAGATAGATATTTCGCTGTTTGCCAAGTTTTAACAAAGTCGTGTTGTATCAAAAGTTTTTTATTTATAATATTAAAATCAATATCTTACCCGGCTGCGTTGTTTCAAAACCACCAAAAAACATCTTAATTACACAAGTTTGTGCATAGTTCGAGACAACGCCGTCAGATTTCAGTTAGTTCAACTGAACTTCTAATAATGCTGGTTTAGCAGTTGATTTCTAAGCTTAAAGCTCTCGTTCCGCCACGTTCCTATGAGAAAGATGTATTTGATGCATTTATAGTTTGTATTTGAGCGATTTCAACAAGCTTGTCTAAACAGTGGCGTCAATGTTGCTTATTCTAGTTTATTAATTTGAAAACCATTTTTTAATCAATATTACTTTAGTTATACCTTTAAATTCTTTTACATTTTAAAAGTTTTAAATTCAGATCATATTAGATTTATTACAATTCCACATTTTTAAAATGTATTTGATTTAATAATAACCTGCAATTGACACTTTCGACCAAACAAAATATTCGTTATTTTTATTTTTTTATTTACATAAATGTTTTAATATTACAGGCTCTTTGACGAAAATGTTTTTACCTAAAAAAAAGGCAGCAGGATTAATTTTTAAATTTATTTTATTTACGTACGCTTGTTATGAATAATTTACCTTTATTCATTAAGCCTGTCACCGCAACAAAACATTTAACAATTAATTTATATAATGTTTTTATTAAATAATTTAAAATTAAATTAAAAAATATTAAATAATATAAAATTACACAATTCTAAAAAAGTCTGTGAAGGGAATCCTATTTCAACAGAACCCTGTAGGGTAAGCCAATGGGACTAAGTTTCTATCTAGTAGATTAAAAACATAAAAAAACTTTATTAGGTCTATGATATAGTCATAAACTAAGCTTTATTTAAAAATATTTAAAACCATATACGTAGGGTTTTCCCAAAAAGCAGAGCAGCAAAAATTTGTATTTTTTGAATGGTACATGCTGTACATACTTACGTTTTTTTTTTTAAGTTTACATGTCTTTTTTAATATATCAAGCTCAGTCATATTTGGTATCGTAAGACAAGAAACAATTAATTAAAGCATCTTTTATTTAAAAATGTAATGGCATTTTGATGTTCTTAATTATGCTTTCTTCTTCTTTTTCTTTTATTGCCAACGTCCGTAATCGGATAGGATTACGGAAGTTGACTATCATCATAGCTATGCGGATCTTATTGCTCCAAACCATTTTCGCAAATTAGCCAGCAAAAATAAATTTTTCTTTTCCCAGATCCTCGTCGGCCATTAACTTTGCCTTAAACTATGTTTTGGAGATTTCTGTACTTGCTATTTCTCATGATATGGCCAAAATACTCTAATTTTTTACGTTTCACAGTAAGCATGATTTCCGGTTCACATCCCATTCTTCGAAGTACTTCTTCGTTTTTGTATCCAAAAGATTCTAAAAATTTTTCTGAAACTCCACATTTCAAAAGCTTGCTGCAGCTTTCTTTCCATAGCGTTTAATAAGCCTCTACATCGTAAAGAAGAGTGAAGTATATATTTTTTTTTATGAAAATAGTCGCAAAAAGGGTAGACCTATCGTGTGGGCCGCGGACGTCCCGCACTGCGACTATTAGAAGGGATTATAGAAAGGAAATTATTGTGGACACGCTTTTTAAAAAGTTGCAGGTCATAGTTCTCTGGAAAAACTGATTTTGGAAGCTTATTCCATTCCGTAGCAGCCCTGTAAACGAAGAATTCTTGATGAAAATTGGTCCTTGTAGTGTCAAGCTTGAGAGTAAATGTGTGAGACTGATCAGCGTGCCGAGTTCTTCGGCCGAATGTGGCCAATGGTGGTACAAGAGTTTTTATTTCTCTGGAGCATCTTCCATGGAAATATCTGTAGAGCAATGACTGGTCTGCAACTCTTCTTCTATGTTCTAGAGGGTAAAGGGTATCTGTAAGAGTTGAGCTGTTTATCAAGCGAATGGCTCTTTTCTGAATGGAATCTAGAAGACGAAGAGAATGCCTTGGTGCTGAACCCCAAATATGCGAGCAATACTCCAGTAAAGGTCGGATTTGAGTCCTGGAACGTCGTCAACAGTTGATCAGGAGTAAAAAACTTTCTGGCTTTCCACAGAAAACCTAGCCTCTGGCTTGCCGACTTTGCGATGTTAGCAACATGGTCATGCCAAGACATATTATTGGACACCGTGACTCCCAAAATCGAGATGGAGGGACTTGGTTTAAGGGTATTTCCGGACATTGTGATGGAATGATTTAAGGAATTTACTTTCTTGGAAAACGTGGCGCTTTGTGTTTTCTGGGCGTTGAACTGAACAAGATTGTTGGTTCCCCACTCGACGATTGCTTCAAGATCTCTATTGATGGAATCAACCTGTTCCTGCCCGAGTCTATTTGTATCATTCACCGAAAGTGATCGATAGGATGTGAAAGTTGAGACAAGTGTGCTATCGTCTGCGAAGCTGTAAATGGGGTTCGTGGTGGTTTTCAAGAGGTCGTTGATGTGTGAAAGAAATAAGGTGGGGGACAGGATGGAACCCTGGGGGACCCCGGCATTAGTTTTAAACGCATCAGAAGAAATACCGTCAACTGTCACATGTAAGGAGCGATCTTGCATGAAGCTCAAGAGCCATTGGCGCAGTTTGGTTGGGAGACCGTAGGCAGATAATTTACTTAACAATGCCTGGTGCCAAACGCGGTCAAAGGCTTTAGATATATCCAAGGCTATTGCACGGGATTCACCAAACTTTTCAATAGTGTTTGTCCAGAGCTGAGTGACATAAGCCAGCAAATCTCCAGTAGACCGAAGTTGTCGAAATCCATGTAACATTCATATAACACATAATTATTCGCTTTTTAAGGGCTAGATTCAGATCTAGACATGACAAATGCGGTTGTTTAAACGTATTTTTCGCTATTTTAATTTTTTATGTTTTATCTCCTTTGAGTGATCCCAGTTTTCTTTCAACGTGCAGCCGAGATAAGTGAATTTTGATTTCCTTTCAACTGACTTATTGTTTGTATACAAGTTAACTGGTTTGATCGGATTTTTACTAATTACCATATATTTGGTCTTATTGACATTTAAGCTCAGCCCGTACTACTCACTAGTTTGATTATCTTTGTTTAATAACTCTTGTAGCCCTTCTATACTGTTCGATAATAAGACGGTGTCGTCAGCATAGCGGATATTATTATTGATGATTTCGCCGCTAACTCTGATGCCTCGATTTGTGCTTTCTACAGTTTCTTTGCTTTCTATTTTTAGTAAATTGCATATAAAAAATGGTTTTCCATAATTTAGTTTGGTCAGAAGCTAATTTCCAAAAAATAAATATCAGTGGACTGGGTGCGTCCCGAGACTGTATTCTTTCAAACTTTTTCTTATCATTTAATAAGCGGGAACTATTTTTAATTGTTTATAATTATTGAAATTTTTTTTAATTATTATAATTAATAATCATTTGTTAGTAACAATATTTAATTGTTATAAACAATGCTTGATTATTACTAACAATAATTTTTCACTTTTATAGCGTCTTTAATGCTATTCTTTCAATACTAACAAAAGTTTAAAATTCTCCAATTCCTATTTTTGTTTTCTAAAACTATCTCTTTTTATAAAATATTGTCATTATCTTTATTCTACAAATATTTCTAACATGCAATAATAGCATAATTTATAAATTGCAAAATTCAGATAGTTTACAATTTTTTTCAGTTTTTTTATTCTCCATAAAATACAGCTAAAACGATTTTGCTGAAAATCTAATTAGTTCTAAGTTGCGTAATTATGCGTCGAATGCAATAGGTCCCACGACGATATCATTTTTTGTTTTTAAAATAATCAAGACAAAAAATAATAAAAATAATTATAAATTTTTTTTAACAGAACGTAAAAGAGCAGATGTAACATACAGTGCTTTCATTTCAAAACTAGCTAGTCTAAATAACTTTTGATTTTGCGTAAATGAAAGAAAAACAAAAAATACGTCAAATTTTAAATCAAGGGAGAGTTTTAAAAATGTAATTTTGCTGTTTCCAAGTGGCACCTCTTTAACATCACCTACCCCCTTTTTTAAAATGTCAAATGTCAACTACTACCTCCTTATACATCAAATAAAAACCCAAAAAAAAAGCAAATTAGCCATATAAACCTTAATTTATTCTGTTGGTTTATTTTGCTAATAACAACAAATTTTGTGAAATAACATAAAACAATAACAAAAACGACCTACGCCACTGTTGGATAGGAAGATGTCTTATTAGGGATCAATTAACTTAGTTGTTATTACTTACTTTTTAACATTCTTTGTCTTTTTATTTCTTTGTTTTAAAAATATTAATAGTATACGTTAAAAATTCGAAATTTCAACAGTAAGATTTTTCCTTAAGAAATTCATTGATTCAAACCCCCTTGATACGGCCCAGACACGCCGACAGGCTATCATTCGTTTTGCTCGTGTTAGCAAACAATTATATAGAAAACAGCTATAAACGCCGTGTGCAAAATATCGTTACCCGGGCACCAACCAAAATCACGGACTTGAGCGTAAAAAGAAGGGCGAAGCCGTACTTGTCCCTTCCACTCTCTCTTGCATTCGAACCTCTGAGCAAAATACACCGCTCCTCTTCCATTTCAACCTCCAAGCGATAAACAGCGCTCGCATTCGGAGCACTGCGTTTAAACACCAGTGTCAAAATGTAGCACCTCTTCTTTTTCAACCTCCGAGGGATAAACACCGCTCGCCTTTCAGAGTACCGCGTTGGAACACCACGTGTCAAAATATAGTACATTATTTTATTTTTATTCAAATTATCATACCTTTAGTTAAACATGTGAATCCGATTATGGGTTACTTTAAATCAAGGCGACAACCAGTAAAAGAATTCTGATGAGACTAGACATAAGGTTGTAGTTAAATCATGTTCCGATAGAGACAAACTGGCGTCTCTATGTATCCAGCCAAATAACACACTATAAATGACAATTATATGTTGTTTTATTTAATTAAAAACAAAACCACAGCAATAAATCAAAGAGAGAACTCTCAGCAACTTTACAGTAGGTAAAAACATCGAATCAGCATCCCTAGCTATCGAAGAAAATCAACATCATATCGTAGTGGACGGCAACATCATCAGCGAGACGCACTGCGACATCTCCAGGAGGCTGAGGCAGCAGGTCAGCCAGCCACCCACATCTCATCTCTTGTTGCTCGCCCCGTTCGACAGTATACTTAGTTAGTTATATGTATCGTTAAATTAGCCATTAGTTGCAGCTGGTAACATCTTGAGTGCATACTATGCAAGAACGAATAAAAATTATATTTATTTACGGTCATCAAAAAAAGTGCACTCGAGGAACAGATCTAATACCACTTGACTTTTTTGTGTGACTATTTAAAAACATTTGTAACGTGCTTTTTTTTCCCTTCTACAGTTCCATTATAATTATACCTCTGATAATTTTATATTTCTCAAGTACTCGTAAATAGTGTCGCGTACCGTATTTTGTTGTAACTTAAATATATCATTCGTTGTAAATAGTGTTGCATACCTTATTGTGATAAGATTCAATTGTTAATGGCTATGGCATTTTTGTTGATCACTGGAGATTGAGTAAGGTATTTTCATTATTAGATTTTGTTTTAGTTTTTAGCCTCGATTATTGTGTATTATCGATTATATTATTGTTTGGTTTACATTTCTGTGTAGATGAGGCTAGCTATCAACACGGACGAACGCGATTCTTAGTGTAGAACATAGACTTGCGAATATTCTTGGTTGACGTCAATTCGGTGTCATTCTTGATATCCGGCTTGGGAAGTAGTCGTGTGGTGAGAATTTTGGGGCAGGTGTTATTAACAAGTGTGCAAAACCTCTACGGTTTTCCTTTCATATCTGGCTGTATTTGGGCCATCTTAATTGGATTTTGAAGAAAAACCATTTGATTTTTAACTTGACCATTCTATCTTACCTCAGTTGTTGATATTTTTGGATTTCGGTGTCGAGTTAAAATGACCGCATGCGGGATTTATTTGAAGGTAGCCATTGTTGATTAGCAGGTGCCGTTCCATAACCAAACCGGCTACAGTTATTCTTGCTGAAGTGTTTGACTTAAACCCTATAACATCTAGAGTTTTTTTTTCTTCCTGGAGGATCCATCTCTGTACCTATCTGGAAGATCTGCCTTCTCTTGTTGGTACTAGAGGGTCCCAACTCCAGCGCTTTGGTCTGAAGTGCCAACTAGAAAACTGAGCACCTAGAACGCTTAACTTTTCCTGAAGAGGAGGCTAGCTTCCCGAAGGGGGCCACCATGTAAACCAAGTATCACAGATAAGCTTATCTAACTTGTTTATGTATGATAATTGAAATTTAGTGTGATCACACGTACGCTCCATATGAATCTTCATTTCTCTATCTAATTGTATTTATTTTTTTTGTTGCACTTAATTTTGTATTTACTTGGCTTTAAGATTTATATTATCTGATCTTGTAACTTTTTTTTTTCAATTTTTACACATTTTGGAATTCAACTTCAATTTGATTTACTTTTATTGATTGAGTAAAGTAATCTAATATATTTTAGTTATAGTTTTATTTATTTAGTTCACCATAATTTCAGTTGTTTATCGTGTGGCTCTGCTAGTGCCTATAAGACCTAGTGGTTTCCGGCTTGAACCGTCTAAGTCGGTGGCGCGGCTCACTTTTATATATTTTTTTGCTACCCTCTACGGCTGAGCTCGGGCATAATTTGCCAGTAGAGAGACCGCTGGCAGAGTACTCTTAGAGAACGAACAAGACGTGGCACATTAGTTCACAAAACTCATCCCGAAGACATTAAAGAAATAAAGGTTTCATAGAATAACTGAAGAATGTAGACGAATTACTAGCGAAACTTTGCAAAGAGTTCGAGAAGAATTTGAAAAAAGGTTATTGCCTACAAAATAACGAAGCACACTTTAAACAGTTACTGCAAATACATTTAAGAGACTGTTTGTAATTAACTGCATTTTAGTTAATGTTGTAATTTTGCTATGTTTAATGCTATCTGCAAAATAAATAAAAGGAATAAATTGTTTATATGGCTGATTTGCATTTTTCTTGGGTTTTTATTTGATCTATTACAAGGTAGGGGTTGCTATTTAACATTTTAAAGGAGTGGGAGATGTTAAAAGGGTGCCACTTGGAAACAACCGAATAATATTTTTAAATCTTGCCTTGATTTAAAATTTGACGTGTTTTTTGTTTTTTTTCCAATAACGAAAAATTAAACGTTATTTGGACTGGCTGGTTTAAAATGAAAGCACAGTATAAAGACTCTTTAAAGATATATTATTTACAAAATATACTATAACATTATTCGTTTATTTAATTTTAACATTCAACAGGTTTTATATTTTTTTTTCTTAAGTTTTTGGCACTGGCAGAGCCAACAGGCCAGTTATATTTTGGGTTGTTTTGTCAATTCAACAGGTTTTAAAAATATATTTAATCCCGATCTGATTTTAATTTCAGTAAATTAAAGAAAAAATTCAGTTCATAATTACTGTTGCCTGCTACACAGTTTTAATTAAAACTTAGATAGATGCAAATAATTGTTTTTCTTTTTAAAATTTACCAATTGTATTTATCTGCTATTGTCTTAAACAATACTTACAAAAATATATTTTAAATAAATTTATTTTAATTTATTAGTTTTAATAATTGATATACGATTTAAAATAAACAACAAAATTATCAGTAATTTTAATTGGTTTTGATATTAGTGTTATCTAAATGCATCTAAACAAACAATATTTTATGCTTTTTTTTTGTTTCAGTCCCGCCCGATATATTAAATGAGGATACTAGTGGTGATCTGTCAATTTCCGAAGGGGACAATACAACATTAGTATGCAAAGCCGCAGGTCATCCCACACCTAGAATTACTTGGCGAAGAGAGGATGGTCATCCAATTTTAATTAGAAGAAATTTACGGGAATACAACAAAAGTCAGTACTGTTTACGTAAATTACTTTTTTTAATAAAGTTTACATTATAAAATTATAATTCTAATATTGCCACAAATTTAACACTGAAATCATCGACTTTTCGTCCATGCCGTATAGCCTAATCAACAAGTGCAAAAACGTGTTAATTCTTGATAAAGCTTTTAAAAATATGAGCAATAATAGCTCATTCGAATCGAAATGACGTCTAGAAAAATGTATCTCGAGGATAAATTATCACATAAGAAGTTGCGATTGTTAAAATTAAGACGAAAAATATACGGCATTTAGTTTTTCGTTAATTACTTAAAAACTATTAATACATAATTTTGAAATAAAATCCTTAAAAAGAAGGAAATTTTTGATAAAAAGTCCAGACTACTGCTGCTAAAGACAGTGTAAGTTCTTATGAAGTCAGTTGAACAAGTATAAAAACAATATTTCATCCAGCGGCTTGCCGAACTTTGTTGACGCATAGGCGTCACAACAGATATTTTAATAGTAGTTTTACTGCATTAAATAATATATAAACAATGTTCTCAATAAAGTATATATTTTGAAATGTATTTTTATGAATATAAGGGTTTTCCGATATACCTATTTAAATTCAAAACTTATTTAATTGGGTTCGTAGATTGGCATGTATTTTTAAATTCATTTTAAAAATTTTTCAGAAACTTTAAGTAAGTATTGTTTTGACTTACGTGATAAGGTGACCACCCTAAACGAAACACTTTTATACATAAGTCACTATCGAAACACTCATCAGTACTTAAGTCTTCTTGAGTATTTATCACAATCGGTTTGATTTGTGGCAAAACACAATATTGTTTTTTTTTCTTTGACGTGGTAAACACAATTTGTCCATAAGTCAGTTTCGGCGAGTTCATCAATTACTTTTTTATATTTGTTAGAACAGTATCGCTCAATTGTGGAGCTTGATTACACTTTCGTAATTTGTTTTTTAAAGCAGCCCAGATCAGTTCAATAGGGTTGAATACACAATAATATGGAGGCAAACGCAAAACTGTATGACCGTAAGATTTAAAAAGTTTGTCTATGACGTATTCTTTTTTAAAATTTTGTTGTTTCACTAGTTCCAACAATTTTTTTGTGTGCAGTTTTTAAAAGGTATTTCTTTGTTACTAACTATATAACAGATACTTCAATAAAACAGAAAAAAAAATAATAGGTATGTAAAAAACGTAAAAAATTGTATTTATAACAACACGGCACTGGTAAATAGTTGTATAAACACTGATTTGTTTTTTGCCGGTATCGACTTTTGCGGTGAGAAAACTGACGATAAAATTTGGCCAATTAGGGTTAAGTACTATCCAATAAGATGCATAGATTCACAAAAATTTTGCCGACAGTCCATGTGGACAATACCGGGAGTAATCAATTACAAACGGTTCAGTTTAGCTTAATGCTCGACGTGGCATTATTGACCGTACCCCGATTTTTACGTTGTCAAACTGAGTTCGTGTAAAGTATACCGTATAAAATATTTTTTTTATAGTAACAACTATTAATTTAAAAATTTAAATAAATTATGGTATTATCAAGATACCTAATGAATAAATCCTAGTTAAAAAAGAAATTTTAAATCAAATTTTTAAAAAGTTATACTATTGTTAATTAACTAATTTTTTTCCAATTTCCGTTTTCATAAATGACGACATAATAGTTTAAATAATATTTTTTTTTGACTGCGGGAACTGAGCCAATAGTCAAACCACAAATAGTGCATTTTTTGACAATATAATAATATTTAGAACTAAGCTATTTACAATATCCAAATTATTATATAGACTCCTTCTAATTTTTTTTTATTCAGTTAAATTATTCATTAATTAAATTTTTTTTAATATTATACCAACAAATTTTTGGCTTCATAGAGCATTTCTTATATAAAGGGTGTGGCGCGAAAAAGGTTGAATGTGGCACTTCCGGTTTGACCAGAAGTAGGCGTCAACTTTGTTATTTTAAATAGAACTAATAATTTAGGATTCATAAATGTTTAGAAGAAGATGATGCTAATTTTGAACACTTATTATAAAACTTTATTTGTTTAATATTACTGCGCGCCGGCGCCAACGACGAGGAGTAGACTGGGCGTGGGGTAAGCTGTCGAAATGCTCTGAGGTATGGGCATCTTCACCACCGGAACTTCTATTGCCTGCCGACTCACTTGCTCCTAGACGACTTCTTTCGCTGCGTAGATGTTGGATCCTTCGATAACTCAGTAAAGCTGGCTCGATCTGTTTTCTACTACTATAAGAGTTTACTGCTTTTTATCGCCGTGAATTTTGTTATTACAGTAAATGAAACAACACACTTGTCATCGAGAATATATTGTATAAGTTTAATACATGGAGCTTACAGTTTAAAGCCTCCTGTAATAACTTCACTTTCACTTGTTAGCTTTGAATTTGATTATATTGATGTGCATTTTACCACGTGTTGTTTTAAAGCGGTGATGCCTCGGCTGATGATATGCTAACAAGAGAGCGAAGCGGTGCTCTGCATTGCTTGACGATCGGAATGCGAAAGAGAACAAGAAGCCGGAAACCGTTTCGAACGTGGCTTCTTCTCGCGTTAAATTCAGCGTTTTTGATTGGTTACTGTATGGTCACGTGACCGTATGACTGGTTGCTAAAATTGCGCGCGACGATTTCGGAATGTTCTGGAATAATAACTGCACGTGTTTTTAAGTTGATTTTTTAATTGCACAGGACCCTTTGTTTCTAGCCGATAACTATTTTCCACGTGATAAGGGCGTGATCAAGACATGGTAGATCACAAAACTACACGTGGTTTTTTTAGATGATTTTTTGTCGGCGTCAGGGCCGTACTGAGTAGTTTTAAAAATCAAGGATTTTCTCAAAGAGAAATTGTACAGTTGAAAGTACTAATTTCCAACAATTTTGTTTATAAGTTACCTTTCTAATTAAATTTATACAAAATACATGCTATTGGTTACTTTTTAGAATTAATAAATAATTGTAAAAAAATAATGAAATATCACTTTAAATAATGGAAATCATGGCCTACCCTTTACTAATGTTGAAAGAATTAAGTAGTGTTATGTTTTAATTAAGATAATAAAATATCTCAAAAGTGGTTGGATTTAGACATAGGGAATACCGATACCAAACAAATTGGTTTAAAAAAATGTAATAAATGTTCCATTTAAAGTAAGCAACTTATAAATGATTTAAATTGTGCATGTTGGCGGCTAAGTTTAAAACACCCTGTATAAAATACCAATGGGTTGGACATATGAAGTTAACGGGCAAGAGCTTGTTGCTTATTGGTGACAATTTTACGTTAATAGCTTTGGTATTAATGGAGATATTGTTATTTAATGTGGACTAGGATTTAAAAAAAAATCGAAATATCTCGAACATACTTTATTATTGGGATAGTACAATATGCACAAATCTTATCTAAAATTTTATGTAAAATTAGAAAATAAAATAAAAAATAATTAGGTTGTGTCACATTTAGGACAACATTATATTTGAACTCAGCGTCATCCAAAACCTACAGCTTCGTAATTTCAGATTTTTAACATGACTGTATCCGCCATTACTTATCAATGAAAACTTTTCGTGCCACACCCTGTATATACTTCTTAAAGTTTATTATTTTGTTTTAAATAATTTTTTAAAGTTAACAAAAAATAAAAAGTCCAAGAAATTTTTTGCAACAAATCTGGTGTTTTCGCACCTAACAATTGCATCAAATACCGTTCGAAAAAAAAAATTATCTTTATGTGTTAAGATATTGTTTATAAACAAATAGACATGAATAACATTTTTTAAAAATTTTTTTGTACTATTTTATTGTCTTGGCAAAATAATAAATTGAAATAAAAAATTTTTTCTAAAACATATTTTTGATTGTTTATAATCGTTTCTTTTATATTTCGATTGTTTAAATAATTAGTTACAAAAATTTTCTCTTAAGAAATTTAATCATAATTGGCATTTATTCATAGGTTAACAAAAAAAGAATATAAATAATTTCATTGTTTGTTTACTTAAGAATTTGTTGTATACAAATTCTAAAATTACCGTTCAACACATCCTAATGGACTGCCCGTTATACATTCTGGAACGGCAAAAGCACAATTTTCAAAATGACTTAAAAGATCTTCTACACGGCAACAAATATCATAATCCACTTATAAACTTTTATATAAAAATTAACATGTTTAACAGTATTTAAACTTTAGTAATTGCGCGCGCCGGTGACGACGACGAGGAGCTAGGAGTTGAGAATCGACAAGCTAAAGAAACCTCGACGCACTCTTGCTATTCGACGACGTCTTCCGCAATGTAGTTGTTGGATTCCTTCGATAATTCAGTCAAGCTGGCTCGATTGGTTTTTACCTAATATAAGCAAGGGTTCACTGTCTATTATCGCCGTGAATTTTGCTATCACAGTAAATAAACAACACACTTGCCATCGAGAATATTTTGGGTAATTTAATACATGGAGCTTACAGTTTCAAGCCTCTTGTATCTTCAGAATAATTTCACTGGTTGTTAGCTTTGAATTTGATTTATTTTATCTGATTGTATTTATATGCATTTTACCACGTGGTGTTTTAAAGCGTGCTTTTAGCGGCTAGATGTTCCTTGGCCGGCGGATAGATTGGAAAAAAGAACGAGAGGCCGGAAGCCGGTTCGAACGTGGCTTCTTTTTGTACAGTTGGAAGTACCGATTTCCAATAGTTACAAGCATGTGTAAAGCTAATAACCCTAGAGGTTGATGCAGTACTTGTAAATAAACAAAAAATTATATAAGCCGTTATATTTTTTTTCTATAGCTAAAAAAAATTATAAAAACAGCCATATATAAAAGTACTAAAAAAAAGTATTCTTATATTATTTCGAATAATTGTAGGGCACCAATTATTGTAATTTTGTTTAATTATAAAAAAATATAATATAAAAGTTTATACATAAAAATTTGGAAGATACAGGCGAAAAACCATCAAAATGTTAGAAGAAACCAGTTGACGGTATTTCTTCTGATGCGTTTAAAACTAATGCCGGGGTCCCCCAGGGTTCCATCCTGTCCCCCACCTTATTTCTTTCACACATCAACGACCTCTTGAAAACCACCACGAACCCCATTTACAGTTTCGCAGATGATAGCACACTTGTCTCAACTTTCACATCCTATCGATCACTTTCGGTGAATGATACAAATAGACTCAGACAGGAACAGGTTGATTCCATCAATAGAGATCTTAAAACAATCGTCAAGTGGGGAACCAACAATCTTGTTCAGTTTAACGCCCAAAAAACACAAAGTGCCACGTTTTCCAAGAAAGTAAATTCCTCAAATCATCCCATCACAATGTCCGGAAATACCCTTAAACCAAGTCCCTCCATCTCGATTTTGGGAGTCACGGTGTCCAATAATATGTCTTGGCATGACCATGTTGCTAACATCGCAAAGTCGGCAAGCCAGAGGCTAGGTTTTCTGTGGAAAGCCAGAAAGTTTTTTACTCCTGATCAACTGTTGACGACATACAAGGCTCAAATCCGACCTCTACTGGAGTATTGCTCGCATATTTGGGGTTCAGCACCAAGGCATTCTCTTCGTCTTCTAGATTCCATTCAGAAAAGAGCCATTCGCTTGATAAACAGCTCAACTCTCACAGATACCCTTCACCCTCTAGAACATAGAAGAAGAGTTGCAGACCAGTCATTGCTCTACAGATATTTCCATGGCAGATGCTCCAGAGAAATAAAAACTCTTGTACCACCATTGGCCACATTCGGCCGAAGAACTCGGCACGATGATCAGTCTCACCCATTTACTCTCAAGATTGACAAAACAAGGACCAATCTTCATCAAGAATCCTTCTTTTACAGGGCTGCTACGGAATGAAATAAGCTTCCAAAATCAGTTTTTCCAGAGAACTATGACCTGCAACTTTTTAAAAAGCGTGTCCACAATCATTTTCTTTCTATAATCCCTTCCCCTTCTAATAGTCGCAGTGCGGGACGTCCGCGGCACACACGATAGGTCTACCCTTTTGCGACTATTTTCATAAAAAAAAAAAATGTTTGCTCCACAAATTAATATTAATTAATGCTTATGTTTGTAGCAGTTTGCAGCGGTTTTGGAATACGGTTTTAAAAGACTAAGTTACCTAAGTTAACAAGGGTGTTACAATAGATGGAGAACAACTAAATAATCTCCGATTCGCGGATGATATAGTGTTGATTGCGGATGATCTAAGTGAAGCACGAGATATGCTGCAGCAACCTTAAAACGAAATGAAAGCGGTTGGTCTGAACATAAACTATGCCAAAACTAAGGCAATGACAAACATAGTACCAACAGGTAATATATACATAGAGGGAGCGCAAGTAGAATATGTCGAAAAGTATACCTATCTGGGAAACGAATTAAAAATCAGCAGGGACAACCAAACTTGTGAACTTTTAAGGCGCATAAACCTCGGATGGGCAGCATACGGCAATTTGAGACACACATTTAAGGAAAAAATTCCTATAAGTGTAAAAAGGAAAACTTTTAACACGTGTATCCTACCGGTTCTCACATATGGGGCAGAAATCCTAACGCTCACTAAGGCTTCAGCAAGGAAATTAAGTGTCACACAAAGAAAGATGGAAAGATCTATGCTGGGGATATCACTCAGAGACAGAATAAGAAATGAGGAGATCCGTAGACGAACGAAGGTAGAAGGTAGAAGGTAGACATTATTGAAAATATCTTAAAGTCGAAATGGAGGTGGGCCGGTCATGTAGCACGACAAACGGATCAGAGATGGACGAAAAAACTTCTGGAATGGAGGCCATGGACAGACAAACGAAACCCCGGAAGACCACCCACCAGATGGACAGATGATTTAAAAAAGATCAACACCAACTGGATTGCAGCGGCATAGGACCGAGAAATTTGGAAGAAACTTGAGAAGGCCTATGTCCGACAGCGGACGCAAATGGCTGGAGAATGATGTTTGTAGTACAAAAAAAAGGTTAAATCGCCAAATTATAATAAAATATTGCAATTCAAAAAGCAAACAGTAATTGACATTAACAGCATGAAAACACTGAACTCAAACGCGAAAAACGAGCCAAACTAAACATGGAGCATGCGCAGATTGTGTCGCACTGGATTGGTCGGAGTGGTCGGCATGAATGCACTCTTTAATGTATGCTCATTGTTTGCCGAGTTCCCATTGTTTTCCAATAGCCCTTTGCGGGTGTAGGTCACTACAGTGGCTTTCCTTACCCTTTCCATCATATTCTTCCTCCACAAAAGCTTTCGGTCTTGGATCACGCCCAGGTACCTAGCTCGTTCCAAAAGGTTAATTATTATACATAAGATATATTGTACATTAATAAATTAGCTGTTCACTTTAAAATTTTTGATTATGTCACTAATTTACTAAAAATTTATTAATATTAATTATTAATATTTATTAATAATCCTCACCTAAATGATAATTTTAATTCTAATAATAAACTATAGTCCGTTCATAATTTGTCGATAGCACAAAATGAGCGTCCAAGTCATAAAACGGCCGTAATAGTCGTAAAATCATAGGCGGAGGTTCCTGAGGTGTTTATTCATGTCCGTACACAATTTGTTGATAGCTCACTGCAAGTTTGACCCTCATTAGGTTTAGTACGTTTTTGATCGCATTTAATTTACGGCTCGTTGGTGTTTCGGCGTCTACGGCAGTAATTAACGTCTCTAATATTTATTTTGCGAATTTTGTGCAGTGCGTGAGTAACTTTTTTTCATATTCCTACAAACATATACGTACCTTTCGTTCCTGCTTGTTTTGTTTGATTGCTTGCGATGGCTTCGTCATCATCATCAACATCATCAAGTTTTACACCGGTACTGTTGCGTACAGTCAGTAAGTCTGTCTATTCACCAAGAGAGAAGACTATTGTTTTGAACGTTCACGATGCTCTGCTTTCTCAGAATCCCACAAACACTGTTCAGAACATAATCAAGAGTTGTGCCCACATGACGGGCGTAGGGAAGTCAACAATATATAGGTTCCTATCAGAAAGAAAAAAACAAGGTATAGCTAACCCAAATACAAACGAATACTTAAAGAGGGGGAGAAAACCTATTGAAATTGATGAATTTGCCAAAAATGGTATTCGAAGGAAAATTCACGAATTTTTTTACAAAAAAGAAATACCCAACTTTAACAAAATTTTACAAGAAGTTAGAGACGACCCGGATTTGCCTCATGTCGGACGAACCAAATTGTGGCAAGTTTTAAAAGAATTAAATTTCCGGTGGGAGAAATCAGACCGAAAATCACTTTTGATTGACCGGGAAGAGATAATATGTTGGAGAAGAAAGTATCTAAGATCTATACGAAAATTTCGGGCTGAAGGAAAGCCAATTTACTATCAGGACGAAACGTGGGTAAACGCAGGTCATACTCTCACAAAAATTTGGTCAGATAAAAATATATCAAGCTCCAGGCAAGCCTTTATGGAAGGTTGGTCTACTGGTATTTCCCCACCCTCTGGTAAAGGCAGTAGATTAATAGTTTCTCACATTGGCAGTGAAAAAGGATTTGCTAAGCATGGTTTGTTGGAATTTCAATCCAAAAGCACAAAAGACTATCACGAGGAGATGACAGCTGATGTTTTCGAAGAGTATTTTGAGCAGATGATTGAACATATACCACCAAACTCAATTATAGTATTAGATAATGCACCTTATCATTCACGGCTAGTAGAAAGACTTCCAACGACTGCGTGGAAGAAACAGGATATCATTGAATGGCTGCGGAATAAGTCCCTGCCTTACAAAGATGGAATGGTTAAAGCAGAACTTTTAAAAATTGCCCGGCAACACAAATCTAAGTTCAAGAAATACGTAGTTGACAAAATGGCGGAAAGACGAAACATCACAGTCCTTAGACTTCCACCCTACCACTGCGAATTAAATCCAATTGAACTCATTTGGGCACAAATGAAAAGCTATGTGGCTAGAAAAAATACGTCATATAAAATACAAGCTGTACGTGAATTGTTATATGAGTCTTTACAACATATTACAGAACAAAATTGGCGAGATGCAGTAAGACATGTAATAGAAGAAGAACAAAAAATGTGGGATCTTGACAATATAATTGATGCGACTGTAGAGACACAACCGCTAATTATTAACCTGCAAGACGACTCGGATTCCGAAGATGATCCTGTTTATTTTGAATTTGAATAGTTTTGTAAGTAATCGTAGTTTATATCATTTAAAAATAGGTATTAATTAAATAAATGTATCTTTTACAAATTGCAAGTAACTTTTTATTTTTAAATAAAATAAAGAAATTTTATTAAAATAAAAATACAATTTACAGTACCTACAGTTTAAGAATATTAATATATTTATTTATTTAAAGTAACGTAATGTTTTAATCATATACTCTACGACACTGGTCAGTCATTTCCACTCAAAATACCTACATAATCGGATTAAAAGTTCTATAGCTGTATTGTATTTATTCAGATACAAGGTGGGTTAGTCGAAAACATCTTAAACTGCCAGTTTTAGGTTGGTTTTTGTTATTATATCATACTACCTGTCCTCTCTGTATTTCAGTTCTCTAATGAGGGTATGAGAGTATTTCTTACGTTAAATACGTTCAATATTTAATAGTTTCTACATAAATCATTTGACGTTTGGCGTACCGAGACGCACACCCTTTTTTAAATTAATTTTAGTATTAAAAATTAATTTCAAAAATTTGTAAATTAAAATCATTGAATGAAAAATAACCTAATAAAAGTGGGCTATCTGCTCAAGGCCACTTTTTGACAAACAGATAAAAGAAGAAGAAATTATGACGTTACCATTGCTTCTGAATCCTTTGATTTTGTGAAAGGGTCAACGAGTGTATTTTTTTTTTGTTTTAGTAAAATATTGGCAAAAAGGGTAGACTTATCGTGTGGGCCGCGGACGGCCCGCTCTGTGACTATTAGAAGGGGAAGGGATTATAGAAAGAAAATGATTGTGGACACGCTTTTTAAAAAGTTGCAGGTCATAGTTCTCTGGAAAAACTGATTTTGGAAGCTTATTCCATTCCGTAGCAGCCCTGTAAAAGAAGGATTCTTGATGAAGATTGGTCCTTGTAGTGTCTATCTTGAGAGTAAATGGGTAAGACTGATCAGCGTGCCGAGTTCTTCGACCGAATGTAGCCAATGGTGGTACAAGAGCATATGCCATGGAAATATCTGTAGAGCAATGACTGGTCTGCAACTCTTCTTCTATGTTCTAGAGGGTGGAGGGTATCTTTGAGAGTTAAGCTGTTTATCAAGCGAATGGCTCTTTTCTGAATGGAATCTAGAAGACGAAGGGAATGCCTTAGTGCTGAACCCAAAATGTGCGAGCAATACTCCAGTAGAGGTCGGATTTGAGCCTTGTATGTCGTCAACAGTTGATCAGGAGTAAAAAACTTTCTGGCTTTCCACAGAAAACCTAGCCTCTGGCTTGCCGACTTTGCGATGTTAGCAACATGGTCATGCCAAGACATATTATTAGACACCGTGACTCCCAAAATCGAGATGGAGCGACTTGGTTCAAGGGTATTTCCGGACATTGTGAAGGGATGATTTGAGGAATTTAGTTTCTTGGAAAACGTGTTTTTTGGGCGTTGAACTGAACAAGATTGTTGGTTCCCCACTCGACGATTGCTTTAAGATCTCTATTGATGGAATCAACCTGTTCCTGCCTGAGTCTATTTGTATCATTCACCGAAAGTGATCGATAGGATGTGAAAGTTGAGACGAGTGTGCTATCGTCTGCGAAACTGTAAATGGGGTTCGTGGTGGTTTTCATACTGTGCATTGTTTAACCAGTTAAGAATGGATTTATTTTTCTAATTTGTTGTTAGCATCTAGCTAAAAAATGTTTTTGGGATGTGCAATTAAGAGAAAATTAATTTTTTTCATTTTTTAATTAGTTTGTTGTAAAAAAATGGTAAAACTAAAAAAAATATCTGAGACATCAAAATATTATTTTTTATGAAAAGCCTAAAAACAATTAATATTTTCTGTAAGACAAAGACCCAATTTGTATGTGGAGAGCAATGCCATCTATTTCGATGCGTTTGAAACCGTGTGCTGCAAAGTGCACAACGAAGTTTGGTTCCATGAATTGGCATAAGAGCAAGTTTGTCGTAGCTCCTTTCGGATAGCACAATCACCTTGAATCAGTTTGGTGGAACTTCATTTGTTCATTAAAAGCTTCGGACTTTATCTCCTTTTGATGATTAACAAAGTTTGCTAATGGGATGTCATCTTCCGAATCCCAGTCTAACGATATATTGAGTGTGTGATGTTCTGATCATCGATAGTGCGTTTAAGCCAGTATTTTTTAAATTACCATCAACAAACTTATCGTTGTTCTCCAATTAATCTTCAGAAATGGCTTCAAAAGTGAAAAAGACCTCATCTAAAGGAATTTCTCCAAGTGTCAGAAGATAACTTAGCAAGTTTATTCAAACCTTTTTTTGAAAGAAGAATAATATTTGTACTTATATGACTAGCGCCCTAGTATTCCCAAAAGAAACTACAAATATTTGTGATCGTATTAAAGAAAAAACAGAAAATTAACACCTTCAATTTATAGATGCACTATCATTATATTTCAATTAAAAGTAGTGTTCACCCACCTAAAGTGAGTACTAAATATGTTAATATATATTTGCTTTTAAAAATGCAATGAGGGTGGTTGCGCCACTTGACAACTTTTTTATAAAGAAAAGGACTCATTTAGCAATTCTTCTAAACTTCTCACTCATTTGCCAATGTTGAATTGGGCTGTGATCGAGTTTACGGACGATAGTAGCATCCTTATGGTTTTAGGTCTGAAATGGCTACCTACTAATGATGTATTCTCGTTCGTCACATCCCCCATGTCAATCGGTAACACGAAACGTACTATATTATCTACTATTGCTCGTCTGTTCAATGTGTTGGAATTTGTCGCACCTGTCATCCTTTATGCCAAGCTTTATAAACAAGGGTTTTGGCTTGCCAAGGTAGGGTGGGATGAAGAACGCTCGAACCAATTATTAAATGCTTTGTTAAATTGAAATCAAAATTACCATTATTGTCTAATTTAAAAATACCTCGTCATTTAGGTGTCATAAATTGTGCCGAAAACCTACGAACCTTGGATAACCATAACAATAAGTTACTTTATCGTGGGTGCCAGGGCATAAATGTATTTATGGTAACGAAGAAACGGACACACTAGCTAGGCGTGGTTCTGGAACACAATTTATTGGGCCAGAATCAATAAAAGGGATACCCAAGGCCAGCGTTAAAGCATCGATCAATGGCTGAGTCACTCTTAGCATCAGCTAAAGTGGGCACAGCCAGAGAAAGCTAGGCACAGCAAGTTAATGCTAATAGAACCCTTACCTAAGCAGGCGGGGAAGCAGGTAGGAAAAAACTTGGAACAATTGTAGGGCTTTGTACCGAACTCTGGCTTTTAAAGTACATCTGCACAATATAGGAGTGCCTGACACAGAACCTATATGCAGATTATGTAATGAGGAGGAGGAAACAACATATTATCTTTGAATGCGAAGCCATCGCCCAGTGGAGGCACTACCTGGGGTGTATACAAGACCAAGGAAGTGATCCACCTGAGGCCATAGCAGTACATGAGCTTTTACTCCTTAACAGGAGAATTAAAGAAATGGGACTAAACTAAGGAGCTGAAAAGGTACAAAAAGCAGACAATGCTGCAGAGCCTATGAAAAAAATTAGATCTCTTCCACAACTCCTATTTATTAATTAATTAATTTATTCATAGGTGTCGCGGCAGGCTGCGTTGTAAATTTACTCGCTTTCGGAGACGAAAGCTTATGGCTGTGTCTTTTATCTCACGTAACTTACAACAAGGTGATGTATTTATTCATTGTGTAGGAGCTATGTCTAAGGTAATTTTGTTGATTTTATTTTACAAATTATGAAATTTTCAATAAAGTTGAAATTTTTTTAGCGCGTTGAGCAATTCTTGGTAGGGATAAAACTTATGGTTTTGCATCACCACGGTGACGTCAGCGTCATTGACGTCAACGTCAGTGACAACTGTCAGAAGTAGTTAAAATAATTTTAAAAAACGGTGACGTTATAGCTTGATTTTCTTTCAACTGTCTGTCAATTTAAATTTGCAATGTATAAAATTTTAATTTTTACCTATACAATTATTTTAAAAGTCCAAAAAAATCCACTAATATTTCATAGTTTTTAGTGATCACTTTTGTTGCACTCCCAATGACTGTTAATTTTTTTTTAATATTGCTAAAAATCTATTAAAGCTAGTTCAATAATGTTTAAATCCAAATAATACAAGTACGTGCTAGTAAGCATATAATTATAAAATTTACTCGCGACCAAATCGTTTAATCGGTAACGCCAAAGAATTGTTTTTAAAATAAACATCCACTATAACGCTAAGCTTGGTTTAAAGAATATTAATACAGGTGTAAAAAATGTTGGACTACCCCGTTGGCAAAAAATAGTAGGCGCATTGAAAAATTATGTAAAAAAATGAAGCAGACTTTTATTTTTTACATTCGCAGATTATAAATGTATTTGCATTATTAAATCCTTACGGTTAATCGTAAAGTAGAATTTTACCAACACCGATAAAGACCACACAGTGTACGTGATAAATTCTGTTTAATTAGCTTATATTGAATAATTTTACTAACAGTTTTTGTTTATTTTGTATATTGCAGAAGTGGATTACCTGATATAATTAAAATGAAAATTATTTTTTTTAACACGCTTATATTAGTATATTGTTTGCTTGTATGTATGTTTGTAACTAACTCTTTGGCCTTGATTTTGCCCTTCTTTAAGCGATCATATTTAATTTTAACTCTGCACTCTGCAATAATTCGATCAAAATATTCGATTAACCTGATTAGTTAGTTAAGAGAGATAGAACTAGTGCGTAAACTACACATGCGCGCAAAACAAATATTAACACATTCATCGCATCGGTGGTTCAGTGGTAAAATGCTCGCCTGCCAAGCGGGCCAAGCATTTTTTTGTGCTTTTACCATTTCATACATAATTTTTTTAAATTGTATTAAGGTATTCGCGAACTAAATTTTAAAATTGTTTGGCATATCAAAACGGAGACTGTTTTTAAAGCGTGGGGTGCTTTGTGTGACATTTTTAAATTAACTCTGCGTTTCGGAATGAAGTACCTCATGGTTTTAGAACAGTGACATTCATTTTCTCGTTAGTAATTTTATTCTTATGTTAAGAATTATTTTTTATTTTTTAGTTTGATAAACTCTAAAAGCGTGTTTTTTAGTTTTTTTAAACTATATTTTTTTAAAAACTTTTATGGTATAAGTTATGTTATGTTTTTATATTTAACCAATTTCCACAATTAATGTCAAAAAATTTAAACTTATGGTTGTTAGCAAATGAATGTTAGCCCGGAAAGAATAACACTTGATGGCGAGAATATAAAAAGAGTTCAGCACTTTAAATATCTTGGAAGCTGGATCAATCAGTCGATCAGTAGTTAATATGGGAGTCTTCAACGCTTGAGAAAGCAAGACACTGCAAGAAGAAGAATTTCCACCAAAAATAATAAACTTGGTAATATTTTTTATTTTCAACTGCAGAAATTAAACTTCGTTTGGCGATATTCCTGTTCTAATATCGAGCATAAGTGTAATATAAAATCGACGAAATTAGAAATTAGAAATTAGAAATTAGAAAGTGGTTTTGTAAAACCAAATACCTTGTTCTACTATGTCGACTGCTGTCTATTCTAAATGCATTGTAGCACTATCCGATTCTGTCAACTGACGACTTTTTTTCACTCATTACGGTCCTTATACACGTCTTTGGCCAATTCTACTTTCATAAGCGTTTTAAAATTTGTTTGTCGGTTGACCTGGCCTCTCATCAAAATAATTTAGGTCTGATTGAGATATGTTTTCTCTAAGTCGATTTTTATTAACTTGCCTATTTATACCCGCCTCACAAATATGTTTCTTTAATCTTCTTTTATCCTTTCTTTTTACGTTTCCAAACCATTGAGGCATTCCTTTATCTATCTTTAATTCTACATCTTCTTTTACACCACAGCGTTGCCCTATAGTATTAGAATTACTCGAGCTATACTTTTCAGACTACTCACTTCTCTTCGCAGCATTGATCTTACTTTTAAGCTTATTCTGTCAAATCCCACATTTTTTATAATACGTAAGGACCAGCCTCTAGGGGTGAGCCACAATAGACCTACTAAGGGTCGCGGTGGAGGGGCGACCACGCCCCACTCACACATAAAACCTAAAACCTAAGGACCAGCACTTTTTTGTGCACAGCGAGTCGGACATTTTTGATACTTTCTGGCTGCTCATAAAGTTATACAGTGCCTCACTAATTCGTTTTATTGCCAACACCCTTCGCTTAATATCACAGTCATAGTTTCCGATTCTCTTAAACTTTGAACCCATGTATGCAAACTCATTTACTTTTTCACTTGTTTTCCTCTTCCCCCTTAAAACAGAAATGCATCCATATTTTTGAAAAACATGCACAGTTTAAGACAATAATTGAAGTTCTTACCCAGTAGATAAAAATAGTTAAAATACTTAAATTGTATATAAAATACATACAAACTGTACTTAATTTAAAAATATTGAAAACTATATATTCATTTATCTATGTATACTACCAATTCCATAAAACATATAACAATAAAATATTAAACATAATACCAATACATATCAAATTATTGACATAAAATGAATCAAATTAATAATGATAAAAAATAAGGATAAAAGATTGGAGGAGATGAAGTATTACAAAGGGGACGAAATGATTAGGGTCGGATGGCTCCACTTTGTACGAATTTATAGGAAATTCGTACAAAGATTGATAAAATTTTTAAATCAAGCACAATTTTTAACTTATTATGTGGCAACATTTTTTATCTACTGGGCAAAAACATACCTACCTTAAACAAATGTTGACTCAACCTGTGCAAAGAATGTCACAAATTAGCTATATTTAATTTATTATAATATTTTATTATATTTATTATTATATTTATAAATAAAGTTTGTTGTTTTAATATAATAAAATAGTTTTCCCATTATTAATTGCCGAACACAATTATGTGGGGAGTAATCAATATTTAATATATACGCACGGCACTCGTGTCAAATTTAGAAACAAAAAAGAATATTTATTACCCGTATAAAATCCGGTATAAATCAAAGAAAGCGTCTGTCCACGCAGACTTGATTGGCGTGTATCAATATTCACAAACTAGGTTATTCAAACAATGGAAACAGCAAATCATAAAGTTAAACGCACTGAATTTGCCGAGCGATGTAACGCTGTTAAAAAGTCATAAATAAACTTGTTTATGTTTAAATGTAATGTCTGTGATATAAGTGGGGTAGTGTGGTGTGTTGAATTTAAAATTTTTAATAAATAAATAGAAATATGGTGTTTTGGAGACCATGGGCAAATGAAAATAAAGAAATTGCACGGTGTATTGAGAATAAAGACAGATGTGGATTAAACAATAAAGATTTAGGCATAGGTATTTTTAAAAATAATAAATTCATAACATAAGGTATCTTCGCCTATCGCAGATTAAACAATATTGTTGAAAGGGTTTGGAACGAATTTTTATGTTTTGCTTTTTATAATGGCAGAACTATACCTTCTTTTAATTTGCTCTCCCGAAATATTTTTGGAGTTTACTCCCTAAGAATCGATTTTCATATGTAAGCACAGGGTATGTTAATTTATGAGGAGTAAAATCAAACTAAGCGTTGAACGAAAATAGTTAGGTCCATCCCATGCACAACCTATCTTGCGCATTCCCCAATACAAAGTATACACGGCGGGATGGAAACGCTTGCGACCTATTTATAATATAATCAGTGTGTATGTGTATGTCAGCTTCGACGCACAACTGGAGTTTACTTCTTACGAACGATTATAACATAGATAGATACGTAATTAAATTATGTATTTTGCTAAAAACTTTATTATATAAAATTATTAATTTTTATGTTTTCATGGCTATGTTATGTATTTTGACAAATTTTTTGCATAATTAATATAAATAAATGTATTATGCATGCTTTAAGTAATAAAAAAATGCATTCATTTATCCTTATTTACTAATCTATGTGTTTTATTATCGTTTGTAAGGAGTAAATTCACGTCGTGCGTCGGAGCTGACACAGACACTTTTTTTGCTACTTTAAAAATCTATTGATTGGCAAATAAAGTATTAAAAACAAACTGCACATTTGCACAATGAATAATTCTGAATTATCTGTTTTTTGTACTTGTACATTTCCAAGTTACACCAACAGTTTTAGAAGTGAAAATTCGTGTTTCCACAAATTTATGACTAGTTAGATAAAGCAAAACACCATAGTGTTACCGATTTTTTAATGATTATTCATTTAAGTTGTTTAATTCATCGAAAAATCTGGATTCTTTAATTAAATTTTTCTCTTCCTCAGAACTTTTGTTAAAACTTAAAATACATTTTAGTAAACACGTAAAGTAAATAGGTGCTGTAGATAATGTAAATCTTGAGTTATTAAATATTATTCGTTGCAATTTAAATTACTTTTTAATTATATGATTCCTTTGAAACAAGTGAAAACGTAATGATATGGTGTACATACAGTGTATACATAAAGTAACGTAACTTGCTAATATTTTGATTTCTGTTAGGTTTACAAAAAAAATGTTAAATAAAAGTGTCTTAAATAATTCAGGCCATCTGCATCGATTAGAAGTATACAAGGTGCACCGTTACTCCAAAATAACATATTGACACAATTTTTTAAATGGCACACCCTGTATAAATTTTCAGATTTTTATAATCTATTAAATAACAAATACAACCGCTAAGACCACATAATTCTAACCCAATTTATTCTACAGTTAAAAAATTAATCATTAAAATTGTTACCAACTGCATTTCTTATTGCAGGAACTTTTTGATTTCTTAACAAATCTAAATACTTTGTTTCGTTCATATTGCCTTCTACAAAGAATGGTCCAATAACAGTGGTGCCGATAATACCTGCCCAAACATTAACTTTAAAATGCCTTTGTGTTCTATGTTCCCGCATCAATCTAGGATTAGTTTCACTCCAATATCTACAGTTGTGGCGATGACCTATGCCATTTATCATAGACGTGGCTTTATCGAAAAAAAAATCTTACTTGTAAAATGAGGATCTGGCGAATTTTAGTTGAACCCACTTCTGCAAAAAGTTTCACAATCCTTTAAACTGCAGTTTTGGTAATTTAGTTGCGATTTGGTTGGGAATCATTAAATAATTAAGCTTACTCATCATAACTCCTTTTACGATCGCCGTAAGCTCTTGTCATAGGAATCAATAATTTTTTCTGTGCGCAAAACATACTTTAATTTTAAAAGTAACCAATTATAATAAACACCTTTTACTTATGACAATAAGAAATAATTTATGACATTTAAAAACAATAAATGGTAAAAAAACCTACTACTTTTTTGACATAAGTGAACAATTGTTTTATAATTTTATTTATAACTACTTTAACTTTGGAACTATTAAAGGTAGAATTATGCGGTTTTAATAGTTATATTTTTAATTTAATATTTTATAAAACACTAAAACTACTATTTAAAAAATAATGTTAATAAGTTATTTTGTAGTAACGGTACACCCTGTATACTTCTAATTAACTCACGCAGATGGCCAAAATTATTTAAAAGAACTTTTAATTTACATTCTATTTTGATAACCCAACAGAAATTGAAATATTTGCAAGTTACTCTATGTACATACTGTATATAATATTTTATTATAAACTTAAATAGCATAATTCACGTATAAGTTTTTTTATGACCCCTTAATCTTGACTACTTAAAACTTTATTCTAACCCATATTGCAAACTTTTTGAAATAGTAAGTATAACAAATATCTGAATTAGGTAAAATTAAATGACTGAAATCAATTACACAAGTTTGTTTAGAATTTATAGTAAATTTAGCACGTAAGGAATATTTTTTTAAACTGTCCTTAATTACCTTTAAATATTCTTATTGCTGACAGAACAATTAAATTTTTACAAATGCCGCTTTGTTTAATTATTAAAATATTAAAAATATTGTACTGGCTGTAACGTTAAAAAACAATTTTTGGGTACAAACGGTGTCAGGAACTATAATTATACCATAATGAATTTATCGTAATTTAAATTTAGAATATAAAAACCGTAGATATAATGAATGTGTTAAATTTTATTAAAATAACAGTACTGCGACATCACAACCTATAAATCCATTACGTATTAAAAAAATATGCACAAAAACAATGTGTCCCAAAAATATAAAAAAAAAATACCAAAAAAGTGTACTTTTCAAAAAAAATAATTCATACAGAGACTTTATATCAAAACAATCCGTTTAGATTTACAGTTTTCAGGAATTTGTTAATAGATAAAAAAAAAATGTATTTTTTGTATTTGCGATAGATTTTCGTTAAAGTAAGCTTACAAATTGTTCCTTTTCTAAAAGTAATAATTTTTTGTGGTAGACTGTTTAATTTTTGACCACGAAAAATTAAAAGATTAATCGACTTACCTGTAGGAAGATTAATCGTATAATTATAACATACTTAAATGATATATCTAAGATGAGATCTGAATATTATAAGTGTCATATCAATTGATCTCATTTGAATTCTGATTCAGTATTGTCGTAGCAAATGTATCATTTTGAGGTAAAAGTGGTCTATTATAGAATCTAAAGAAGGTATTAGATGTTGCACTCCACCCAGCTGCATTTTTAATTTGATTTACGTCTACTCCTACTCTATAAGCAGCCGAAGTTGCCGAGTGTCTAACACTATGAGTTTTGAAATTATTCGTATCTAGACCAGCAAAACTTAAAGTATTCTTGATCCATCTACTAATTGTTTGACTACTTGCAGCATGATACGCCTTTTTGTATGTTAGAATAAGAAAATTACAATCTTTTCTATCATCAGCTGTGGAGTGTATATAAAAATCTATCAATGATGCTACACATAACTTTGGGTTGGTTTTATAATACGGGAAAATCAATAGTTGTTGATTCATATTCTTCCCTGAGGTTTTTATACGGTCTGAAATTCTTATTTCAAGTTTAATATCATAAATCATAATCATCAAAAAAATAATGTGATAAATATTGATGTCTTGTAGGTTTGCATTTCGAAATCGCTCCAATATTTAATAATCGGTTGATAGTCGTTTCATAATTTTGTATTTGATCATGATCATTTTTTATGATGAATGGTTCTCGGTTTTGAATAGGTTTTTTAAAGAATGGTATTTTTATACCCTTCACCCAATTCAATATTGTCGGGTCATTAGTGATTTTCTCCCATTTGTCTAAATGGTTAGCAAGAGTACCTGCATAATATTCTACCTCATTTAATATCTCCGGCTGTGCTGGTTCCGAGTGGTTTGCTGGGCCCTCTTCCCCCAATCTTCTGGTTGTCTCCTCTGTCCCCTCTCCTCTCTTCTCTCCTTCATTTTTGTCTTGAATGCTGGACGATAATAGTTTAAATGTTGTACTGTCGCTGCTTTCGATATGCTTGGTTGCGGTTGTCCATGGAATTTGCTCGTATGGGGATACTGTGTCTTCTTTTTGATGTCATAGCTGACTTTTTTCACAGATTGGTTCGACTTCAGCTCTTCCCCGAAGTTTTTTCTAAACAACAACTCATCGATTGGAGATGTTTCTAGAAATTTTTTACAATCGGTATTCACATATGGCATAACCTTGTACTTGCGATGGAGAGATATCCCATTATGTACGCTTGCTACTATTTGTCCCATGTCTGTTAAAACGGATAGTGTATTCTCATCTTTCTGCGCAATTAGGATATTGATAACTGATCCTAATGCAGACAGTCCATGAGCGAGCTGTTGCTGCAATGACATTATAAATCTGTCATGCTTCATAGCAGTTTTCGGAAGGCAAGGTTGAACCTCCCCATTTATCTGAGGTGGTAGAAGTGCTTGGCAGTTTTTAGGAATTTTATATTTCTCCATTAACTCGGCTCTTTTTTCTTTACCAATGCCTTTTTGTAAATATGCCGTCCATCTAACCATTACCTCATCATGTAACGGTTCTCCTTCTCCTGATTTGTCATCTGGCTTGTTGCCCAATAATGTATAATTTATGGTATTAATTTCTTGTTCTACATTATCTGCAGCCATTTGTAAAGGATCCTGATGTTGGATTGGATTCTCAGCATGATTCTCGGGATTCTCGGTATCCTCTGCATCAAAGAACCATATAAGCATGACCGTTTGATCACACTGTATTGTATTCTGTAACGTCTGTTACTTGAATTTGATAGATCGTTCGATCTCATTCATATTGTATAACGTATGTTACACAAAGAATGCGTAAGAACATGCCTGCCCTCAAGGCTATAGTAACGTTTGTTACCGCATGTCTTCATCAACCGGAAATATTTGTTGAACTACAAGATATGTTCAATCCATCGCTAAAACAAATGATATTGCGAGGAATAAAGGATGTCTCACCTGAATCCGAATATTCGGAGTCGCTTGAATGCAACTCCTTGAAAGCCTGTTGGAGCATGTCCAATTGTTTCTTCAGTTTTTTCATCTTTTTGTTTTTGTCCAGATTAATAGATCCCGGTCTTTTCGGCATTCTCAAAACTAAACTTCTTCACGTGCTAAATAAAATTACTTCCGACGTTGACGAGGTACGAAAAAGGAATGAATAAACTACCGGGATTTGGTGATAACAGTCATACGATTAGTCATTTATCGGATTATTTAACTTTCAAAGACGTACCATTGGGGACCGATAAGGGAGCACTACATTGTAATTATATCGTAGGACAAGCGAAGGAAAATTAGAAAAATTAATCGAACAAGGAATTTAACTGAACAGAAGATAGTGCGGGCCTGTTTTATTTGATGAGGAATTTTGTCCAAGTTATTTTGCATATTTGTTAGGAAAAAATCGTTCCACAACAAGTTGTATGGTAAAACGCTTGAATAAGATAAAAAATTACTCTAGAAGACCAGGGCGAGGGCGTAAACGATGCACTAACGACCGAGAACGTTTTATTAGACAATACGTTTTAAGAAACAAGACTGTCACTAGCTCTGTAATCAGAAACGAACTTAAAGCTGTTCGCAATGTTACAATTTTTTTTGCAACAGTAAAAAGACAATTAAATAAAGCTGGATTAAGAAGTGGAAGACCAGCCCTGCATCCTTGATTACTAGAGAGAACAGAGTTGCCAGGTTACGTTTGGCTCAAAACCATTAAAATTGGTCTGTGGATAATTAAAAAAAGTTTTATTTACAGATAAAAATAAGGTTAGCCTAAAACATTTAGATGGTCGTGAACGAGTCTGGCGAAGACCAGGAGAAAGGTTTTCTCCTTGCAATATATCTGCAAGGATTTCATTTGGCAGTGACTTTGTTATGTTCTGAAGTGATAAAATCTAATTTTTTTTAAAAAAATCCAGGTTAAATGTACCAGCAACCGAAAAGCATGCATGAAAGCGCTGATGAAAGTAGAAGAAACGAAAGACGTGTTTAAGAACCATAGCAAGGCAAAAGAAGCGATCTTTGCCTACCCCTACCCATGTAAAAAAAAGCTAAGTGGGTACAAATATCATGTAAGAAATATGAAATACTCTAATATACTTTAATATAAATAAAAATTTTAATTAAAAAACATAGTAAACAAAAATAAAATGCATCAAAGAATAAAATGGTTTTAAATGTAATAATTTTTAAATTATTAAAATAATTGAAAATGTTCCAAAATTTTTATAAATATCTAAAACGTTCCAAATATAAGGTCCTTAAATGCAAGACCTTAATTGTAGGTTTTTAATGCGGTTCTAATGGTCCCAAAATCTCAGAATGGTGGTCCCTAATGTTGGCAGATGTCCCTAACGATCTCAGTAAAGGTTAGCCTAAAACATTTAGATGGTCGTGAACGAGTCTGGCGAAGTCCAGGAGAGAGGCTTTTTCCTTGCAATATATCTGCAAGGATTTCATTCGGCAGTGACTGTTATGTTCTGAAGTGATAAAATCTAAATTTTTTTAAAAAAATCCAGGTTAAATGTACCAGCAACCGAAAAGCATGCATGAAAGCGCAGATGAAAGTAGAAGAAACGAAAGACGTGTTTAAGAACCATAGCAAGGAAAAAGAAGCGATCTTTGCCTACCCCTACCTATGTAAAAAAAGCTAAGTGGGTACAAATATCATGTAAGACATATGAAATACTCTAATATACTTTAATATAAATAAAAATTTTAATTAAAAAACATGGTAAACTAAAATGAAATGCACCAAAGAATATAATGGTTTCAAATGTAATAATTTTTTAAATTTTTAAAATAATTGAAAATATTCCAAGATTTTTATAAATGTCTAAAACGTTCCAAATATAAGGTCCTTAAATGCCAGACCTTAATTGTAGGTTTTTAATGCGGTTCTAATGGTCCCAAAATCTCAGAATGGTGGTCCCTAATGTTGGCAGATGTCCCTAAGGATCTCAGTATAGTTGAAATAGCAGCTAAACAAATTGCATAATTTAATATGTTAAAAGGTAAAAGGTACTTAATAAAAAACTTTTAATGACAAAATCAAATAACAATAATTGATTGTTACTTGCAAGAAGAAACCCGATAATGTAAAATTCTTTACATTTGCTAAGCTGTTAACATTGTTGAAATTTAAAAGGCATCCCTGACCAAATCTTATTAATAAAAATATTACAAAGCAACAAAATAAAATATGTACATTAAAAAAATGAATAGGTACTTGGTAGTAATAATTGTAAAATTATTAAAAAAAAACATTTTATTACCAACCAATTATATTTAAAATATTTTAAGGAAAGCAAAATTTTAAACTGAAATAGAAATTTATTAAAATCACATTTTTCAAACGACCATAAAAATTATTTCGTTACTGTATAGAAAAAGAAAGAAGTAAATTTCGTAACAATAGAGAAAACAAGCATCGATTTACTTACGAAGAATTTCCAAACTTTACCATAAAATATCGAACCAAAAAAACAAGCACAACAACATTACACCTGCATTGCTTTACTTTAATTTAAACCATATTAAACTGACTGGAAAATAAATTTTAAAAATGCTTCGTAAAAATAAGCGGAACGTCGACTTGACCAATTAAAAGGTTTTATAAATGAACCAGGAATCCAAGAATTTAAAAATAAACATAACTTAAATTTCTGGTTTATTTATGGTTAGGTACCTATTTCAATTAATCCCAATAAATATTTTAATTAATTAATTACGAAAATACACTGATATTGTTCAGATAATAACAACACCAATATTAGCTTCAATAAACATTATTTATTTAGTAATAAAGTTGTTGTTGTTGTTGTTGTAATAAAGTAACTAAAATTTTGTACAAATTACAAAATATATTTTTCAAGGTTTTTATTTTAAAAAACTGTTAATTAAACGATATCACAAAATTGTTTTCGAAAGTTGCTAGTTAGGTACCACAAAATGAATCCTTTCTTTTTCCAAAATAATTAATCCTCTTTTTATCAAACACACTAACGGCTATTCAGAAAAAAGTTCGACGTTTTAATGCTCTAAAAGGAATTAAAAATGGTCTTTGTCGTACGTGACAGTCCTTTGTTTGATAAAAAAATCAAACACTATTTACCACATTTTCGTTAGACTTTGTGTTTTGTCCCCATTTTGCCTCCGAATAGAAAATTAATGGTATCGTGTCTGCAACGAATAATTAATATCTAGTTTTGATATTTTTCATGATTGTATTGAAACTTGTACTTAAATAATAATTTTAGCTCAACACACAAACAAAAGAAATTATTTATATTTCATTAAATAAATTTGTTACTTTTTTAAGTAATTACCTACCTACATTACGAAAATTTAATTTTAATCATTATGCTTCGATGACTTTGGCTATAATTATTATTCTTGTTAAATGTTTACAAAAAATATTGTATAATAATTTAATCCTTATCATCCTTATATTGTAGTTCCCTGGTGAAGGAAATAAAATTTCAGAGAGCTTGAATAATTTTTAAATTTTTATTTAGGTACTGCTCTCCCCACTAACTAGAATACATTTAGTTAACGGGAATAAATAGTGCTTCAATATATACAGTGTGATTTATAACCATTGGGACATAGGCTAAGGGCGGGTGATTTGGACCAAAATATAACGATAAAACCAAATATGACAATGGGACCAAATATGCCTCAATAATATATTGCTGTGGAAAAGGATACAAGGCGTTCGATTTAAATTTGTTTTTCATTTTTTGCTAATTATTTCACTGTAAATTTATCAATTGTTATCAAAAATGGCAGAGAGGCATAACTTTAGACAAGAAATATTATTTTATGTATTATTTTACATTTTGTTATAGGGGCGTCATGTGATAAGCCGCGGATCAGGATGGATAAACAAAGACGACCAAAGCAAGGAAAAGGAATAACGAATATCGAAACATGGAATGTACTTAGCTGGTACAGGAAGGGTGCAGTAGTCAGGACAGTTAAAGTAATTAAGTGTATAAAATTGGATGTCACTGCCCTACAGGAAATAAGATGGCCTGGCTCAGGAAATCTAAATATAGAAAACCCAGTTATAGCGGTAACAACCAGAACGTACATCAATTCGGTACCGGCAGTGCAATTAAGAAAATTCTACGACACCCTGGAAAGTAAAATAGGCGCACTACCTAAACAGGATATGAAACTTTATTAGGAGATTTTAATGCAAAGCTAGGAGGAGAAGCAGCGTTAAGGCTCCACGTGGGCCCTAATGATAATGGGCTTAGACTTGCAGAACTAGCAGCATATAACAAGCTCCTTATTAAATCTACAATGTATGAACATAAAGATATCCATAAAGAGACATGGGCCTCCAATGACGGTAAAACAAAAAACTAAATTGATCACGTCGTAATTGATGCAAGGCACGGACGTCGACACAAGACGTAAAGTACTTTCCAAATCAATCATAGGGGCAGGAAACGTGACTGTGAAAGCCAAGAAAAAAAATAGAAACCACTGGTACGACCCGGAATGTGAAAGGGTACTTAAGAAGAGAAATACTTCAAGACTAGTAATAATGCAGGATCCTACCGAAGACAATAACAGTAAATTTAGACAACTAAGAAGAGAGGCTAATAAACTACTAAGAAAAAAAAGTTACCAACAAGACCTGCTTGCAGGAATTAGAAGTCGATGGAAGGAACAACATCAGGAAATTCTATAAGACAATATGGACAAGAAAGAATGGGTTTAGAACCAGAACCAACAACATCATCAAGGACGATAACGGAGATCTAATAACCAGACAAGACCAAGTGCTGCAAACATGGAAAGAGTACTTTGAACAACTACTTAACCAGGGTAATACAAACAACGAAGAACCGGCCATTTTGCAAACTGCGGAAATGCGAGAAGAATACCCTTCCCGAATGGAAATTAAAAACGCTATAAAAAAGTTGAAAACAATAAATCTACACGAACTCATAATAATTATCTGGAAAAACGAGAAGATCACAAAAGACTGGAAAGAAAGCATAATAATCCTTATACAAAAAAAGGAGACAGAATGGTATGCAAAAATTTTAGAGGAATATCGCTTATAAACGTAGCATACAAAGTGCTATCAAATATAATCCTGTCAAGAATTACCCCATACATAGAGGAAATAATAGGAGATTATCAGTGTGGCTTTCGGACAAACCAATCAACAATCGATCAACTAGTCACAATTAGACAGCTACTAAAAAAAAGCTAGGAATTTAATAAGACTGTGTTTAATAAGACTTGTGTAGAAGGATCCAGATGCAGAGTAAAAGTTGGGAGCGATATGTCTGACGTATTGAGGGTAAGTACGGGACTGAAGCAGGGTGACACGCTGTCCCCTTTTTTTTAATATTGCTCTGGAGAAGGTAGTAAGGGACTCCAAACTAAAAACAAACGAATGGTTAACAACTATATCTTGCTTATGGGGACAATATTGACGTGGGGGAAGCAAGCGTAATAAATAGTAAAGAAACGTTTTTTAAACTGGAATACGAGGCATCTAAAATGGGTCTAAGGATCAACAAGAGCAAGACCAAATACATGCACATCTCTATGACATGCAGAGGGAGATTGGGACAAAATGTAACAATAAATGAGTACAACTTTGAAAATGTCACGGAGTTCAAGTACCTAGGTTCGATCATTACAGCCGACAATGACATCAGCGAGGAAATAAAGTACTAAATAAAAACTGCAAATAACTGCTTTTATGCCCTTAACAAAGTTAGACCTGTCATCATGTACGGCTGCGAATCGTGGACCCTATCGGTAAGAAATGACGAGGTCATCCGAAGATTCGAAAGACGAATACTGAGGAAAATATACGGCCCGACAAAGGATCCACAGACGCAACAGCATAGAAGTAAAACAAATGCAGCACTGAGAGAGCTATACGACGAACCAGATCTGTGTAACTTAATAAAGGCTCAACGAATTAGATGGGCAGGACACGTACGTAGGCAACCCGAAGATAGGCTAATACGAATGGTATGGCAGAAAGCCCCAGAGAGGAAAAGGCCACTTGTAAGACCCAGATTGAGATGGCGAGACAACATTGCTGCGCATTTAAGAAAATAAGGCGTCGAAAATGGCACGGAGCTTATGACCGATCGAGTTAAATGGAGGCAAGTCGTCGCGTCAGCCAAAGCCCACCAGGGGTTATAGCGCTTCGGAGTAAGTGGGTAAGTAAGACGCCATGTGAATGATTTCTAATGATGAAATCGACTGGTAATTTTTTTTGACAAAACTTTTTAGTAATTTTGATTAAAAAATTTGACGCAGACATCATTTTTAAAGAAAAACGCAATTGAACAGTTCAAAGCCTCAGAGCCTCAGAGCTTCAAGTAGGTAACAGACAACAAAAAAACTTGTAACGTAAGTTTTCTATTTCGACAATAAAGCAGAATTAAAAACAATTTAACATAAACAGAGCAAACTCTAATTAAATGTTCTACCTGGCCTCCTCCGACTTCAATGCCTTTTCTAATTCCTTTAATAAAGGACTTTCGAACTTTAAAGAAAATATTATTCTGTCCCATTGTAAAATTAGCCACATTTTGTATGTTCCTCCAGAATTTGTCTCCTAAATTAATTTCATTGGCATAAATTAAGGACTTAATATGTCCCCAAACATAAAAATCAAGCGAGTTATACTCAGGACTTCTTGGTGGCCATTTAAAATCACTTCCTCTGCCAATTCATCGTTGAGGAAATATGTCACTTAGATCTCCATTTTTCATAATCTTACATCTAGTGACAGATTATCTAAAATAACACTAACAGTTATTTGCAAAAAATCTAAATAAGAATTTTCATTTAAATTTGGAGGCAAAAAATACGACCAATCAAAAACTCCTCATCTGGTAAAAGTCGCTTTATCGGTAAACATAATATTATTTATAAAATTTCGATCATTATGCTTGTTGAAAATACGTTGGCAAAACTGTAATCTCTTGGAAGCAAATTTTGAACGGGAGTAAAGTGATAAGGGTGAAATTTTTCTTAGTCTAATAATAGATGACTGACTTACTCCTATTGCTGCTGACAGATGACTTGAACTTACTGCAGGATTTTTATCTACTCGAACCAAAATTTTAGTTTCTTGGTAAGGTGTGATTTGTTTCTGACGACCACCCTGATTTTTATTGCAAAATGACTTGGTTTAACTTAAACGATGAAATAGATTTGCAAAAGTTTTGGGATTTGGTTGCCTTCTGTCTGGATGTAACAATTTATACCTTGTTGCTGCAACTGCAAAAATTTTCTTGTGCGTATACAAAAATCATATCCCGCATTTGTTCATTCGTAAAATGATTGTGACGAGGTATTTTAATCGAAAAAAAATATGATAATTTTAAACAAATGCAACAATGACGTAAAAATTTCTTATCAAAATCACTAAAAAGTTTTGTCAACAAAAGTTACCAGTCGATTTCATCATCAGGAATTATTTACATGGCGCCATCTATAACAAAATGTAAAATATTAGATAAAGTAATATTCCTTGCCAAAGTTATGCCTTTTGGCCAATATAAATAACAGTTGATAAAATTATTAGCTTGAAAACAAAGTTTCAGATCTTACTTCTTGTATCTTTTTCCGCAGCAATATTTTATTTAGGCATATTTGGTCCTATCGTCATATTTTGGTCCAAAGCACCCGCCCCTATCCTGTCCCAATAGTTATGAATCACCGTGTACATAAAAATCGTGCCCAAATTTCGGATCACTACAATTTCTTAAAATATATTCCAACATCTTTTAAGACTCGACCACCAAATCCTTAGCCAATTCTTTTTTATCAGCAAATGACTATCTATTGAATAAAAGAATGGGATCTTATTTTTTTTATCAAAAGAAATCGAAAAGCATTTATCAAATTTCAAATCTAACAAGTTAAATTTACACCATTCAGACAGGTTATCTAGCTCCCTTTGAAATAAACTATTATCGGTGTCATTTCGAATGATTAAAAATAATTTGAGATCATCGGCGACCATTCACAATGCTGTATGTTATCTTTAAGGTCATTGACAAATAGACTAACAGCAAACGAGAAAAATGCCCCCTGAGGGACCCAAGAGCTCACATCAATCACTTTTGACAAAAAAATACCAATTTTTATCTACTACTACATACTAAAAAAACTGAGGACCCAGTTTGCTAATCTGTCTAAGAAACTCAAAGTTTGTAATTGCCCAATCAGCAATAAGTAATTAACTGTTTTAAAAGCCTTTGGAAAACTCGTTATATATGGCAGCTTACTATTGTATACAAGCAGATTGGTTACCGTAGATCGACCACTTCTAAAGCCATGCTGCACATCAATTATAATCTCTTTACACTGCCAGTTCAAATAGGTAGGTATACATTTAACTATTAAGAACTTTTGTTATTGAAGACTGTATAGACACACTATGATGGTTTTTAATATAATTTCTTGAACCTGATTTAAATATCGGAGAAACAAAACTCCCTCTTCAAATATCTGGAAACACTCCAGTAGACAAAGATATATTAAATATTTTTCACAAAGGCTGCAATAAAGAATATCTACACTGCTTCAAGACCAAATTTGGAATACCATCAGGACCAATTATTGACTTATTAGGCAATGACCCCACCACTTCATTAGTTTATGACACTATAAAAAGAAGTGTTAAAAACATGATTTGTTTCTATAAGAATCATTTATTATGAAATTTAAGACATTACTGATACAATTATGCTTTTTAAGTATTTATTTATATAAAGTAAACTTGAATACAAAGTGTACATGTGCTTTACAACTTATTTCTAGGTTAATACTAACATATATATATATATATATATATATATATATATATATATATATATATATATATATATATATATATATATATATATATGTATTTCTCATTTCCAACAACTAACATGTCATCCACATAAATCAAAATGAATACGTTTTTACCACAATATATGCATTCATCATATCTTGATCTTTTAAAGTTATTTTTCAATGCAAAGTCATTAAAAGTATCGTTCCATATTTTGGGCGATTCTTTGAGACCATATAATGCCCTTCTTAGTTTTAATGTTGTTGTCTTTGTCTTGAGACCCTCTGGTGCGTAAATATATACTTCATTTTCTAATTTTCCATTAAGAAATGCTGTGGGAATATCTAACTGTCTAATTTTTCAATTATTTTCTAAGATACTGACAATAATAATCTTATTGTTGATAATCTTGCTACTGGTGCATATGTTGTGTTAAATTGATTCTCCTCCTTTATCTGAAATCCTTTTGCAACTATTCTAGCCTTCTTTGTACCGTCTTCCTTCGTACTGAATACCCACTTTGTCTGAATTGCTTTCTTTGTTTCTGGTAATTGTTCTTCCTTCCATGTTTGAAGTTTTTCATGTGACTTTAGTTCCTTTTTAATGGCGTTATTCCATTCTTTGTCTTTTATAGCATCTTCATATGTTATTTGGTCTTCAGGTATAGATATTAAGCAATATGCTGTATATATTTCATATTCATTTAGGTGTTTTGATGGATATACTTTCCTTCCTCTACTTGTAATTTCTGTTGGAACTTTTTCTTCATGGTCTGAACTTTCTTCATCTTTTTTAGTCCCTACTACTTGCCTATCATTTATTTCATCTATATTTTATTATATATAGTTTATTATCTTGCAATTGTTCTTCTGTATTTTCTTGTTCTCTTTGTAATATTATCTTTTTATTATCATAATTTCTATTTTCAACTATTTGATTGTAATCGGTCTGATTTTCGTTGAAATTCACATCTCTTGAACTTATTATTTCATTATTTTCGTAATTCCAAAGTCTGTATCCTGCTCCATTGTAACCCACCATTATGCATGGTTTTGCACGTTTTTCTAACTTGCTTGTTCTGGTTAATATTGTTGTCCATGCTTAACTTCCAAAAACTCTTAATTTTGACAGATCATTTTTCTTATACCATCTTGTGGCAGGAGTTTCTCAATTATTTGCTGCTGTTGGGGACCTATTTAATTCATATGCAGAACACTGTATTGCTGCACCCCACAGTTCCTTCGGTAAATTTGTTTCTAAAAATTTTGTTCTCACCTTATCTAAAAGAGTTCTGTTCATTCGTTTAGATTTTCCATTTTCTTGCGAAGTGTATGGTAGAGTGTTGTGTTTTTATTAACTTAATGAAATCTATAATATTTTGTTCTGCTTCACTTTTGTTTTTTAAGAGTTTGACTATTAAAAAATGAGAGTAATCGTCTATCAATACTGAAAGAACCTATGGCCATTTGGCATTGTAGTTGAAACCGGACCTGATATGTCTGTATGTATCAACTCACCAATCCTAAAAGTTTTTGTTTTACAATTAATAAAAGTTTTTCTGGTACTCTTGCCTTCTATACAATTTTTACAGATCTTAAGATTAAATGGTAACCCTAGTTGTTGCAGACTGTATCTATTAAGATGTCCTAACCTTCTATGCCAAATATTCAAATCATTTTTATTAATTTCAGTATTAGAACTAAAACTATTTTTCATTGCAGTTTTAACATTCTCACTATTATATTCCAAGTTCAACAAAAATAAATTATTCAAAGAGTCACAATAAAATGTAGAATTATTTTTTATCAATTCTGCTCTTGTTTTTCCTTCTTTGTTACTATTAAATATAATTTTAAAACCTTTTTCTTGCAGTTTTAATACAGAAATTAAATTACCAATTTTAACCTCTCTTTTTAGATTTGTTATTTAGATTAGTCATTTTTATTTCTAAATCTCCTACAACCATGTGTTGTGTACAACCTGAATCTAAAACAAAACTGTTAATATTTGAAGCACATGTACCACTACTCAAAGCTATAAAGGATATTTCCTCAGCTTTATTAGCCTGATAATTCAATGTACGACCTTGTCCTTGATATCTTCCTCTGAATCCTTGGCTTCTTCCTCTTGGATTATAACGTCTACCTCTGTTTCCTCTTGGGTTTGTGTTTCCATGTCTGCAATCTGCAGCTATATGTCCTGGTTTTCCACATCCATAGCAAGTGTATGTGTTAGATTTGAATGACATCTCTGGCATACTGCTGCTACTACTTCCTTGTTTTGACTCCATCTTCAATTCTTTATCCTAAAACCGGGATTTAGCAAAGTCCATGGTAACTTCTGTGTTCAAGGTTTTTATTGCTGTAATGACTGCTTCATATTCATCATCTAGTGACAATAGCAAATGGCATACTTTATCGGATTCATCTACTTTTGACCCTAAAATTTCCAACTCTCTTATCAGTGTGTTTGGAAGTGTTCCTATAGTTTCTCTTGTTTTCTATGCTTCAGTGTAAGTAGTCTCTTTTTGAGTGTTAGTTTTGTGAAAACACTTTTTCTTTGGAACACATCTTCAAGTGACTTTATCATTTTCTTACTTGTATTCAAGTCTTTTATGATTTTCAAGTGTTTGTCACTCACACATTGAATGATTATGGATTTGGCTTTAGCATCCCTGACTTTAAATTCTTTCTTATCCTTTTCTGTTTCGAAATCTGTTATTTCTTTTTCTAGACTGTCTTTTATTTGTTTTTCTTCTAGAAAAGCCTTTACTCTAAACTTCCAACTGTTGCAGTTTTCTGAACTCAACTGAGGTACAACTGTATTCATCATCGGTTTTATTTTATTTAAACCGTATTTAACTATTACTTCCTTAGAACGTACCTGGGCTCATAACCTGATACAATTATGCTTTTTAAGTATTTATTTATATAAAGTAAACTTGAATACAAAGTGTACATGTGCTTTACAACTTATTTCTAGGTTAATACTAACTATATTAAAGGTTAAATTCTTCTTCTTACTTATTTTACATATAACAATTACAATGTTAAATTTTGTTTCAAAATTAAATAATAACGAAAAATTAAATATAATCATTATTTAAAATTTCCAACATTAGACTTGATATTTCATCTGTAATAGAAAACAAATTACCTGCATCTCCAAGCGGTAATCTTTTTATTTGCGGGCCGGCAGCAGCGTATTAGTGGAATCGTCTTTGGATGCAAACTCATAGATTTCAAAAATATTTCGGTTGCACGGGAACATTCCTGTTTTCTTAAATCCATTAACTGTAGTTTGTACCGTGGTAGCAAGAGCGTAAGCTATTCCTACCAATTCCGCTATCTGATGTGACGTTACTAATCTGTTAGGATTGGTTTTGAGTCTTGAGCATAATAAGTTTTAAAAAAGTTCATGAAAGTTTTTAAATTACATTATCGCAAGCTACGTTCTTCTTCTTACAGTGTCTTGCTTTCTCAAGCGTAGACGACTACCATATTGACTACTTCTTTGTATCTATCTCTATCTTGAGCTATCTTGATTTCTTCGTCTGGATCCATCGACTAATTGATCCAGCTTTCAAGATATTTAAAGTGCTGAACTCTTTCTATATTCTCGCCAATCAAGTGTTATTCTTACCGGGCCAACATTCATTTTGCTTACAACCATAAATTTAGTTTTTTTGACATTGATTTTCAGTCCCCATCTATAACTTTCTCTGTTTATCTTATCTAACATACATTGTACTTCTTTCAATGATTCAGCCAGGAGCACGGTATCATCTGCGTATCGAATGTTACTAATGGTTTTGCCTCCAATCTTTATTCCTTTACCAGATTGTGTTGCCCCTTTAAGTATATTCTCCGTGTAGAGGTTAAAAAGCTACGTTAATGACGTCCAAATTGCTCAAGTATGCGAATAGTGTCCATCAAGATCAAGTTGACACGATTTTAAATGGTTGGTTTGACATGCTGCACAAAATGTTATTTATTTAAGCTGTCACTTTGTTAACACCCCAATGCATGACGCTCAGATATAAAGGCAGGGGGTGCTCTAGCTATTCGCTGTGGGACAGCGGATGGAGGGGGCAAGCTATATTTATTCCTTTTCTTACAAACATAAGCGGTATGTAAAGCGCATTGTAAATGAAAGTACGTTAAAAAAAGGTTTGTTACAAAAATCTTTAAAAGTATGCACTGAAAAAGAACCATTAATGAATGAAATGAAAGCTTTGTACTCATTGAATCTGATGAATCTGAGAACGCGTTGTTGTGGTGAAGAGGTTTACGTGATTCTTTGGTATGAAACTAACATTTTATGGGTAAGTTATATTTTTGATAATTTGCTTGTTTACATCACAGCAGCTATTATTTCTAATTTGTCGTTATTACTGTTGAATGGGTGAGGCAGCATAAAAACTAATGATATTGAACATTTTGGTTTGATAATTTTTTTTATCACACTGAACCACTTATGGATGTCTCACACTGAACCAAAAGTTTACCATGTACCTTTAGATAAATTTATCTAAACATATTTAAAAAATATTTAATGTTATTATTAATATATAATCTTATTTTTACATTTTAGAATAGTATGTTCAAAGAAAGCAGTGCAAAAATAGGAGGTCATAAGACTAAAACAATGCGAGAAATTTTAAACCTCGTATCTCAAGGAATAAGTATTGGAAATGCTGCAAAAGAAAAAAAATACCATACCCAACATTGAGATGTAAAAAAAAACATTTGACGATGACAATTTGCCATTAGTACCTTAACTACGAAGTAAACAGAATTTTAACACTAGAACAAGAAGAGATTCTTAAAAAATATTTGAAGAAATGCGCTTAAATGTTTTATGGTCTTACCACTCTAAAGACACAATAATGGTGGCATATGATATGGCAGGTATGAATAATATTAAAATACCAGAGTCTTAGCAGCGAGAAAAAGTTGCCGGTAAACAATGACATCATCATGACCGCTCTCTGCGAAAAACCGAGAAATGTAGTCTAGCTCGCGCTACTAACGATTACTTGTTACTTAAATTTCATAATGTTTATTTCATATTAAATATTAGAACGGATACATATATTTTTTTTAATTATACAATAAAGCTCTCTAAGGAAGTATTTTTTTTTTTTAAGAAAATAGTCGCAAAAAGGGTAGACCTATCGTGTGGGCCGCGGACGGACTATTAGAAGGGGAAGGGATTATAGAAAGAAAATAATTGTGGACACGCTTTTTAAAAAGTTGCATGTCATAGTTCTCTGTAAAAACTGATTTTGGAAGCTTATTTCATTCCGTAGCAGCCCTGTAAAAGAAGGATTCTTGATGAAGATTGGTCCTTGTAGTGTCAATCTTGAGAGTAAATGGGTGAGACTGATCAGCGTGCCGAGTTCTTCGGCCGAATGTGGCCAATGGTGGTACAAGAGTTTTTATTTTTCTGGAGCATCTGCCATGGAAATATCTGTAGAGCAATGACTGGTCTGCAACTCTTCTTCTATGTTCTAGAGGGTGAAGGGTATCTGTGAGAGTTGAGCTGTTTATCAAGCGAATAAACTAATTTTGGTACGCGATAATTATTGAAAAACGTTATCTCTTTAACTAGTAACGTAAAGATTATATTTAAATATTAAAACAAAAAATATTTAATATTAGTATCACAACGTTAACAAATACATCTTAGCAACGTGCTGATTTTTAAATCAACACTTAAAATGATTTTTATCTTGTCCAGTAAACTTACGAACTTAAACATTTGTTTTAACTGGGGGTTTAATTAATCTAAGCAAAGCAGGTGAATAATTTTCAAAGTAAAACGTTTCACAGTTTAACAACACTTACTTTATAAATTCGTTATCACGATGGACTAGAATACTGCAGCTCTGAACTGGAGAATATACATATAAATCACACTGAGTTAACACAGAAACATACATTTGAATTTGGCACTGCGTGTAAATAATCGCACTACTTTTTAACTTAGGATTATTATACTTCAATTTTAATAAATTCACATTGCACTTTCTTGCTGTTAGATCAACAATGGATAGATTTTTAGCGGACACTGTATCTCAACTATTCTGTCTTTTAAAACAACTCCGTCCGGACTTGCACACAGCTAAGGCTTCTTGTGACAAATAATTACTCCTACTTGTTGAACAATCACAACACCTGCTTCTTCATACTGCGTGCGAACAACGTATTTTATTTTTCTACCATACTTGATTGCAGCATTTATTATGTTTTAAGAATATAGCATTTCATTTACAAATTTTTCAATCAGCATAGATTGTCGAGATTTATAAATTATGGCATTTTTACTTGCTAAAACTTGTAGCCGTCGAGCTCTAAACCATTTGTAACTGTTTCATTGCAACATAACATAAGATGATTTCTTGTTTTTCTTCACCACCTTTTAAAATCTAAAACTCGAATCTGATACTAAAAAACATAACATATTATATATTATATAAACGTTGTTGCACAAGTTACTTGTCTTTTAAATTATTACAAAAAAATCGATTGTTAATTCAGTTAAACTATTACTTTTTATTATTGGCCTATGTAATTAATTACAAGTAAATCGGTCCAGATGAAGTTTCATTTTTGAGCCATCAGAGAGCGATACGATCCACAGCGAATAGCTCTTGCTTCATATATTTTCGCGAAAACACGAGCATAAGTGGTACATTGAGTCGCTACATTTATGCATGTCACCAAAGTCATTAACCCCTTTTAGCAAAAAAAAACTTTTATTTTTATTTTTTCTTTAAGTCCGATTATTTTTTATGGGAATCCTTTAATTCTTGCTGCCAAAATGGCTTGCGGTTTACGAAAGGTCAGATGTGGGTGACGGCGTAAAAACAGACGTTGCCATTTCTTTTTAGCTGCTGAGTTTGTAAAGGGGTGCGGTAAGTTGTTTGAGAAAGCAAAACGACGGCTTACGTCTTACGTCTTACGTCGGAAGAACAAAGGTATCCGAGCTCCCCTCGTATTTTTAATAAATATCTAAGGGAAACATTTTACTGACCGGTGCCTCCATAAATGATAGCGACAATGATTTATTATTATTATTTAATAGTTTCAGGATTTTTTTTGTCGCGCCGAAGCTTTTTATAGACATACACAAAAAGACCAACAGAGAGTGATTATTAAATAGTATTCTTTAAACTGTACACTAACTAAAACAGTTTTTTTAAAGATAATCTGCTGTTAAATAATAAATTATAATTAATTTATATTACCTTTTTTTTCTTTAAGGTTAATAATATTGGATGCCGTTTTTGTTTTGTTTTTAATTTCTGAGTAAACTTGCATATAAAATGTATATCTATATATTTTTTCTAATAATTTTTTTGGGATTTAACTGTGTTATAAAAGGGTAAAATATTACTAATACCAAAATTGTAAAGTTTTTTTTAGTTTTTTTTCTGTCACATACCCTTTTAAGCTACAATATTGTCAACTTATTATATTGTAGACAATTTATTGCCTATTGCGGATTTTTTATTATATTGATACTATTGTTAAATATTTGTGAAGAAGACCCTACCTCTCGGAATTAATAAGTTAATACCCCTAAATGCGAATGTGCAACTTTCAAGTGTGTTCGCAAATATATAAACATTGCATCGGCTTTTATTTTGCTTTACAAAGAGCAGGAATTCAAACTAGAAGTAAAAACGATCGATCGTTGGAGCTTCCAGATTTACCAAGAACATCATTAAAAGTAAGTCCCCTTAAATTAAAGTCGTATTTCTGTGACATTTCGCTAATTGCATAAGATTTATATCACAGTCAATAACAAAGCCTCGGTGCTTACATTTTATAAAAACAAGCACAATAAAATTTGTTTGTGAATATAGAAGGTATCAGCTGTATACAGAGAAAGTCATAAATATACCCTTCACATAGAACATAGAAGAAGAGTTGCAGTCCAGACATTACTCTACAGATATTTCCATGGCAGATGCTCCAGAGAAATAAAAACTCCTATACCACCACTGGCCACATTCGGCCGACGAACTCGGCACGCTGATCAGTCTCACCCATTTACTCTCAAGATTAACACTACAAGGTTCAATCTCGATTAAGAATCCTTCTTTTACAGGACTGCTACGGAATGGAACAAGCTTTCAAAATTAGTTTTTCCATAAAACTATGACCAGCAACTTATCAAAAAGGGGGTCCACAATCATCTCCTTTGCATGATCTCTCCCCCTTTTTATAGTCGCAGTGCGGACCGTCCGCGGCCCACACGATAGGTCTACCCTTTTTGCGACTATTTTTAGTAAAAAAAACATGATAAATTATATAAATTAGTCCCTAATACTAACAATCACGTGTTTGTTGTAGATTTGCAACTCTACGCATTTAAAGTTCAGTAATAATGAATCGCTATACTTTCAATAAGAAACTTGATATTGTAAATCGTTGGTCAGACAGTGAAGACAGGCGTAACTTCTTTGATGATGACAGCATTGTAATTATGAAGAAGATGATCTTGACACAGATAAACATCAGAATGATGAGTATGGGAATAAAGACATACTTGAATTAAAAAGTGATAATTAACCTGTTTTTAAATAAGGGGAAAATATTGAGGTAAATATAGACTAAAGCCAAACAGACAGAAAAAAAAAACAAAAAAAAAAGATAAATTGAAATGGCATCCTGTTTTAAATGAACAACAGATAAAATTTTAAGGCAACACTTGTTCAATATTATAATTTTCAATACTCACCTGTAATAGTAAAGCTTTAATCCGGATTCAAAAAACGAAAATGATATCTCAAGTCAAAGTCAAATAGTCAAAAAAAGAAACATAGATAAATATGATTAAAAATAAAATATGCAGGGAAAACCGAAATTAATTATAAAATGAAATAAATTTCAAACAACATTGGCATATCGCGTCTGATGTCACGTCTTTGAAAAGTCCATTTCAATTTTTTAAAAATGTTTGCACTGACGAATTGTTTGAAATGATTGCAGAGGAAAGTAGTCTATTTTCCACGCCGAAAAATCCAAATAACAAAAATTGTTCTGCATCAGACATAAAACAGTTTATTGGAATTCGCTATTTTATGTCCATATTAAGTCTACCAAGCTCCCAATCTTACTGGAAACCAAATATAGGGCACGATACAGTGCGAAATATAATGACTGTCAATAAATTTAAGGAAATTAAAAGTTTTATTTATTTTAATAATAATGAAGAACATTTTTTCCAGGATGATCACAGAGATGACAAATTGCATAAACTTCGTACTATTATCAACCATTTAAATAAAAAATTCAAAAGTATTACTCTTGAGCCCAGCCTTGCAATTGACGAACAAATGTGTTTAACCAAAATAAGGCATTTCATGAAACAGTACTTACATTAGAAAAGGAACCCTATCCAGGTGCGTCTTCAAAGATAATCGTACGTCTCTCCAGAATTATGTCCGATATAAAAAATTATACTTTGTACCATGACCATTGTTATACGTCTATTGGCTTAATAGTAGCTTTAACTCTCTAAAAGAGCATACATTAAAGGTTACACCCATGCCGACCAATCCAGTGCGAAATAATCTGCGCATGCCCCATGATTAGTGTTGCCCAAATGCAAGAACAAGACGAGACTTGGCCAGTCTTTCTCTTGGTCTTGGTATTGCGCTCCCAGTCTTGGTTTTGGTCTTGGTCTTGGTCTTGGTCTTTGTCTTGCAGCAAGAGTCTCGCAATTACCTATTAGCCTATTGCTATTTATTAAACTTTACTTTAGATCTTAGAACAACGTAACAGAGTAGGTACATTTTGAGCTTAAATTAACATAGCCATAGTAAAGACCAACCAAATTAATAAATGTCTAAACATTTAATGAGAAATTCAAAAAATCATCTGACACCGGGTGAGGTTTGAGAACCCACAAACTTAGCGATCCGTGTCTGTTTCTTAATAAACGTTTACATTTAATAAGCTAAAATGTGCTAAAACATTGTTAAAATATATAAAAAACAAATTAGTGACATTAACTTGACTGCATTTTAAAGAACATTATCTGTCTAGAAAGATATTGGCTTAAATAGTGTCGCCTTGTACCGCGCCGCATTGGCACGTGCCGGCACTCATTAAAGGATGCGGCCGCAAATCAAAAGGATGCCGCATGCGGCGTACAGACGCATGACATTGTAGTGACCTGCTTTTCGCTCTTATACCTACCTTAATATTATAAGTTAGATTTTAAATTAGTTTATAAGATCTCTTTTTCGGTCTGTAACTTAAATATTAAGAACATAAACATTTTTCCGTAACATACTACATATATTTTTATTAGGCTTTATTCTATATAGTTTTTTTTTTGTTTTTATTATTTTCATATTTTTATTTATTTTCATACTATTTTTTTTACTTATTCGGACTGCGAAAATGCACTGATAGTCATTTATATCTGTTATTTACGTCTTCCTATTTTCTGCTTATTTTCTTTTTTAAAATTTTATGTACTAGTACTTTTTTTTATTTTGTTTTGTTTGTTTTCTATGTGTCAATTTCTTGTATTATAAATTAAGCCTGTCTGCTCCCTAAAACAACATTCAGTTCTAACTGCAAGACGCAAGAGTCTCGCAGGCTTAGTCTTGTTTTTGTTTATATCTTGCACGGTCAGTCTTGGTCTTGGTCTTGCTAAAATTACGCGGTCTTGGTCTTGCAAAAATGCAAGAACAAGACCAAGACTGCAAAACCAAGACCGATTTTGGCAACACTACCCATAATTGGTTTGGCTCCTGTTTTTTTCAACATTTTTGTGGTGTATATTTTTAAAATTTCGATTTTTAGTCGATACACTGCTAAATTCTTTTTCGCAAGCATGACAAACCAATTTTCCTGTTTCTGCATTTTCAAAGTTCTTTACCAAAGTTCTTCACCAGGTACTGTTGGTGTTGGGTTAGAACGTTATGTTAGGTTTTTCTTTCTTCTTAGTCTTACGTCGAGAACGACGTGTAGTGATCACAAGTTAATGTCAGGTGTTATTACTCAGAACTCTTCTTACAGTCTCTTGCCATCTCCCACGGTCAGCAGCAGTTCTAATGGCTTCCACTAGTGGACGCTCGGTTACTTTTGATACAATATCTGTCCATCTAGATGGGGAGCGTCCGCGTTTACTCTTGCCAACGGGTTTGCCCTGGACAATCAGTCTCTCAATGTTGTCGTGACGAGTTATATGTCCAAAGAAGTTCAGTATTCGCGCTGATGTCAAGCTACTAAGATGGTTTGATGGTCCAATCTCGTTCAGAACTGACACATTGGTACGATGTGCCGTCCACGGTATTCTTAGCATTCTTCGCCATACCACATTTCAAAGGCGTCGACCCGACGCCTGTCGACTGCCTTCATAACCCATGTCTCGGAAGCGTACCAGGAAATGGAGAACACTAGGGCATGTACCAGTGATTTTTTGGTATTGATGGATATATATCGATCTTTCCAAATTTTATGTAATTGGCTCACTGCTGTTCGGCCAAGTTGAATACGACGGCGGATCTCCATCTCGCAGCTGCCGGAGTAGTGGATAAGGGCACCCAAATAAATAAACTGATTTACCACTTCACAGTTAGCAATGTGATGTGGTCTGTTTGCTATCGTATCCGATCTATTAACTATCAATACTTTAGATTTGGCATAGGTGATTTTTAGACCAAACTATTTTGATGTTGTTTTCGTTGTTTCAAATTTTCTAGCATAACAGATGTAGGTATTTAATGTTCCTCTCCTCAAGGGCCTTCCAGACCTCCGCAGGGATCGAATCTATTCCGGTGGACTTGTCTTTCTTAAGTGCTCTGATTGCTGCGACTACTTCACTCAAAAGGATATTCGGTTCATTTTCTGGGCTTATTTGCTCAAGAGATTCGTAATTATTATCATAGAGTGAGGTACAGTAGTCTTTCCAAACGTCGAACACATCGTTTATAATAGTTATTAGGGTGCCGTTCTTACCTTTAATAGACCAAGCCCTAGGTTTAAAGTTACGAGTGATTATTTTAATTTTTCTAAACAGGTCTTTGGTTCGATTATTATTATGATGTTTTTCAATGTCTCATAAATCTTGGTAATACGAATTCTTGTCTTCCTTGCAACGTCTCTGTATATTCCTCGATAGGACTCTATGTTGTTCCCTTCTCTCAGCGTCGTCTAGACCTTTTTCTTTAAGTTTCCTCCTTCTCTTACATAGAGCTAGAGTGTCATCTCTTATCCAGGACTGCCTTCTAACGACACCGGAGCCTCGATTTTCTGTAGTCATTGTTGTCTCTAATATTGCTATTTTCACGTTTTCCCATAGCTAATAATAGGCTAATAATAATCGGTAATAATTGAGCAAGTAAAATTAAAAAAATTAGCCCAAACTAAGATAACACCAACAGTACCTGGTAAAGTTTGAAAATGCGGGGACGTATTAAAGAAGACCCCAATTTATCGCTAAAAATAAATTTAAGGTTAAAAAAACTTTTCATTCTTATAAAATATAGCTTACTTTACCATGTTTGCTTTACAAATTAATACTTAATACTTATGTTTGTACCACAAAAAATTTAATATCGCAATTCAAAAATCAAAAAGTAATTGACATCAACAGCATGACAATCACTGAACTCAAAACGCGGAAAACAGTAGCCAAACCAAATATGGAGCATGCGCAGATTATTCCGCACTTGGTTAAACGGTGTGGGCGTAACCTTTAATGTATAATCTCTAAAAGAGGTATTTACTCTCACGGTACTGTCCGTAATCCCAAATTGCCCACTACCCTTAGAAATCAACTGGATATGCCGATGAATATGTAACCACATTGAAAGAGGTAGATATTTCTGATGTAATTTAAAAATATAACATTGTTATCTTTATTTATGGAAAAAAATCCTGCCTCTTGCGTCAAAATATTTAAAAAAAAAAAAACTAAGAATAGAAGTAAAATGTCCAAAAGTTGTGAGTTATTATAACAAACATGGAAGGAGTAGACCTGATGGATAGCCTGATAGGTCGACATAAAATTTGACTAAAAAGTAAAAAATGGTACGTTTGTATATTTTTTTATTTATTAGATGTGACTATGGCTAATTCGTGGATTTAAAATAAGAGAGATTTAACTGCCAAGGGGTTACACAAAAATATGAATTTTGAGCGGAAATTGCTTACTGTTTTTGCTGCAGCTCCATAAATTTTTTTTATAAAAAAGGGAGACCAAGCGGCATTAAAGTAAAAATACAAGCTGAAAAACACAGAAGAAACGCCCAGCATACACAATAATTAAGGACGGACCAAGTTGGATATCGGTCAATTTTTAGTGACACGCTTTTTATTATAAATAACAACTACTTATTTTAAAAGACTTATTTATGTTAGCTAGTATCAGTATCACCGGTTTATTAGCTAATAGAGCAAAACGAACATTTTTTCTGGATTTAGTTTATTAAAATTATAAATAAACAGACCTAAATTTTCAGCACCAAAACATGTGTCGGGCAGTGTAATTGGGTATCTCCAAAGACAAGAATATTAAAAATGTACAAAGTTTTATTGAATCTGTAAAATAAAAAAATAATGTTCCGATTATTAACAAAATCAAATAATAAAAACTGGTAACTGCGCTACTGAAAATACTGCAATCACATCGGATGGGGAAAATTGGAACTTTTTCGTTGATCGTATTCTCAATTTTTCGCCGGTACATGCAATTCTTGACAATTCTGAATAAAATTTTCAGCAAATATTCTTTGATTGCTATTTTCACAGGATAATATTTTATAAAACGTAACTCAAGACTGACAACGTAATCTAATATTTCCTGTTAATACTCGTACATATTATCACTTTGAATGCATTTATTTAGTTCAACAGAAAAAAGACTAAGTACCAAACATTGGTAATTAGACAAGGAAACATGAATTTGTGCAATAATGAAATAGAGCTATGGTGAACAGATGGTCTTCTTTAAACACATAAAAAATAATTTTATTACAATACTTAATAAGTAGAACTGTTAAAAGGCAATGTTACTGTTACTAACTTATATTCTATATATACAGGGTGGCCAACCAAAAACGAAACGGAACCATTTGCAAGAACCTCTTTAACATTTTAAAAAAAAAGTTCAGACCCGTTGATTTTTGATTAAAGGAAGACACTCTTATCTGGTATTTTTGACTCCACTACTTTTAAGCCCAAGCAAGGGTAAGAATTACACCAACATTTTTAAATGGCATTGGTGGTCGAATAAGATTTTGAAAGCTCTGACAATTCTCTTTACAATAGTCTTTAAATTTTACATTTCCTCCCAAAAATTTGAAAAAAATTACATGTTAAAATTTCAATTATTTTAGTAACTTGCTTACTACTTAATTGATTGAATGTTTAAACTGATGACCACGCACTTCCATACAATAATAAAGATTTTGTTCAAAACGTTCACGCACATTCCGAAAAATTTCCGGACTTATTTGAAGGCACTCGTCAACGATTCTTTGACGCAAATCTTTTAATGACGCTGGTGGTGTTTTATAGATTTTACTTTTTAGATGTCTATACAAAAAGAAACCGAGGGGCGATAAATCTGGCATTCGTGGAGGCCATTCAATGCTGCCTCTTCTCCCAATACAATGCCGTAAAAAACGTTGGTCTAAATACTGACGTACAATCGCCGCATAATGCGGAGGAGCACCGTCCTGTTGAAAATAAAAATGATCTTCGTCATATTGTGGATTATTTTTAAATGTATATTGGTTAAGGCAGGGTCAGTAGCGTCTTTCAGTCAAATTGCCTAGTAAAAATAAGGACCCACCAGTCGGTCACCGCAAATGCCAGCACATACATTTAATTTCTCCTGTTGCTGCGAATGAACCTCGTGAAAAACTCTTGGGTTTCAATCGAAACAATAGCGGCAATTGTAGCGATTTACCGTAGGTACTAAATTTATACCATTGGCGCACTTAACTAGAATGAAAAACATTTTTACCGTTCGTGATTGTTTGCAGATAGATTTCACATTCAAAATCTAATTTCCCAATAAGTAATGGGCGGAATTTTAAAATTTAATGACTATTGTATAAATAATTGTAAGAGCTTTTAAAAGACATCTTATTCGACCCCCAATGCCATATAAAAATTTTAGGTTAATTCTTACCCTTGCTTGGGCTTAAAAGTAGTGGAGTTAAAAATACCATATAAGAGTGTCTTCCTTTAATTAAAAATCAACGAGTCTGAGCGTTTTTCTAAATTGTTGCTACTTTTAGTCGAACCGAGCTATAACAGGCTCATCATTATAGCATGATTTTCATGTAAATTTAGATTAAAGGAGACCTTTATTTTAATTATTTTTCTTTAATATTTTAACTTTAAAATTTAAAAATAAATAGTCGTTTTAATGCATATTTTAAACTTTTTTTTAAAATAAAATAAAAAAGGTAAAACAATGGATTTCACCTCCGCCATAAGACGCAGAACAAAAAATAAAATTTTCATTGTAGGCTATGCGGCTCACCAGATAACCGGTTGTATTTGCTCTCTAATCGTCAGGTTTTGGCCACTTTGTTTTATAATTTGCGTACAGTGAAGTTAAATCTAAGATATTTAGCAAGAATAACCACACAAGAAGTACTTCTATTTTGGGAAAAAGGTTGGATTCTGACAAAACATGTGAAAGATGCTTATTTTATTAAGCTTATTTTTATTTATTTATGAAAATAGTCGCAAAAAAGGTAGACCTATCGTGTGGGCTGCGGACGGCCCGCACTGTGACTATTAGAAGGGGAAGAAATTATAGAACGGAAATGATTGTGGACACGCTATTTAAAAAGTAGCAGGTCATAGTTCTCTGAAAAAACTGATTTTGGAAGCTTATTCCATTCCGTAGCAGCCCTGTAAAAGAACGATTCTTGATGAAGATTGGTCCTTGGAGTGTCAATCTTGAGAGTAAATGTGTGAGACTAATCAGCGTGCCGAGTTCTTCGTCCGAATGTGGCCAATGGTGGTACAAGAGTTTTTATTTTTCTGGAGCATCTGGCATGGAAATATCTGTAGAGCAATGACTGGTCTGCAACTCTTCTTCTATGTTCTAGAGGGTGAAGGGTATCTGTGAGAGTTGAGCTATTTATCAAGCGAATGGCTCTTTTTTGAATGGAATCTAGAAGACGAAGAGAATGCCTTGGTGCTGAACCCCAAATGTGCGAGCAATACTTCAGTAGAGGTCGGATTTGAGCCTTGTACGTCGTCAACAGTTGATCAGGAGTAAAAAACTTTCTGGCTTTCCACAGAAAACCTAGCCTCTGGTTTGCCGACTTTGCGATGTTAGCAACATGGTCATGCCAAGACATATTATTGGACACCGTGACTCCCAAAATCGAGATGGAGGGACTTGGTTCAAGGGTATTTCCGGACATTGTGATGGAATGATTTGAGGAATTCACTTTCTTGGAAAATGTGGCACTTTGTGTTTTTTGTGCGTTGAACCGAACAAGATTGTTGGTTCCCCACTCGACGATTGCTTTAAGAAGAAATTGTGACATTGCGGACATTTTCGAGTTCATTTCTAATAACAGAACAAGTGACAGCCCTGTTTCTTACAGCGCATTGTTCTAATAAAACGTAAATCTCGGTCGTAAGTGAATCGTTTTTGCCCTTTTAGAATAATTTCTCACCTTACGTTTTACCATACGACTTATTGTAAAACGTGTAACGAGAATTTTTTCTTGCCATTGTAATAGAAAATCAGTAGAGCCGGCCCTCGTTTCTAGGCCGACACTGCAGGTGATAAGATATAATTTAAAATAGCACGTATTCGTCAAGTAGTCTAAGTTCTGTTTAAGAAAACAGACCATGGATTTGAGGTATAAGTTTAATAAGTTTGTGATATAATTGGTAAAAGATAATCATTTAAATTACTATTATTATTTTTTTAAATAACATTAATCCTATTTTGTTATTTTTAAAGCTATATATATGCTGTATGTTATTCTTTGGGAAATAATGTGTTTTTTTTTATCTGTAAAATTGTTTTTTAATTGTAATTCGGCATTAACAGCAAGTTTTTTTAGTTTATTTCAACGTTGCTAAAATCTTTTATACCGAAGACCTTGTTGTTAATGTCTAGAATATTTTTCAAAATTGCTATTAGTAGTAAATTTATTTAAGTTATCGACCTTTTCATTTATTCTTTTTTTATGGACTTTTTCCTTGGTTGAAGGTCAATTATTTTTTGTCTGAACGGAATTTTATTGGCTGTTTACGACTATTAGTTTCTTTGGTCGATCACGGATATTTTATTATTTATTATTTTGGACACAATATTTTCGCCGTACGTTGGATTATCGCCGTTGGATTTTTAGTAATCAAGTATTTGAGGTTTTGCTGAATTTTCGATACTCAGAACGTTGGATTTTTCGCTGATGGGAATAATTTCCGCCATTCAGTTTTTCTGGATTTTCGCTTTTGGATTTTTTTTGCAGCCCGTCGATCTTGATTCGATTTTGTTTAATTTTATCCATTTTTATTTTAATAACTGTCTTTCTTTCCAGGTATTGTTAACAATTTATTTTGTAATAAACCTGTATTTATACTTCTCGTCTTTAATGGTTTTGGAAGAAAAAGAGGTGATAACAGCATTGAAACCGATATAAATTGCTCGTTATAAGTATTAAATTAAAGAGTACCTAGTGTTGAACTTTTTTTTAAAGTTTAATTTTAGTGATTTTTAGTAAAATCATTTGGCGCCCTAACGTGGTTTAGCTTTTTAGTTTTTAGTTAGTTTGGTTAATATTAAAAAAGGGTTAACTGATCTCTCCATTTCCTCAAAATTAATTCAATTGAAATTAAGATTTCACGATAGCTGTCATTAACAACAAGACAACATATTCATATCCCACTATTTAAATACTCGATTATTTTCAAAAAGGGCAAAAAAAAAGAAATGAATTTTTTGCATAATTTCTTAATTAATTGTGTCCAGCAGTTATCTCTATAGTATTTTTAAAAAACTTTTACGCCAGATTTAATTAAATACTTTTGCAATAAAAACAAAAGCTCCAGCACGACAATAATTTATTGGTGTTAGTTGTATTTTTACATATAAACGTTTTTAATTAAATATTATATTCTCTTAAAGTAATTACATGAAATTAGTGGTATTCACTCCGTATCAAACTAAAGTACACCGTAAAAGTTTTATTTTATTTATAAAGTTACCTTAGTGTTAGGATATTAATGTCAACGCCCCGGCTTTACATTTAATATTTATACTCATACTATCTTTTAATGTTACCTACCCAATTTAAAATGCTCCAAAACGGAATGTGTCATCAAAGTAAATTTTAATAAGGTTTAAATAAAAAATATTTTATTTCGTTTTAATATACTTATTTGCATTAAATATTTCTGTTTTTAAATAAGTGAATAATCGAAGCTTTTACATCTGTTACAGTCGGATTTTAAAAAATGTTTGCGACTGATAAATTAAAAATATATAAGAACTACTTTAAAAAATAATAAACTTAATATTTATGCATAACGTTATTATTTATAAACTTTAAAATAAATTAAATTTAAAATAGTTATTTTTAATATCAAGATTAGTTTTATTCAGTTTTTATACAGTGCTTTCATTTCAAAACCAGCCAGTCCAAATAACTTTTGATTTAACATAAATGTAAGAAAAACAAAAAATCAACAAATCAAGGGGATAGCTTAAAAAAGTCATTCTACTGATTCCAATTGGCACTCCTTTAACGTCCTCCACTTCTTCTTTAAAATGTCAAATAGCAACCCCTATCTTATAATACAATATATGAAAACCCAAGAAAAATGCAAATTAGTCATAAAAGTATTTATTTTGCAAAAAAAATTTTGACAGTTCTAACAACCATTTAAATTTTGTCATTTTGTGTCATATGAAACATTTTTATCCAATCATGTTAACATTACACTGATAATTGCAGTCAGTGCAATCAAAAGAAACTACAAGCAGATCCATGTAAACGTAAGTCTAGTTTAGTTTCGTTAAATTTGTCTGGAGTTAACAAAATAATATTGCTATAAAATGAAAATACTCCCGAAGGTCTTATTTGTAAATTTTACCATATTGCTGCTGTAGAATTAGCGTGGCGAGGAGGAGAAGCAGTGGATTATTTTCATATCGAGAAAAGTAATGGTGACTCTTCAACAAATCGCATTGAATACAATCGTGCCAGGATGGTTTTAAAAGCTGTACAAGTAGTAAATGGTTGGTTTCCAATAGTGAAAGACAAAGCTGCCCTGTACGTCTTTTTCATAAACTGATATCAAAACGAGGCGACAATACCTCATACGCGACTGTTATTAAAACCAAATCGACACTGGAAAAATGAACCTGACAAATGGTACGATAATGTTCCTGTTGAAAAAAATACAATAAATGGATGGACTAAATCTGATGCTGAGGCAATTGGCTTAAATGTAAAGCACAAAAGAAAAAACAAATCACTCGAATAGATCAATTGTTGTGGGTGAATTGGCAAAAAGTGGTGTAGAAGAACAACAATTGATAAAAATTACTGGTAATCAAAATTCTATAAAACCATACTTAAATCTTGATCAAGAATACCGCAACAAGATCATAAATATTATGCATGGTAATGGATCTTCTATATAGTGAAGAACAGCAACGAATCGAATGTTAAGTTTAATTTTAATAACTGTACTTTCACTAACTGTAGTTTTAATAAATAAATAAATGTTTCGTTGTGTTGAGTTATAAATTTTTTTGTCAAAAATTTTTCCGCGGAATATTCCTCGGACATTAATATATGCCTCATAATTTTATGAAAATTTTTTCAAACTCATTGCTTGGTAACAGCCCGAAGCCGAAGGCAATTATCTAGACTATTATCAATATCCTACGGATATTCCTACTGTTAACAAACAGCAAAATTACAACAGAAAATAAAATGAAAATAATTACAATCAGCTTCTTAAATGTAATTACAGTAATTGTTTAAAGTGTGTTTCGTTATTTTGGAGGCAATAATATAACCTATTTTAAAATTCTTCTTGAACTCTTTGCAAAGTTTGGCTAGTAATTCGTCTACATTCTTCAGTTATTTTAAGCTTTAATTCTTCAATGTCTTTGAAATTTTTTTTGTAAACTAATGTTTTTAAATAGCCCCACAGATTTATCACAGTGTAGAGAGAGGATGCAATTTGACATTTTAAAGAAGGGGTGGGAGATCTTAAAGGGGTACCACTTGGAAACAGCAAAATAACATTTTTAAACCACCCCCTTCATTTAAAATTTGACACATTTTTTGTTTTTCTTACACTTACGCCAAATTAAAAATTATTTGGACAAGCTGGTTTTGAAACGAAACTACTGTATTATCAGGTATTTGTTTATTTAAAGTATCAGTGTGTTTTATTTTTTTGGATAGGTGTGAGATGAACGAAAACGTTTTAACTTTTATTTTATGTTTGCAACTTTTTAAATGACCCTAAAAAGGATCTTTTGGGGTAAAAAAAATTAGCAGTATGATTTTTAAATGCCTATTGGTTTTTGTAGCTGTTCTACAATTTGGTTGTAATTAATTTGAGTTATTTTTTAGTTTAAATTTATTTTGCTATACTTTCCTATGCTACGAGTATATTTTATTTATATTAAGATTTTATTACCAAAAATACTTTATTCATGACTTTTTAAGTAAAATTTTTTCTGCAGCTTTGTAACAATATTAAAATACATTTAATAATAATAAAATCCGGAGAAAAGTAGACTAAGAAGTATAGCCGGAGTGATTCGGTTGGATAAAGTGAAGAATACTGGGAACGCTGTGGTTTAAAACAAGAAGTGTTTACAAAGATAGATAAAGAAATGCTTAAATGGTTTGGATACGTAAAAAGGATGCATGAACGAAGAGTGACGAAATAAATTTATAAGACGAGTGTGAATGGACAAGTCGGTAAAGGTCGACCTCGGCGAACGCATCTCGATCAGATCAACATTGTTTTGAAGAAAGGCCAGGTCAAGAGTACCAACAACCTACCGGCATGTATGATAGCACTGATGAAAATAGATGAAGCAAAAGATGTGTGTAAGAACCGTAGTAAGTGGAAGGAAGTGGTGTCTGCCTACCCTACGGGAATGGCGTGAATTTATTTATGTATAATAAAAAAATTAAAATATATACCAGTTTTAACAATAATGACGCTATTTTCCTTTATTTTTTATAGTTTAATAGTTATTAATAAATTTTATTAACTTATTGATTTGTAAATTGTATGCGTGTTCCAACGAAAACTTGACGCCCCCAGAAACTCAGAAACCAAGACTTTCTTCAAAATTAAAAAAAAAACACGTCAAATTTTATAAGGTGGGAGACGAATTTTCATACAAAATTCCTATACAAATATGCAACCCGCTGCAGCCCCACATCAACTCCCAATTTTTTAAGTTTTTTTTGGAGCACGCTGTAGATACATTTATTAACCATTTACCAAGTAAATCTTTTAAATTTTGCTGGTATTTACTTTTTATTTATTACCGTTTTTTAAAGTTTTTTTTGTTACAATCTGCTTCTAAAAATGATTCATTAAATTTTAAAATTAAAGCAAGTAAGGTAGTAATAAATCTTTTTAAAAAAAACAAACCCCCAGGATCCTACAGTAGCGAAAAAAGGGTAATTATTGTTTAGTTATTAAAATATACAATGGTCAGCAGCTATTTCTCTAGCGGTATAAATTTTCATTTGGCTGAAATGAAAGGTTCAGGAGCTTTATGTGATTAAGTGATTATTTTTAGTAACGCTTAAAAACTGTAATTAATATATAATGAAACTAGACCGCCTTTCATTCGTGGATTACCATTAGCTATTTTACTTGGTAGAGCATTAGGTAGTAAATTAGTCATTAATGATACACGAACAGATACTTAATTCTTAATTTAGGATAATCTTTTAATCATGCGATTCTTCACATAAAATTAAAAAAAATACATACAAAGAAAATTCTGATAAACTGTAAAGGAAAGAAGTAATATCATTCAATTTATTTACATTTTTTTTAGTAGTTAATTTTAAAAAATATGGTAAAATTAAAATAAAAAAAAATTGTAGTTATTGAGCTATTGAGTAGTTATTGATCCTATTTCAATTGGGTATTAAAGTAAAAAAAAGCAGCTAACAGAACTTATGTTAATGTACGAGTATTATATGATAAAGTATGATTTACTAAAATTAAAGTTAGAAAAGGTTAAATTAATAAAGGATATTTTTTGTACGCTTCTCCAATAAAAACAATAGCAGAAATAAATTTAAGAAAAGTACTACGCTTTTAAAGGGCGTTTCTGTATAAATTGAAGTCACCTTTGGATTTTATCGTTCGTTATATAATAATTTTTTTTTTTACTGAAAATAGTCGCAAAAAGGGTAGACCTATCGTATGAGCCGCGGACGCTCGCACTGCGACTATTAGAAGGGGAAAGGATTATAGAAAGGAGATGATTGTGTACCCGCTTTTTGAAATTACAAATTTTGTATAAATTTTTGTTAAATAAAAACTTAAAAATACGTTTTTTTCAATTATTTTAAAGAAAACAGTTCATTTTTCAACTGTTCTAGAATAAAGTACAAAAAATTAAGGTATTAAGAAATATATATATAATATAAATAAAAAAACTTAATTTTAACAATTAAGAATAATTTATTAGCTTAGAATTAGGGGCTGATTACATAATTGTAAGCTAGATATTTTTCACACAATGTATCTCATACAAATTATGATTCAGAAATACTCCTGAAACAGTTTGCCACAGTAAAGTTACACCTAGTTAATTTTTGTAAAACATTGTACTCTTGAAAAATAAGCAAAGTATAGAATTTTAAAAATAAAAAGTTTTATTTAATAAAATAGAAATTGATATCCGATTCTTCTGCTGAAAACGACTTGAGCCTGATATTTCAAATAACGTGCGTATTAAAATTAGCTGTATGATTCTTAAATGCCTTTTGGTTTTTGTAGCCGTTTTACATTTTGTTTGTACTTAATTTGAGTTATTTTTTAGTTTAAATTTGCTTTAAATTTATTTTGCTATACCTTCTTATGCTACGAGTATATTTTATTTATATTAAGATTTTATTACCAAAAATACTTAAATACTTAACAATTAAGAATAATTTATTAGCTTAGAATTAGGGGCTGATTACATAATTGTAAGCTAGATATTTTTCACACAATGTATCTCATACAAATTATGATTCACAAATACTCCTGAAACAGTTTGCCACAGTAAGTTACACCTAGTTAATTTTTGTAAAACATTGTACTCTTGAAAAATAAGCAAAGTATAAAATTTCAAAAATGAAAAGTTTTATTTAATGAAATAGAAATTGATATCCGATTCTTCTGCTGAAAACGACTTGAGCCTGATATTTCAAATAACGTGCCTATTAAAATTAGCTGTATGATTCTTAAATGCCTTTTGGTTTTTGTAGCCGTTTTACATTTTGTTTGTACTTAATTTGAGTTATTTTTTAGTTTAAATTTGCTTTAAATTTATTTTGCTATACCTTCTTATGCTACGAGTATATTTTATTTATATTAAGATTTTATTACCAAAAATACTTAAATACTTAACAATTAAGAATAATTTATTAGCTTAGAATTAGGGGCTGATTACATAATTGTAAGCTAGATATTTTTCACACAATGTATCTCATACAAATTATGATTCACAAATACTCCTGAAACAGTTTGCCACAGTAAGTTACACCTAGTTAATTTTTGTAAAACATTGTACTCTTGAAAAATAAGCAAAGTATAAAATTTCAAAAATAAAAAGTTTTATTTAATGAAATAGAAATTGATATTCGATTCTTCTGCTGAAAACGACTTGTGTCTGATATTTCAAATAACGTGCCAATTTTTTACAGAGATTTTAAATACTATATTTTAAATAGCTTATTTCTTTACGGTTCTTATTGGAGCCATAAAAGTCTCTGATTGTATTCGACGTTATTTTCTGTTAGTCAAGCAACTAGAACAGCAGCGGTTATTTGTGAAAACAGATTACAGTTTGAGGTTTTTACTTTTATGTTAAATTTTTGTATTTTTTTTTTACCTCAATTTCTATAGTACCTACCCGAATTTATAAACTTGCAGTAACATCCATTTAAATTTAAACTACCATGGTGCTCTTATTTAAAAATTTCCTTTGTGAAAAGTACCTTATATTTTTATTTAAAAACCATTAATTCTTTTTCATTTCATCTAATAAAGTATTGTTTTTATATAGTATTTTTGAAACTTAAATTGTGTAAGCACGATATTTATCCTCTTATTAAAATTATGAAGGATTATGTCAATATCAGAATTTTTAGTGCATTACTATTAAATTGTTATTTTTAATGTGAAACATCTTATAGCGCGCTTGGGGGCTAACAACGACTGTTGGTGCCGCGATGCCGTGATGCGAAAGCTTCGGGCAGCCCTGTCCGTCTGACGTCTGCTTGTATGAGCAGCGTGATGCGAACGCTCCGAGCAACTCCTTGTATGTGTAGCGTGAAGCGAAGTCTGATATCGTACAGTGTTTATTCCGTAATTTCGTTTATTTCTTGATAACAAAAATAAAAAAAAAAATTCTATAATTTTAACTTAGTTTAATATTTGTGTATTCTCCCTTTATTGCATTCTTGTCTTAAAAAACTCAATTAATTATTTTTCAATTACATTTAATTTCCATGTTTCACATCTGCCAGGCGTCCTGTGATGGCTCACACATTTTTTTATTTTGCGCTAATTCTAATTCACAGTAAGGTATAAATAATCTTAAACCGTTAATCGTACCGTTTTTAATAAACAATTTTGGCGAATTTTAATAAATGTATGATTAAAAAACCACGCACGAAATACAACTTTGCTATGTAGACTATTGTAGACCACGATCTGTCGATAACACTTTACATGAACCATAATCAAATCGTAGCACAAAAACAGAAAATAAAAGTAATTTATTACTTATTAGGATTATTTATTTATCATGCATTTGGAAACGCAATACCATTATTATACAAAATAGTATTTAGTTTACCGGGGTCATCACAAACGTTCCTAAAAAATCCTATTTTTACTGTATTTACTTTACTTATCAGAACTGAAATTTTGCCACGTCTTTTTTCGTTCTCTATAGAGTACTCTGCCAGCGGTCTCTCTATTGGCAAATTATGCCCGAGTTCAACCGTAGAGGGTAAAGAAAAAAAAGAAAATAAAAGTGAGCTGCGCCACCGACTTAGACGGTTCAAGCCGGAAACCCCTAGGTCTTATAGGCACTAGCAGAGCCACACGATAAACAACTAAGATTATGGTGAACCAAATAAATGAAATTATAGCAAAAATATATTGGATACTTTACTCCTACAATAAATCAAAGTACACAGCTCAATAGCAAAATTATAACAAATATAGTCAAAATCAAGAGCTAACAATAAATCAAAGTACTCAGTTCAATAATAACATTATAACAAATATAGTCAAAATCAACAGCCAACAATAAATCGAAGTACTCAGTTCAATAATAACATTATAACAAATATAGTCAAAATCAACAGCCAGCAATAAATTAAAGTACTTAGTTCAATAATAAACTTATAACAAATATAATCAAAATCAACAGCTAACAATAAATCAAAGTACTCAGTTTTGGCATATTATCTAATGCAATAAATAGTTTCCAACAATGTACTATATTAATAAATTAACATAAAACTTAATCGTGGTGTCAAAAATAAGTCACGTCGTTAAATATTTAAAAATAAATCACTTGTAACCTTTGGGTATACGAATTCACTACTCCTGTGGCTGGTTTGGTTATGGAACGGCACCTGCTAATTAACAATGGCTTCCCTCAAATAAATCCCGCATGCGGTTATTTTAACTCGACACCAAAATCCAAAATATCAACAACGAAGGTAAGATAGAATGGTTAAGTTAAAAATTAAATGGCTTTTCTTCAAAATCCAATTAAGATGGCCCAAATACAGCCAGATATGAAAGATAAACCGTAGAGGTTTTGCACACGTGTTAATATCACACCGTCCCAAAAATTCTCACCACACCCGACTTCGAAGACTCTCACCAAACGACTAGCACTACTTCCCCAGCCGGATATCAAGAAATGACATGGAACCGACGTCAACCAACAATATTCGCAAGTCCATGCTCCACATTAAGAATCGCGCTCGTCCGTGTTGATAGCCAGCCCCATCCACATAGAAAAGCAAACCAAACAATAATATAACCGACAACACACAACAATCGAGGCCAAAAACCAAAGCAAAATCTAATAACGAAAACCCCCACTCAATCTTCAGCTATTAACAAAAATGCCACAGCCATTAACAATCGAATCCTATCACAACAAGGTATGCAACACTATTTACAACGAATGATATATTTAAGTTACAATAAAATACGGTACGCGACACTATTTACGAGTACCTGAGGAATACAAAACTATCAGAGACCCAATTATAATGGAACTGTAGAAGGGAAAAAATGGGCACGTTACAATTTTTTTAGTTTAATTTTGAGATTTAGCAATGTAATGACAGTTTAAAAACCAATAATATTATAATACAAACACAGTATTTTATCATAACGATGTCATTAGAAAAGTACTTTGGCCACAAAACTCGACAGAAAAATAGCTTAGTGATCTCCACTGTATTTTTTGTTGTTGTGGCAGTAATTTGTACCATCCTTCCTTGAATAAAGGCATATAAATAGAGAAAAATCACGTGAAAATTACGTAACTGCATTCGCAAACCAACTGTATAGTACTGAACCCAAAAACTCAAAAGCTATTTTTTATATGAATTTCAGACCCAATCTTTGACTTTCTTCATTGACCTTATCTAGTAGAGTTTGTAGATCATTTGCACTATCCGCCAATATCACGGTATCATCCGCATATCGAATATTGTTTATGGGAATTTCATTTAGTTTAATGCCTATGGAACTGCCGGAGATTGACTTAGTGAATGCTCTTTCCACATACAAGTTAAACAACATCGAGGACAAGATGCACCCTTGGCGGACGCTCTTTTTTATTTCAAAATCCTCAGTTGCTCCTGCATTCTGAATTTGGGTTTCCGCTCTTTGGTTCCAGTACAAATTACCTATAATAATCTTGTTCAAAAATGTTAAATTTCGCATTGTGAATGGTAGTCATTACAACACAACTTTTGTGGGTCAAAGCGTAGTCCTGGTGAAAGAGCACACCTCGACTCAATTTTCCTCTCCTCTTTTGTCTGATCACTTTGCGTTCTTTTGGTATTAAATTCGCATAATATTCACCTGTTATGGTGCGCCCACGCGGTAAATATTCCACTAAAATAACATGATCAAAATCCCAAAAAAACTGTTGCCATGATCTTACCAGCTAATGGGACAACACGAAATTGTTGAAGGGGAGAAACCCCCATGCCGCCATTCCATGCTTTGTTTTTTGAATTCTGGATCAAAGTAATAAACACATGTTTTGTCGACCGCAAGAAATTTTCGCTTAAATTTATCGTGATTCCTGTTAATGATCTCCAAATTTGTCTGCAACCTGGCGAACACGCTTCTAGTCTGCCGTCAGCATTCGTGGAACTCAACGTGCAGAGAGTTATTTAAAACCCAATTCCTGATGTTACATTTTTTTAACGCTTTTAACAGAAAACCTATATGTCTTCACTATAGCCTTAACTGTAATTTTTTTGTCATTTAATACCATGTCAAGGACTAAATTCACATTCTCTTTGGTCACCACAGTTTTAGTGGCTTCTGTAGCTGGTGTATATTGACAGGACTCTCTTTTCAGTTTGAAATCTCGTGAATAATTCTTGATTTTACCTGTTACGAAGGGACAGAGTCACCGAATGCTTCTACAATGTCGTTATAAATTTTTTGCGGTGATAACCCCTTTTTACAGAGGTACTTTATCACACCTTTTATCTCAATTTTGTTCATTTTTATAAAATAACGCACACCTCAATGGAAAAAAATTAATATTTTACATACACGAACTGATGCGCTAATGCTATTGGCACACACTTATGTCATACAATAAGCTTTTGTCTGACACTTTATTTGCATTTGTCATTAAACAATAACTATGTTGGGGACAAAAATTCGTGAACTATCCTCGTATTACGAAATATATAAAATTTCTAGCTACTAATTCTTTGAAATGCGTTCAAGATGTCGCGGAGGTTACGGATAAAGAAAATGAGCTTCTTTAAATAGTAATAAAGTATTATTACATGCATCTTAAGTAGTCAAGTATATATGTAGTGATACTTTTTGTAAGGTCCTTGTATTTTAAAAAAAGTTGGGCTCAAGATTTTTCACATATTAACTAAGTTGAAAACATATAGTTGTTTAAGGTTAAAAGAAAGAAGCAAATAACCTTGGAATATAGTACTTTTCTGATAACTCCGATATATTGAAATACTGTGTTTTATGTCATAATAGTACTGGTTTTTAATACTGTTGAAATTACCAAGTCAAATCTAGAAATATCAGAACTGTTTTTGCGCTCAACGATTAATGCGATTAAATTTGGGATTTCACTGTTTTATTGAATTACCGTTTGACGCCTACACTTATTTTTATACCCCTGTTGAGTTAGCCCCCACTTGTCAAAAATAATTGTAAGCTTTTAATTCTACTATAAAAATTTATTTAATATATTTATTTTTAAGTAATGTTTTCTCTTGTATCGGACAGATGGGGGGTGGTTTTTTTGAGTAGGGGTGTATTTTTTATATTGAAGCACGCATGCTAAAGGAGTTTTCTATTGATTTTTGTACGTTACGTTTTTGTTTTTAATTCCATCTATTAGTGGTTGTTTTTGGATTAAGGGGGTGAGCTTAGAAATTAAAATTATATTAGTTTAAAAGCTTTTGATTAGCTCCTAATTCTGCTGTTACAATTAATTTATTACATATTTTTAAATGGCGGGGGAGTAATTCCACGTTGACTCAGCCCCCTCACAAAAAGAATCAATTTACAGCACAAGACAACAAGCTCAAATTTTTTAACTAGTGGATTGTAAGAGCTTATAAATAGCTCATTATTTGCGTTTCATTTTCTTATTTTTGCTAAGTAAGGGGGGGGGCTAAACAGAGGTTATTTTAATAGTTATTTCTAAAATTTCATTATTTGATTGGTTTAAAAACCTCAATGTGATTAATGTTAAAAAATATTCTCCCCAAATATATCTTGATTAATTAGCAAATATCTTTAAAAATTATTCTTGGTACACAAAAGCATATTGTTTTAGAAAAAACCAATAGAAAAATTTAATTTGAGAACTATGCAAATATGTTTCATCGGTGTAAATGATATATTTTCCGTACAATCAGTGGCGATGCGTGATTTTTTCTAAAGTGTTAAAAAAACCAGATGTGAAAAATCTTATTTAAAAAAAAGGTTATTTTGAACCTCCCAATTATAAGTTTTTACTTATTTCAGGTATTTTATTTAAACTTTTTTTAAATATTTAGTAAAAATTGCTGAACTGGGACACTTGATAATCTCATCGTCTTATGACGATGGCCAAGATTTTTCACTGTACCAACTGTACTTATATTTATAATTTAAAATATTGAACTACTTTTTTTATTCCTCCTTTCTCCTTTTTTTTTAAAATTATAAAAGGAGAATGACTTTTCAAGTAGTTGATCTATTATTCAGCTTTACTCATCCATGTTTAATTGCACGCACACTGCAGCTGGCAGCCCAACGACTACTGACGAGTGAGTAACCAAAACAAAAAATGGTAACAAGCCTAAATAATATCGCGGCGCACCCACACTCTCGCGCTGTTGAATTTAAGTACGCGACCAGACACGAGCCAGCTCCGACCAGTAGCCGACGCGACGGACCATCACGCGTATTCACAAAAAAAAAAAGGTAACATAACGCATAACCCGGACAGTATAGAGCGTATTATTTTTGGCGGCTTATTGGATATTTACTGAATTACTATTACTATTACATATTGCTGTTAATAAAAAAATAAACAAAATTATTTTACAGTAGGCATAAAATATTTATTTTTAAGATTTTTAAATGTTACCAATGGTTACGGTAAATCCACACTTTGCCACTGCGTACAATATCTATATATTCTTTTTAGAAATTCTTCACGCTTTAATCTTTTTTTATTGAGTGTTTTTTGCCACTTAAAACCTAATTTAAAAATACTTTTCTTAGAGTTAACTGCCCATTCTCAAAACCGTATTGTACATAACGTACTCTTTGTAAAACTACTTTAAAAGTTAAAACTTGCTTTCATATTATACGAAAATTATTTAAAAAAACAATTTATTGCCCCTGTCCTTATAAAATAAAAACTTTTGGGCAACATCTTTCGTTAGATGTTTTTGAAGGTGGAATACAAGGTTTTTTATCTTATTCTACTTCTGAAGGCTTATTGCAAACACTGCGAATAGCTTTATTCGATATTCCTGTCGCAGCCAATACCTGGCGATGATAGCTGTTAATTGGAATTTGCAAGCAATTATTTGTCTGGTTTTTTATAAATTTAATTAAATAAGTAATTTTTTTGCCCACAGTGATTATTCTGTCAGTTTTAAAATTGTAGTTTAATTAAAAAAATAAAAGCAACAAAAAACATTCTCTCAAACATAGTAAATTTTACTCGCCAAAAATTTTTGAACGTACCTACTTCTTTGTAATTGTTAAGCAGGTCTGTTCGAATTGTCGGGTTTTGTAATAATTTCAATTAGTTCCGATTAATTTAGACACTTGGAGTGCCTATTAATCGTAACTTTTTTTTTTATATTGTATTATTTAATTAACAATTAAACAATTTAAAAGGGCAAAGATGGCCGAATGGTCGATGCTAACAAAAAAAATATGTATACCAATCCAAGGAATGATTTTTCCATCATCTATCATAAAACTTATTCACTACGCTTTCTTTTGTTACTGCTGATTATATTTAGACTTTTTACGAGTCGGTTTTTTGTTATACGCATAAAAAAATCGTGTTAAAAAGTATTTTACGTTTATTTTTACATTCCAATTTTTTTTGTAATTTTTTTTATTAAACTCCATAACATAAATAAAATAAAAAAATTCGTGATGTCATATTCTGAAATGTACAACTCTGTACGTATTGTTGTATATAAATGGTAACGTATTTATCTCTATTTGTAGCGGAGATCTACAATGGCTCGAGCCTGCATTTTTGGAGGCTGGATCGTCGGCAAATGGGAGCTTATTTGTGTATTGCGAGCAACGACATACCGCCAGCTGTCAGTAAAAGAATATCTTTAAGCGTTAACTGTAAGTATCTCAATATATCTTTTCTTCATTTCAAACAATTATAATGTTTATTTCGTTTTTATGTTTAAGGAGGCATCTACATTTGATGTTTTAAACAGTTTATTTTCCTTATTAAATTGATACATTTTTACGTTAGTTCTTTAACTATATTATAATTTAATGCAATTATATATAAGGTGTAACGTAAAAGCGGCTTACTAAACCATACCCTGACTAATTTGGTAAAAAGTGTGTTCATTAACAACTTATAATTAATTACATACAATAAAACAAAATTAAATACTACATTATTGCCGTTATTTAAAATTAAAGTGTTGCAACTTTTGTGAATATTAAAGTAGACTGTAAAAATCGGGTGTTGGTAAATTCCCTTTTTCCACACGGAAAAAATGTTAACTTAACTTCGATATAATTAGTGGACTGGAATAATCACAATTCGCTGGTTTGTTTTTTGATATTTAACACAAAATATAAACACAATGTCTTTCTTTAGACAACACACAAGGCACTACTAGCACTACAACTATTGAATCTTACTTCAATGGCGTGGAAAAGTAGAAACGAATAAAGCTTGGAACAAAGGAATGAATGACTCGTCGTTTTCGAAGGTCGGAGGAATACTACTTATTGAAGTAAGAAACGATGTTTTAATCGCCGTGGAAAAAGAGCTGTATGACACCTAATCGCTGCGACTGTTGGAACAATACTTTCATTGCGTTGAATCGAGCCGGCATGTTTTTTTTTACTGAAAATAGTTGCAAAAAGGGTAGACCTATCGTGAGGGCCGTACTGCGACTATTAGAAGGGAAAGGGATTATAGAAAGGAAATGATTGTGGATCCGCTTTTTGAAAAGTTGCAGGTCATAGTTCTCTGGAAAAACTGATTTTGGAAGCTTGCTCCATTCCGTAGCAGCCCTGTAAAAGAAGGATTCTTGATTGAGAGAGCAAACTTGCTACTGCGCCGACTCGAGACTGCGCATTGCAAACAAGGGGGAATAGAAGGCCAGAGATGTCGCGGGTAAGGTAAAGGGAAGCGGAATTTGCACAGGGCAAAACGGTTTCGAGACATTGGCGTCGCAAAAGGATTAAAATTAAAAAAAGTAAAATTTAAAAAGAAGTGTTGTGATCTGTGATCACAACAGCAGACCATGATTATTCAAGGTTAGGTAAAAGTAATATATTATTGTATTTGTTAAAGGTTAATTTACAATGTGACGTTTATTACGTTACAAAGTTGAATAAATGTTTAATTTACCATACTAAATAGAATTTAAAAATATATTTTATTTTTTCGAGCAAACAGTACGGATAATATACTACTTAGAAAAATAGATGGACCAACCCAGGATCCTAGTTCAGGGCAATATCGAATAAGAACAAACGCGGAGTTATAACAATTGTACCAGGGAGATATTGTAAGAGAAACAAAGTCACAAAGATTGAGATGGGTAGGACATGTACAAAGAGCACCGGATGACAGAATGCTAAGAATAGCATGGCAGGAAGCACCGACGAGCAGTGTACCAGCGGGAAGACCTAAAATGAGATGGAAAGACAATGTTCTATCGGATATGCGGAAGATGGGCATTGAAAATAAACAGAAAACATTGCTAGATAAAAGTCGATGGAGGCAAATTATGCTTGCAGCCAAACCCATATAGGGTTGTAGTGCTACTTGAAGAAAAAAAAGAAGAAGAATATACACTTTTTAAAAAGTTTTAATCAAATTGAGAAGGAATTTTGCCTCTGAGTAATGTTATCCTCATAATATGCATTTTAAACGCATGAACCGCCTTTTCTGCTTTTAAAAATCGTTGGTTTTTTACATGTGTAAACAAAAAAAAAATAATTGGGTGCCGGCGTTGTTGCCAGGTTGTAATCTGAAATATTTTATTGGGTGCTCTTTTAATCGTTTATATGCAGCCGGATAGTTAAATAGTAATGAACATTAAATTGAATTCGTTAAAGTATATACTTAATTGCTAAAAAAATGTATTTAATAACATTATTATTTAATTAAAAAATATATAGGTACCATAATAATTTGGTTTTTAAAATTTGTACCTAACAACGTTGCGTACATTGACAAGTGAAAAAAAAACAGTAGATCCAAGTTACCCTAATGTAGAAAGAGATCGCTACTGACTTCCCGACACAATTTAACATTTAGTAGCGTATTATTCACGCTTTAATAGCCAGGAAAATGTCATAAAAGATTTGGTATATTCTAATTAGTTAAATTTTAAACAAGACAATTAATTTTTAAGACACAAAATATTCGAAATTTTAAAAATAATCAATGATTATAAAAATGAACTTTATCAACTATGTTAAGCAGACAAATGCAAGTACATGGTTTTTAATGTGACCTACATACATATACTTACGCCTTTTTCCCATAGGGGTAGATAGAATCCACGTCTTTTCACTTACTACGGTTCTTACACACATCTTTTGCTTTATCTACTTTCATTAGTGCTCTTATACATGCTCGTCGGTCTTTGGTACTCTGAAGCTGGCCCTTCTTTTAAACAATGTCAATCTGATCAAGATATGTTCGCCGAGGTCAAACTCTATCGAAAAAATTATGTTGCAAATGTAACACCAATAGGGTAGATAGAGTCTTCTCTACTTCGGATTACATCATAGTATATGCGTCTGAGTTTGCTTCTAATTAAATTTTTGTTAAAATCTTAAAAAATTTGTTACCATACATACATACATAAAGTCACGCCTTTTTCCCATAGGGGTAGACAGACACCACTTCCTTCCACTTGCTACGGTTCGTACACACATCTTTTGCTTCCTCTACTTTTATCAGTGCTCTCATACATGCTCGTCGGTTGTTGGTACTCTTGACCTGGCCTTTCTTCAAAACAATGTTGATCTGATCGAGATATGTTCTCCGAGGTCGAACTCTACCGACTTGTCCATTTACACTCGCCTTATAAATTTGTTTTGTCAGTCTTCCTTTATCCATTCTTTTACGAGTCCAAACCATCTTAGTATTACTTTATCTATCTTCGTAACCACATATTCTTTTACACCAAGCAGCGTTTTCCTATCTCACTATTCTTCATTTTATCCAAACGAGTCACTCCGGCTGTACTTTTTGGACTATTTATCTCTGCAGCAATAATCTACTTAGGAGCCATTTCGTCGACAGCATATATTTTGAATTCAGACATACTGGTATTTCTCCTCGCGATATTTAATAATTGAATTTTTTGAAATTGTCGTAAAACGATATATTTTTTTATGAATCCAGTTAATTATGACTCCTTTTCGCCAGGCAGTTGTTGGTGACGGCTCCAATAGTCAACTGTGATAAGAGGCATTGTCCATGACGACAACATAATTTGGATCAAGGTTTGGTAAAAGCTGTGAAAACCAACCTTCGAACTTTTGCGCGTACATTTCCTCATGGTAGTCGCTGGTTTACTTGAATTCGAAAAGCAACAATCCGTTATCTAAAAAACCCGAATATGTGATTGATATGTTGTTATAAGACCTTTATCCTTTATCCGTTTTTTTTTAAGCTCTTTGATAATTCTTTCATGAATGCTTGTCGAAGACTTTTAATTTTAAAATCTTAACCAGGTTTCACCTTAATAGTAAATTTTTCTGCCTTTACAACGATACTTTCGCATTTTTTCCAAGTAATGTCTCCTCGAAAAGATAATTTCTTTTTTTTTATAAGAACACTTTTCCTAGTCCTTTCATATAGCATTTGCATTAATGTTCGCAATAAAACCGAATCATCTTTTTGCACTTTAAATATTTGGTTTTCAATTGTTAAACATAGTAAATCTATACACTTTTTAAAAATATGTGATAAAAATAAATTACATGAAGGATTCGAACGAGCCCAAAACAGATTGGCACAATAATTACCAATTTGTTAATCTTTATACTAATTGACTCAGTGAAAGTTTTAAATTGGAAATTCCAATAAGCAAAAAAAAATTGTGTGTATGTATGTTTATTATTTGTAAAAAGTAAAAACTCAAAATGCAACGTAATAAAAGTTATTGCAATATAATATTTAAGTTCTGAATTAATTTTACGAATAAAATAATTATGTATAAGTGAACCGTCTTTATCAGTTCTGAGAATTTACTGCCTACTATTTTAAAACCCAATTGTTTAAGCTACTGTACAAGTGCTCTTACTCGCAAAATGAAGAAGAATCTGTGGTAACCAAATTTTTCAAAAGAAAAAAGGTCGTTTATCATTTAGAACTGATCGTTTTACCATAGTCTATAGGCATGGATGCGATTTGTCCAGTTTTTTTTGTAATAAACATGATGATTTGCTTTAAAGTTCATTTGATTATCTCAGACGACCCATATGGTTGACTGCTATTTACTTACGGCTGAGCTTAGATCCATAATGTGTTATCAATCACTATAAATGTCTTTTAGTTCTGTGATTGAAGTTTTTAAGACTCTTCCTGTACCAATCAACCGTCGTGACTTTTTCAACGATAGTAAAATTATGCGGGATCTAACGCAAACATAGTTAAATATTTATGCAATAAATTATGCATGCTAGTGTAACTAATGCATAAGGATATCTTAACCTTAGGGTAAGTTTACGAAATTCGTCTGTGTGCTAACAAAGTTGTCTGAATTTGTTTAGTGATTTTATGTTACATATTTTATATCGTTTTTTAGTTGAATCTTACTGTATACTTTTTGTCATATATTTTTGACTTGTCATTCTTTGAAAATAAATGAATGTTGCATTCTGTAAACAAGTTAAAAAAAAGAAAGGAAAAAATTTGTATATTCTTAAGACGAAATAAAAAGGAATAATCCGTTGAACCTTTTGTCGGATTACTCATCTATTTTAGGTAAGTTGACGCACTTACAAAAAAAAAGGTCTACGATTAAATGAACCAATTCACTGATATGCAATAGTTTTTAACGGTACCTTTTCACTATAAAAACTGAAGTTATCGGTGCATTGTTATTTAAAAAACAATATACAGCGTGTCAATTTGAATATTTCTTACCCTTAATATCTTTCTACCAGTAAATGACATGAGAAATAAAAAAAAAGATCATTTTTATTTGTAAGGGAGACACTTTTAATGAATATTCGTGGTTTAACTCCAATCTTAAATATCTTAAATGGGAAGGAGGTTCAAGTGGGACATTATTTCAATGGGCGTTTAATTCTATTTTCAATGGTACCCTAAAACCGTTTTAACTCTTAAATAACAGGAATATATCTATTCTACACGTGTGATTTTTTATTTTTGGTTATTTTACTTTAACAAAAACACTTTATTTGTTTACGCGCTATCTTGTCAAATTTAAAATGTTGTTCATTTTGCTCTTAACAGTAAAATATGTTTTCGAACTCCTCTGTTACATTTCGGAAAATGGAATTGACCGACATGCTGCTGTAATTCGTCTTTAAGTTCATTAATATCAGCAGGTTGTGTTTTATAAACAACGGATTTAATATGTCCCCAAAGAAAGAAATCTAAGGAAGTTAAATCCAGTGATCTTGAAAGCCATTTAACTGCTTTCCTTTTACCAATCCATTTATCCGGGAATTCCTCGTTTGTCAGTCGGTAAAAAAATAATAAAGTGGAGCTGCTGGAAATGTAACAATACCTCCTGTAAAAATAAATAATCTACTGCATCAATTTAAATTTTTAGCTCGTAAGTTATAACAGGATTAATAGTCTCTTTAAGCATATCAAGGTAAAGATTGCTAGTCAAGTTTTTTTTTATAAAATAAAGGACCAGTCCAAGAATACTAGCCCAAATAATACATTTTTGTGGGTGTTGTGTACGTCCTTTTTAAAAAATATGCGGATTTTCGTTACTTCAATAGAGACAATTTAGTCAATTAACATTTACATGCAGAAAAAATGAACATTCATTGCTAAAACAAATGTTTAACAAATTATTAGGGATAACATTGACTCGATGATACATGGTTTCACAAAACTCTATTCTTTTATCATAATCATCCTCATTGAGCACTTAAAAAATCTGCATTTTATATGGATGAAATTTATGCATTTTCAGTGATTTTCTTAGTCTTGCGTGACAATACCGTCTGTTTTGCTACTGATCGCAAGAAGATGGTGGGCTCTGCAACAGATATTTCCAAAATTTCCAATTTGAGCCTTTTAAGTTGACATGTCAACGTTTCCCACTATATTATAAAGTCAGCAGATGTGCAGTGCCAATTCTTACCGAATTGGGTGACGTATCGTAAATATTTTGTCTTCTTCTTCTTTTTTCGGTTCCATCTAGATTCCATTCTAGATTCCATTCAGAAAGGAGCCATTCGCTTGATAAACAGCCCAACTCTCACAGATACCCTTTACCCTCTAGAACATAGAAGAAGAGTTGCAGACCAGTCATTGCTCTACAGATATTTCCATGGCAGATGCTCCAGAGAAATAAAAACTCTTGTACCACCATTGGCCACATTCGGCCGAAGAACTCGGCACGCTGATCAGTCTCACCCATTTACTCTAAAGATTGACATTACAAGGACCATTCTTCATCAAGAATCCTTTTTTTACAGGGCTGCTACGGAATGGAATAAGCTTCCAAAATCAGTTTTTCCAGAGAACTATGACCTGCAACTTTTTAAAAAGCGTGTCCACAATCATTTTCTTTCTATAATCCCTTCCCCTTCTAATAGTCGCAGTGCGGGCCGTCCGCGGCCCACACGATAGGTCTACCCTTTTTGCGACTATTTTCATAAAAAAAAAATCTTTACCTTAGTGAAAGTTGGCAGCAATCTCGGCAAAATGAAGACGGTCTTGGTCAGCTCGAAGTAAGTAGTGTGAATCTAGTCCAGTCCAGTCTCTTATATTTTTTAACGAGGAATGTTGGCGCCTTCCCATACCTCGTCTGCAGCTTTATTCGATCACTTCGAATTACATGTCCTAAGTACGCGGTCTTCCTCTTCTTTATGTTAGCAAAACGAAAGTAATGGTCAGTGCTATCATTTTTAATAATAAGACTAGTTTTAGAATACATGTAGTCATCCGAAAAATAGCATGGGACCAATTAAGAGTTCGAGTTAATAATTCATTTACATCCGCTCTCACTTTTTGTTCTTTCTCGGAAAGTAAGTATCAGTCGTATCTTTCTAATTAAGTTGTTAAACCGCTGTACGCTTGTTTAATTTCATAATTGCGTTAATTCTTAAACTATATTCCTCTGTTCGCAAAGATATTAAAGAAAAACATTGCAATCGACTTCTTCGTCACATCCAAAAAACAGGAATTCTTACTTGAAGCGGTTATGGAAACTTAAAGTAGGGATTCATATATTAATTGCATTTGAACCATTAACATTACATTACATTTTTGCAGTTGGGCCATCGGTATAGCCACATGTGTCACCTGGATCTTTGATCTTCTGTGACTGACGCTGTGTCTGCAGGGCATCAGAATTCCAGTCCACTGATTGTGGCAAACCACAGGATTTCTGTTGGCCCTGTCTCATTTAGATCATCTGGATCCATTATCATGCATCCCCAGATTTGGTTAAGCGAGGATAGAAAAACCCCTTTCTTTATCATTAAGCTGAAATGCTTAGATTCTCCTGCCTCATATATTGGTCGAACCTGTAGACCGTTAATTACCCGAAATAATAAACATTTAAAATAAACCGACAAATCCACAATTAGATCCCATATAAAATTTAACAACAACAAATTTAGCCGTTAAATAAACTTTAAAATTCTATATAATATAGATATAAAAAAATGATTTGAGATTAGAGTTGTTTAAAGAACTGGAAATTTCTAAAGAGCTTTTCATTAAAGATTTAAGTTTGAACTCTCATTAAAACTTAAATAAAAATTTCGCTCCACCTCAAAAAAGAATTAATTACTACAACTAATTTTCATTTTGAATAATTTAACACTTCTTCCCCTTTACCAGTTTTTTTATTAAAACTTAATCAATAATTACCTGCTTACTCAACCTTTGTTGGTACTATCTTTTTTTATTGACTTCTGACACTTCGTAAATTAATCCAAACTCTTAAAAGTTTCCACCTGGCCGTTTATTTCCACTTGTTTATGAGTTTTTTGTAAGGCCATATTAATATTATATTACATTTATCCAGTAGCGGCTCCTGGTATTTTCAACAGAGGAGGCTTAAAATGTATACCCAACTTATCTTGAAATTGACATCTGAACACAATTAGCACATTTACCCACCACCCTAAAGGTAATGCAACGGCGCGTTAATTGTGGGTTGTTTGCCTGTAGCCTTATTATCCCACTTAAAATAAATAAAACATTCTTAATAACTAAAAAATAAAAATAAAATATTTTCTAGAAAATATTTAAAAAAATATTTCTTCTATAAAATGATAAACATAATCTTTCATAAAATTGAAGAGAAGGCTTTCCTGACCAACCGCTACTGCATCTCTTTATACAGGGTGCGGCGAGAAAAACTTTGATTAAAGGTAAGTGCGGATACATTTATGTTAAAAATCTGAAATTACAAAGCTGTAGGTTTTGGATGACGGTGAGTTCAAATATAACGTTGTCCTGAATGTGGCACTCCCGGTTATACCGGAAGTAGACGTCAACTTTGTTATTTTAAATAGAACCCAATATTATTTATTTTATTCTAGAATTCAATATAAAATTTTATATAAAATTTGTGCAAAATGTCCTATACCAAAAAGTATTTTCGAGATATTTCGATTTTTTTTAAAATATTGAAAAAATCCTAGTCTACATTGAATAACGATATCTCCATTAATAAAAAAACTAGTGACGTAAAATTGTAACCAATAAATAGCAAGCGCTTGCTTGTTTACTCCATATGTCCAAGTCATGTATATTTCATACAGGGTGTTTTAAACTTAGCCGCCAACATGCACAATCTAAATCATTTATAAGTTGCTCACTTTAAATAGATTGACTTTATTTAATTACATTTTTCGCCAATTTGTTTGGTATTGGTATTCCCTAAGCCTAAATCCAACCACGTTTAAGATATTTTATTATCTTAGTTAAAACAAGCACTCGTTACCTGAAATGGTATAAAATGGGGAACAAAGACGTCAAAATCCTATGCTATGCCGATGATGCTGTTCTGATTGCAGAAAACGAAGATGACCTACAGAGATTACCATTCAAATTTAACACAACGGCAAAAAGTCTAAAAATGAAGATATCCGCAGCAAAGACGAAATGCATGACCACTTCAAAAACACCTATCAGATGCAAACTGGTTGTGGATGATAAAATTATACAACAGGAGATGAAATTTAAATACCTAGGCATAGAAATATCAGGATACGGTGACATCGAGGTGAAAGTAAGAAACCAAGTGGCAAAAGCAGCACGAACCTCAGCTTACCTAAACGACACAATCCTCCAAAACAAATATATCGGAATCGAGACCAAATTCCGAATCTACAAGGCGGTCATCTGACCTATACTAACAAACACAGCGGAAACTAGACCAGATACATCGAACACAAAGAGAATATTAGAAACCACCGAAATGAAAATAGTGCGCAGGATCGCTGGAAAAACACTTTTTGACAGGGAGAGAAGCGAGGACATTAGAAGAACATGTAAAATAGACAATGTAAATGAATTGATACTGGGAAGAAAGAGAGAGTGGAACGAACACATAGACCGGATGAATGACGACAGAATGGTCAAAATAACTAGAAGCGTTAAAAGACCCCGCAAGAGATGGAGCGACAACCTTTCTAATAATTGAACGACAGAGGATACGAAGAAAAACAAGCAAATTGCTTACATAAAAGAAAGAAGAAGAAGAAGAAGTTAAAACATAACACTACTTAATTCTTTCAAGTAGTAAAGTAAGTAAGTAAGTAAGTAAGTAAGTAAAGGGTAGGCCTTGGCTGTCAAAGATTTGATGTTTAAAACGTTGATTGTTTATGTGGTTTTGACAGTTTTCTGTACCAGTTTGTATTTTACAGTAAATAATGGCAAATGTAGAAGTGTAACAAAATTCTTAAACGGACTTGCCGTGTTTTTGCAGAAAGATATACAAATCGACCAAATGCAACTGGTGATATTGTAAGAAGATTGATTAATACAAAAATTAATAAAAATAAACCACTAGTGGACAGTGACATAAACGAAATTAATGTATTGGGTTATTTTACGGCCTCTCCAAATGCCTTCATTAGAGATTGTGAGAGAGATCTTACTTTGTCGACGGGAACAATTCATAAAATTTTAAAAAAACACAAATGAAAACCATTTTTATATATCATTTGGTGCAACACTCAGATATTAAGTGATCTTCTTCGAAGGGTAGAATTCTGTGAATGGTTTTTAATAAAGACCCAAGAGGCTGAAAACCTTATAAAAAAAGTTATATGGTGTGATAAAGCAAAGTTTAGCAAAAATGGATTATTCAATCGACATAATTCCCATTTTTGGTTTAATGAAAATCCACATGTTAGTAGAGAACGTTACTTCCAAGGTAGTTAAAATTTTAATGTTTTTTGTGCAATAAAAGGCGATAAAATTTTAGCATTGAAATTTTATGATAAAAATTTAAATGGTGAAAGATATTTCCACATTTTAGAAGATGCCATACGACCAGCGTTACATACTTTAAGAAATGGAAAGGCGGCTTTAATTTTGTTTCAGAAAGATAAAGCACCTCCTCATAACTTTGGGCCTGTTGCTCAGCATATTTACGACATGTTTGATGATAGATGGATTGCCAATCAGGGTCCATTTCGTTGGCCAACTCGCTCTCCTGACTTGGCTTCTTTAGTTTTTGGTATTTGGGGTTACATTAAAAATTAGGTATTTTTCAAACCTGGTACGACAAAGGAAGATATAATGCAGATAGTCTTAGTTGCTTTTAATTCTCTAACACCCGACCATATTTCCAGAATAACAAGACATAACTTAATGAAAAGGATTCATAAATGTTTAGAAGTAGATGGTGCTAATTTTGAACACTTATTATAAAACTTTATTTGTTTAATATTATATTAAGTTATTTTTGTTTGTTAGTTATCTAATTAAATTAATACAAAATACCTAGTCAACGTTTTTAATGATATCCACAATTAATAATCGTTTCATGTCATTAGTTACTTTTCAGAATTAATAACCTATAAAAAAATAATAAAATATCACCTTAAATAATGGAAATTATGGCCTACTCTTTACTTATGTTGAAATAATTAAGTGTTGTTATGTTTTAACTAGAAGACATGGATTTGGGAGTTGTGATAAATGGACAAATTCTTAAAAACATAAGATACGCGGATGACACTGTAATACTCGCGCAGCCCATCGATGACCTACAGAGACTTATTAATAGGGTAACCGAAGCTTGCGAAGTATTTGGTTTGAAAATAAACACGGCAAAAATCAAATACATGCTAATAAGCAAGGGAATTTATAATCAAGTAGCTAGTGTCTATGTCAACGGAACACGATTAGACAGAGTCTCAAGTGCGAACTACCTTGGTTGCAGGATAAACGACGACTGGGATCCACCAGTTGAAATCAAAATACGTATTGAGTGTGCCTGGGCAACATTTATTCGCATAAAAAAATTTTTTACCAGTCACGATCTATCGATTGCCCTGCGAATGAGGATGATCAGTCTTTTGTATGGAGTCGAGAGCTGGACACTAACAGAAGCCACGCTCAAACGTCTAAAAACTTTCGAGATGTGGTCGTACAGGAGAATGCTAAGAGTAAGTTGGGTGGAAAAGATCACAAACAGGGAGGTGCTTAAAGGAATGCATAAAGATACAGAAGTGGTCAATATTGTAAAACAACGAAAACTTGATTATTTTGGACATATCATGAGACACCCAGAAAAGTATGACATTCTACATCTTATAATACAGGGTGAGATTCATAGTAAGAGACGCCCCGGCAGACGAAGAATTTCCTGGCTCAAAAATTTCAGATAGTGGTTTGGTCTCACCACTATACAACTTTTCCGAGCGGCTACCAACAAAATATTGATTGCAAACATAATAGCCAGAATGATCGCCAACGATCTTTAAACGGTCATGGCACCTAGAAAAAGATGTTTTAACTAAAAGAATAAAATATCTAAAAAGTGGTTGGATTTAGGCATATAGAATACCGATACCAAACAAATTAGCTAAAAAAAAATACAACGAAAAATGTAATAAAATACAGGGTGCTCTATTTTAAGTAAGCAACTTATAAATGATTTAAATTTTGCATGTTGGCGGCTAAGTTTAAGACACCCTGTATGAAATATCAATGAGTTTGACATATCAAGTTAACGGGCAAGCGCTTGTCGTTTATTGGTTACAATTTCACGTCACTAGCTTCGTTATTAATGGAGATTCAATGAGGACTATGATTTGATTAACAAAATATCTCAAAAATTCTTCATATTTGGTATAGGACATTGTGCACAAATTTTTTTTTAAATTTTATGTAGAGTTTGAAAATAAAATAAAAAATATTAGGTTCAATTTAAAATAACAAAGTTTACATCTACTTCTGGTATAACCGAAAGTGCCACATTTAGGACAACATTATATTTGAACTAAGTGTCATCCAAAACCTACAGCTTCGTAATTACAACTCACTTACAACTTTTTTTACTCTTTTATTAATTCACATTTTCCTTCTTTTTTAAATTAAGTATTAACTTTCAGGATGCACTGATGATGACGAAAGTTAAAAGCTCTTTACGTCAACCTAATGCAGGTGGAAAGTAAAAACAGTATTGTAGGTGTAATTTAAAATCACGACACAAAGTTTTATTTTTATCATTCTCCACACTATAAAGATCATACGAAATGTAAAAAAGTCTGAGTAAAAATACTTTCTGTAAATAAACAAAATCCTTTTTTTTCTCCTTTCTAATAAGTATTAACCAGTAGTAATAGAGGCCATACATGAATCATCTTCCTTTAAAATTCCCGAGCAAAATCCCTTCTCGCTGTTCCCATATCTTTTTATCGTTCCTTTTTTCGATACTACTTAAAAAAGATATTCATTAAAGTAAGCCAGATTAATACGAAGTAATGAAAGAAAACTGGCGGAGTAAAAAATTTTTCACAAAATTACTTTTTATCTGTAATACTGTAATCAAACCACAAGTTTTTTTTATTTAAAGAACTTCTTAATAAAGATAAATATTGTAACGACATTTTTGTAAAAAAAATCGTGTGCAAACTATTTCTAAAATTAAGAGACAGCAGGCATTAAGAAAGCGTAAATAATAAAACATACAGACCGACATACGTACAGGCCGACATACAGACCGACAGGCAATAGTCTAGTTGACAAACATTCGACTCGGCCGGAACACATCAAAGGAAGTGGAAATGGAGTAAGGCAGAGATGCATTCTGTCTCCTTTAATATTTAATATCTACTCTAAATATTTCTTTAGAGAAGCCTTTGACGAAGTGGACCTTGGTATTAAGGTAAACGGAATTAACATCAATAATTTGAGATATGCGGACGACACGGTGCTAATTGCTGCTAGTCAGGAAGAACTGGAAATACTCATAAACAGAGTGACCAAATCATGTAACAAGTATGGGCTAAAAATCAAAACTTAAAAAACCAAAGTTATGGTTGTCAGCAAAACACCAATACCACCAATACAAATCAGGGCATACGGGATACAGCTAGAAAAGGTTAACAACATCTCATACCTGGGCGCTAATATCAATTACAACTGGGACATGAAGAGGCTGGAGGCCTTTGAAATGTGGGTTTACAGAAGGATCCTACGAATAAGCTGGATGGACCGAATAAGAAATAAGGTGGTTCTACACGAATAAGGAAAAACACAGAAATAATTAAAATAATAAAAAGCCTAAAACTCGAATACTTCGGCAATGTGATAAGGCATCAAGAGAAATATAACCTCCTTCATTTAGTGATGCAGGGTAAGATTACCGGAAGTAGAGGTCCAGGACGAAGAAGAACATCTTGGCTCCGAAATCTTCGAGAGTGGTATCGCAAATCATCCGTTGAACTATTCCAAACTGTGATAAATAAAGTTATTATAGCCAATATGACTGCCAACGTTCGATAATCGGACAGGGTACCGGAAGAAGAAAAAATAATAAAAATTTAAGAACTAAACTATTTTACAAAATCTATTAACTTGGGGTGAACTGTAGATCTAAAATTATTTTTTTTTACTTTTTTTTTTGTTAAATTAACCTTCCGGCACTCGCGCCAAGTCTCCTGGACCTAGTCGGTACATAAAGCACTATAGTTTTGTAAGTGAAGGGGATATCGTGATGTGGCTTTAGGTACCTTTTAGTCGTGAGACGTTTTTTAAGCTGTGAACTGCACTTTAATAAAAATTAAATAGTCTAAATATTATTCGCTATTAAAGTCTAAACTAACATAACATTATTTTTAATTTGTAAATTCTCCAATTTCACAAATGGATAAATATAAAAATTACCGTGCAAAAAATGTATCATTGATAGTTAATAAGAAAGAATATCTACCTATCACTTTTTTTATTTTTTCACTAATTTTTGTCCATATATTTTGCTTCACCATCAAATCTTTTTAACTTTTTCCAGTAACATTATTATAATGGTGGATGTTGTTTCGCTAAGTCTATTAAGATGTCATCACCACAGTATAAACACAACTTTCAGTTTAGCCGACAAAGCGTCTAGCAACCTATGCACGTTATTCTATCGATTATTTAATTGATTTTAAAATGCCCAGTTGGTTTTTGAACAAACCTCCTAAGTGGATTTATTTACCTATCCCAAATCGATTTTATACGAGCTGAGCCTAATAAACCCGAAAGGTTGAACGTCAGGCATTTTTCCAAAGATATAAAAGTAGTGTTTGACAAAATTTTAACAAAAATTGAAACAAGGGTAGAGTCTGCATGAAAATTTCTCCTTTCTCAGTGGTTACGCGTTTTTAAATATTTCGACTGAGTATCTGCAAATCAATGGAGCCGATTTAGCTCTAAAATATTCAAAAGAATTGCATGCAGTTGATTTTTGCCACAAACTTGCCGTATTTATAGAGCTAGTTACCGAAATTAAAGAAATCATTCGATCTGTTACATCTGTGCAAGCATGACTTGCAAGAAGCGTTTTTTAATGTTAGTATAGCTTTTAGATGATACTGCACCATACCTACGAGATCTGTGAGCGAAAGTTCTGCAAATTTAAAATAATTAAAACCTATCTGCGTTCAACAATTAGTCGGGAACGTCCATTTGGCCTCGTGATCCTAGCATTGAAAATAAAACTGCCTTTGAGACGGACTTCGATGAGCTAGTAGATTATTTCGCGGAAAAGAAAACATGCCGTGCAAAGATGTAGCAAGATTAGAGATATATAATGCTGAGCTTAAAAATTAGAGAAATGTCTTAATATTCTATTGTCTTTCCTAGTTATATGTTTCCTATTTTATGTCCGGTCTTCGCGATCGACTGTGCTAAGAAACCGAGGCTTAACAAACCAATGTCGTTTATATACTTACACTGGAAAATATTGCTGAATCGCAATCGACTGTCCTAGGAAACTAAGGCTTAGGATATATTTTCTTTGTTTTAATGAACTATCAGAAAAAATTAAATCTGCAATTATTTAAATAATAGTTCCATATATTACAATGTAAAATTTTGCCAAATGTAGCTTTGTCACAAGTTACAGACTTTCTTTAGTCAGAAAATTACCTTTTAATTGTTCAAAATAATCTAATAAAAAACCAATATATTAAAACTTAGACATGTGTACTTATCCATAAAAGAAACTCTCTAACAACCAATCTCATAAAGGATAAGTCACCCAAACCTGTATTACGGGGGCTATGAAAACAACCCCCATTGCTGCTATGGAAACAATCTCAAACCTGCCATCTCTAGATATTTATATCCAAGACAATGAGCGTTTAGACTAAAACAGTGATCGGCAAACTTATTCGCCAAAGAGCCATATTTGTATATTACAACGACAAATTTTTTTTTAAAAGCTATATTTGTTTATTAATAAAATAAACCATTATGTATTTTAATTTTAGACCTTCATTATTAAGGGTACCCACACTGAATAAAACTCGAATTTTATAATTAATAAAAATTGTATTTATTGATAAAAAATAATATAAAAGCAATATTGTTCGCATGAATATGTAGAATCGAAAAGGGAAAGAACAGCAAAACCGAGTTTTTTCAGCTGATCATAAGAGTCAGGAATACTATTATAGGCGTTGAACATGATTATGTCTTCCTTCTCCAGGTCTTTCAAAGCAGAGCTCTGGTGTTGTAAACCAAGTTCACATTTTTTCTTCCCCATTATTTCTAAATCAACGCAAAGACGTTCAAATTTACAGCTCCATATTTCCTTGTTTTTGAAACCCAGTAATTGAATTTAAAAGTTACCAATGTCGATTCCAAAAGGAGAAAACTTTATTTTGTAGCATTAAGGGGATTTTTAACAAAAGCTAAGGTCGCGTTTCTGTTTTTAAATTCCATAAATCTGCTAAGAAATGCTTTCTTTATGTTTAAAATGGTTGTTTTGAAGTAGTGTTTGTCGATAAAGGAATTATTTTCTTAATGATGTTTCAGCAGACTCGAAAAGTGAAACAGTGTTTGCCTTTCAAAATCTTAAGCAAAAAGGGATAATTTACTTTCGAATAAAATGACGTCTTCTAACATCGAAAAAACTGTGATTCCTTTTCCTTGTAGTTTATGATTAAGCTGAGACGTAACGTCTACTATGAAATAAAATTTTTGTATCCTCTAATTGTCTATTAGTTCTGCTCGTTGACGTATGTACCAGAGCTGCACTTAAGAGGCCAAAGAGTCGCATGCGGCTCCGGAGCCGCAGTTTGCCGACCACTGTACAAGAACAACAGAACTGTTAAAAAGGCACTAAAACACATGGGCATTCAACAATAAAAAATATAATCAGACACCCATTTATAGAAATGGCACATGGAATATGAGTGCAGAAATATCCTTTGAGACAAACTATGAGGTTCATGCAAAACTTGGGGATGACAAAGAAAATGATGATCAACCTGGTGAACTGACCTGGTACCCATTGTTACACCTGTTCACCCATAGTTAAATTTCTATCACCTTTTTTGGCAGGCAGGACAAGACTTGTCGAGGCTTTTATCCGTTTCATTTTACAAATTAAAATTTGAAATAATTATTTAACATAAAACCACCCGCAAGCACGACCTAACAAAAATTCTCGATCCGACAACCTAATGGACCGTTCAGTGTTGCAACCACTGCGCGGCTGTCAAAAAATTTCAGTGCAAAATTACATGCGTCGACCGCGAACGTCCATTAAAATAGAGGCGGCTTTAAATATTCCCCAGCTACGATACACGGGCCACTGTACATTTGACAACGTTGCGCATGTTGTGCCTGTGTAGTGCCCTTAACCAAGAAAATATGTAAAAAGGTTTAATAAGAGCCCAATGAACTCAGCTGACCATTCACGTGAATCATAAACATCAACCCGTTGAACTCAATTCAATGTTTACAAAAAAGCACGTAGCCGTTTCGCGTTGCTCGTATTATTTACCAATAATCTTTTGTATATAACCAGGTGTGCTTCTAAAGGAAAAGAGTGTCATGTTTACGGTCGTCGACTGATGTCGCCGGACCTGCCGAGTCGGCGTTCAGTCGTCGGTCAAGTTTAGCATAATTGTAAATAAACAAAAGAAGTAAAGTTCAATTAAATTAATCTAGTATTTAGGATAACGTTCCTCTTTTACTTCAACAAAGGTTTCCCGTAACCTTAAGGTACCTAAGTACTACATGACATCCAGATATATCACACGTACATAATGTGTCGCAATATTAAACAAGCATTTGGAGAGCACTCGATAATTGTTTGTATTATTATAGCCGCTCTTGTACTGTTGTTTCTAAACTAGTGATTGACGTCACTGACTAATATTTCTGTCCTGTAGTATAGTACCTAAATTGGTTTTTGGATTCATCATGTAAAGTTAAAACTTTTTTATTTTTGGTACCGTAAACAAAGTTCTTTTCGTTTTTAAGATAACGAAGATCTTGTATTTAAGAAAAAATTAAAACATGTAACCGGCAGATCACAAACCCAATTTAACAAACAAACAGTAATATTTGGTTTTGTAAAAGTAAAAGCCTAGGTTAGGTTATGTATCATGTAAGTGGCCCCTTCACCGCGATTATTAGTAGGTCTATTGTGGCTCACCCCTAGAGGTCACGGTTTACCGCACAATCCAGCCCTTCTCACGAAGTTCATGGTTGTATGGGGTAAGATTTTTTTAAAATCGGTAGGTTCTAGGTTGATGTGTTCAAATATGTAGTGAAAAGCCTAAATAAAAACATCTTTAACGTTACATCGAACTTATGTATTGCAGAGTGCGTTATATCTGCTTCTAAACCTAAAAAACATGAAATGAAAAAATCTGGCAATTTTAAAATAAAAACCCATTATATTTTTATTGTTTCCAGATGATAATTAAAAAACATTAAACTTTTGTCTTACGTGTCCTACAACTCTATTTAACAGACCTCGAAATATTCCAATTTTTTGTTTTTTCATTATCGTAAAACGTCTAACAGTAAAATTTTGACGTGCTGTACGCACGAAAATGCATGAGTCATTGTCACGTTCCGCCTGAGCCAAGCGTTCAAGCGAGAGCGCGGAACAAGCGATAGAGAGGCACGATCGGCCTAAGCGTTCGGCTTGTGACGCATCTATCTCTCTTCCACTCCATCGGCCGATGCGTCCGAGTAGAAGAGAGACAGCGGCAGTTTGTGATTTTTAATTAACTCCTTTGTATTATACAGAATAATGATAATTCAGTAATAATAATTCAATTCAATTAATAAAAGTATGCAACTTTTCATCAATGTTTTTTTATGACATTATGTAAAATTATCGTCCGGAATTCGACTTTACAGACAACCAATTTTTTTTAACAAGACAGCAATATTTTAACCAATTAAATTAATTATGTACAATGGATAATACAATTTTTTTTTACAATAAAACGAAGTCACTACACCTTGATTTAAAAACATTAAATCTTTAATATTCATGCATCAAAAAAAATATTTTTTTGCAGACCCTTTTATTATCACATACAAACATTGTAGTCACGGCTTTTTTCCGTAGGGGTAGGCAGAGACCACTTTTTTCCAGTTGCTACGGTTCTAACACACATCTCTCGCTTCTTCTTCTTTCATCAGCGCTTTCATACATGCTCATCGGTTGTTGGTACTCTTGACCTGGCCTTTCTTTAAAACAATGTCGATCTAATCGACATATTTTCGCCGATGTCGACCTTTACCTACTTATTAATAATGAAGTGAAAAATAATCCCACAGCTTTTTAAAATTAAATTAAAAAGTTAGTTATTAGCCTTTTATTATGCAAAAACTTATTGAACTGTGAAAACTTTATCGTTTAAATTAAACTGAACTATAAATTATTAAATAAAATGAAAATTATTGTTTCGGATTTAATAAACTTGTTTAAATATCTACCTTGATATGCTTTAATTCATGTTAGTAGTAATTTTAAAGTCACTGGATATTTCATAGCAACTCGTTAAAGCTTTTCGACAGACTTACTTTATCTAATATTATATATGCTTATAACGATAGGATAAAACAGGAAATCAAAGTAGTTTTGAATTCCTTGTTTTTCATGTAAAATATTTAGGATGGTTGCAGTTGGCAGCTTTGCAAATTTAACGTAAAAGGTTCGAGTTTGATGTTCGTTTAAACAGATAACTCCGACATTAATTGATTATAGTTTCCAAAGCTTTAGAAAAGCACTATTTTCTCATTTGTGAATTGTGTACGTAATTTTTTTAACACTTAAAATAACTGAATTTTGTAAATATTTATTAAAATAATATTTTAGTTATACACACAAAAAATACACACAATAAATAACACATTGAATTTTATAAATTTTTTAGCTACACAGCAAATAAAATTAGATTAATATATTAAAATATTATTAATATAATTATGATGTCTAACTTATTTGTACTAAAAATTGAATAGTTAATATTTTAATTTTTTTGCACTGATAATAATTCTAATCTGGGAGTCGCAATGAATAATTTTCAACGGTATTTAGCGACTCACCTTTTCAAGAACAGTAAACGAATTGTTGAAAATAGTTGTGCAGAGATAACGGTAAAATATGCTTAAACTGCTTTCATACTGTTCCAAGCATCTTTTAACACAACTTAACAAATTTTGTCGCAAATCTGCAGTTCTAGGTTCTTAAATTATGATGATCACTTTATCACATATCGATCACATTACTATCATAAACACTTTTCAATCATAATGCATTTTTAACAAATTAAGCTCTGCCAACGTCTTCATGACTTCGTCCATATAATTTTCCAGCAATGCCAATTCCTTTATTCCTATATATATATATATATATATATATATATACATATATATATATATATATATATATATATATATATATATATATATATATATATATATATATATATATATATATATATATATATATATATATATATATATATATATATATATATATTCCCATCATTCCATGGCGGAACATAGGGCCTCAACAAAGTTTCTCCATCGGACTCTATTTCTGCCATGATTTATTCATTTTTCGTATTTCACTTAATATCGATCTTCTCCAGGTTGTCTTTGGGCGGCCTCTAGCGCGGCTACCTTGGGGATTCCTCTCCAGGGCCATTCGGGCTATATTATTTTCAGGTTTTCTAAGGGTATGACCCAGCCATCCCCATTTGCGCTTCCGTATCTCTGTGTCGGTCGGATTCTGATTTGTTCTTCTCCAGAGCTCTTCATATGAAATGCGGGCCGGCCAGAAAATACGTAATATCCTGCGTAGACATTTGTTCACAAAAACTTGCAGAGCCCTGGATGAGCTTTTAGTGGTTTTCCATGTTTCGCATCCGTACAGAAGAACAGATTTTACGTTTGTGTTGAAGATACGTAGTTTTGTGTTGGTGGTGTATGCTCTCGAACTCCAGACCCTGCTAAGCATTCCAAAAGCTCTCCTTGCTTTTGATGATCACTTGCTTCTGCATTGTCCACATCACTATCATCAACACTTTTCAATCCTATTGAATTTTTAACAAATTAAGCTCTGCCAACGTCTTCATGACTTCGTCCATATAATTTTCCAGCAATGCCAATTCCTTTATTCCTATATATATATATATATATATATATATATATATATATATATATATATATATATATATTCCCATCATTCCATGGCGGAACATAGGGCCTCAACAAAGTTTCTCCATCGGACTCTATTTCTGCCATGATTTATTCATTTTTCGTATTTCACTTAATATCGATCTTCTCCAGGTTGTCTTTGGGCGGCCTCTAGCGCGGCTACCTTGGGGATTTCTCTCCAGGGCCATTCGGGCTATATTATTTTCAGGTTTTCTAAGGGTGTGACCCAGCCACCCCCATTTGCGCTTCCGTATCTCTGTGTCGGTCGGATTCTGATTTGTTCTTCTCCAGAGCTCTTCATATGAAATGCGGGCCGGCCAGAAAATACGTAATATCCTGCGTAGACATTTGTTCACAAAAACTTGCAGAGCCCTGGATGAGCTTTTAGTGGTTTTCCATGTTTCGCATCCGTACAGAAGAACAGATTTTACGTTTGTGTTGAAGATACGTAGTTTTGTGTTGGTGGTGTATGCTCTCGAACTCCAGACCCTGCTAAGCATTCCAAAAGCTCTCCTTGCTTTTGATGATCACTTGCTTCTGCATTGTCCACATCACTATCATCAACACTTTTCAATCCTATTGAATTTTTAACAAATTAAGCTCTGCCGACTTCTTCTGCCAACGTCTTCATGACTTCGTCCATATAATTTTCCAGCAATGCCAATTCCTTCTCGTACGACTTCTTTTTATAAAGTTGGTAACTAAAATGGGTAAAATAGATACACAAAGTAAAGTCACAATAACTAACAACTCTTACCTGATTTGTAACGCGATTAGTGCGCCAACACAAAATAATTTGATGTTACTGTTGTGACACTTAATCTGCAAATGAGCTATGCAGTGGATAGTATAGTTCGCAAGAAAAACGAAAATATACAATAACCCGCAACACACAATACAATGATGTAAAAATTATAATCAGAACAACACGGCTAGAGTGTACTACACCCCGCTGCACTAACGCAGGGTTAACAATCGTACCAAAAATTGTTCATTCTTCTTCAAGATTGATTTTAAAAAAATAATACCGATAAATTTAGCAAAACATATCGGCCACCTCTTTTAATATGCTACGGGTAGCACAGCTTACTTTAAATAGCAACGTCGCTAATACGCATTCATTAAATCATCGGTCGACTATGTAGCTCACAGGTGTTCTCTTGAAAAGTAGTTGGTCAAATCTTTAGACGTTTCAAAACATTAGCGCGCGCTATTTCTCAATAATTTTTAGGATTTTTATTGTTTGCGTTTTATTTTTTTTGTTATATCTGTGAAAGGGATTTTTGTGGATAAATGATAAATCTAACGAATTGCCCAATATTGACGATATTTAATTTAATAATGAAATTCCTGATAACAATGTAATTCAAAGAAATTATATTATCCATATTAATGATGAAATACATCTTAATAATGCAATTTTAATTAATAATAATAAAAATGAGACACATTTTTGTGAAATTAAAAATCGAGATTTGCTTATTCACGTTCAAAAAGTAATTTTAAATTTATTTTCATGCTTAAAAGCTGAAAATGTCAATACAACTCAAGATGAAAAAATAAAAACAATATGCCACTTAAAGAAAATTACTTATTCCAAAATTTATTTAGTAATTAAACGAGGCGTTGTGATTAAACACGATAAAAAACGAAAACGTATCGGCAGCCGTCGGATAGATGGATGATGCATCTAAAGATGTGATTCGACAAACGGTTAACAATGCGTACAAAAAAATCAAGTCCCAACATTAAAAATTATATTTAACAAATTACAAGATTTTAAATATAAATTATTAGAAATACTTATATTAAAATGTGGATTTAAATATAAGAAGTTGGATAGTCGAATGTGGCACTTCGTCAAAATTATGAAGAGAGATCTTAAGTTATAGAGAAAGTAATAGAAATATAGTTTATTTAGATGAAACGTGGTTCGACACTTACGATGTCGTTCAATAAATAATTAAATAATTTTTAAAAATATATCTGACTTAAAAATAAAATTGATATGCCGCCGGTCATTTCTTTTAGAGATTTTATGGCTTTTAATGAGATGTTTTTATATATTTTTTTAACTGACTTTGGAGTGACTTGAAAAAACACCTTAATCTTTGGAATCTGATCGTCGTTCTTAATTTTTTTCGCAATTTAAAGGTAGATAAAATCAAATAAAGAAAAGATTCTTCCGTTCAAATACTGGCGAGAACAAATGGACTAATTTTATTATTCACCAAAATTCTAGCCCATATATATAACTTTTCTCACTACTGTTAATGCTGCTTTCTCGTAATTGCAGAATTCGAATAATTTCAATATAAGCAATTATGTCTTTTGACGTAGATAACCATTAAAAAAAATTTGTCAAAAAAATTGGGCTCCACAGCAACATGCCTTAAGACCTTGTTATTAACAGTGTATCGACTCGCATGTTTTTTGTTATCAATGAATCACCGGGATACCTTTTATTTAAAATTCCTTTTAGAGCACATTAAAAATGGGTAAATATAATTTTTGGCAAAGTTGGAAAATTTGCTTGTTTTTTTGGTCCTCATAAAAAATCCAACTACTAGACCAATTTTGTATTAAATTTTTTTAATAACCGCAAAATAATTTACTATATTACGGTTATATACAAATTATGGACCGTTTTCGAGTTACATACATACATAAAGTCACGGCCTTTTCCCATAGGGGTAGGCAGAGACCACTTCCTTTCACTTGCTACGGTTCGTACACACATCTTTTGCTTCCTCTACTTTCATCAGTGCTCTCATACATGCTCTTCGGTTGTTGGTACTCGAGTTATAAGCGAAAAACTGGAAAAAGTCCGAAAAAAGCTGAACCACTTTTTGGATTCTCTATATACTAGAATATTAGCCATTATATTATTATTAAAGTAAAGGATTACAATTTTAGGCCTGTGTTTGGTGGTGTAAACCATATTGTAGTTCTTTAGATGGCAAGTAATGACAAAAAGATTTGAGGATTTAAACACCTTCAATCAATTAAAAATCAAAACAAAAATTCCAAGGTTTAGAATTCTAATAAATTAAATTACTCTATGATAAACCAGTTTTTGTAGTTTAATTCCTTAGGAAGTTTGTTTTTTAGTAAGTATTTTAAGTCTTTATTTGATTTTGTAACGAAAAAGCAGCGCCAAGACTAATGTGTCAAGCAAGTAAACTTATTTCAACTGGGCGCCAGAATTATTTTTTTATTTAAATTAGGATAAAAATTTAAACCTCTTAATACACTACTTGACTCCTTCTATACTAAAAACTCATAAAAGGTTACCTAACTAAAAAAGATGTATTAAACAAAAAATTACAATTGTTGGGATCTGTTACAATTTACGAATCCGGTCATTTAATGGTTTAAAAACTGGGAGGATTTTTCATGTCACCCTAGAATTTGGATTTTTTCGTTGTGGTTTTTGATTAATTTGGTTGTGTTAAAAATTCGTGATTACAACAGTAGAATTTCTCTTTAATTAATTCCTTGATTTAAGCCCCCTTAGTACGGCCCGGACGCCGACAAGCCGCCAGCAGCAAAATACGTGCTATTAGCAAATAACTATATGGCAATCAGCTATACGCCGTGTGCAAAACGACCGTTACGCCGTGGACCAATAAAAACGCTGCTCTCTGCTCTCTGTTGCTTCCCGATCGCCGAGCGATTAACACTGCTTGCTTTACGACCACCGCGTTGGAACCTCACGTGTTAAAATGTAGCACATCATTTAATTTTTATTTAAATTTTTATGACTGCAGTTAAACAGTAACATATGAATCTGATTATGGATTAAATTCAGTTCAAGTCAACAACCAGTGAAAAGATTCTAATGATCACGAGAACAAAATTGTACAATTAATCATGTTTCGGTGAGAGGCAAAATGGCGTCTTTATGTATCAAGTTCAATATACTATATATATATAGTGTTTTATTTCAATGAAAACGAATAGACGTGTAATAAATCAAGATTACCACTGCGATGACCCAAACAACCCTCGGCAACTTATAGGAGGTAAAACAATTGAATTATCGACCTTATCAACTATCGAAGTACTTCACCATCATCATCGAAGCGGACGGCAAGATCTCCAGAGAGGCGGACGCTAGGTCAGGTCCAAGCTTCTCCAATTCTCCTTACTCTCTTCTCGCCCCGTTGCGACAGGTTGTGTTGACAATCTAGTTTTGATTGAGGTTGTACTGGATATGTTTGTGTTTAAGGCTACTAAGTTTACCCTTCTCTTACCACGAAGGTATTTGACCCGAAATTAATTCACATAAAAAGTAACAATTTCTTAATAAGCCAAAGAAAATAAAAAAAAGTTCAATACTATTACATAATTAATCTTATCTTGTGTGGTATATACCCAACATATCCAGTTGTTCATTATTTCAAATGTAGTCAGTAAAATTAACTTGAAAACTGTTTAAAATTTATTTATAAACCTAATTCTATTATCCTAGGTTAACAATCTTATATTTTCACCCATCAGTGATTAATTTATTTTCTGTAAAATTAAGATGATCATTTACTTCGAGTGTGGGTATCAAAATATTTTTTTTTATTCATCTTAGTCGCTTTAACCACTGGGGTTATTAGCGACATAAAATACAGAGTGTAAATTAAAAAAAAAATTACAATAATGTATATAAGCCGGTATCCTTTAAATAACCTATTGTTTTTTCAACGTTCATGTTTTCTCCTAGAGTCTCTGCTATATTCGTTGGAATGTTGTACTTCTTTCTTGTGGCTTCGTATTGTTTGCACTCGATTAATATATGCTTGTTACTAACAATTATTTGACAGGTTTCACATATTGATAACTTGGTTCGTGTGATGATATGTTTATGGTTTAAATTGCTATGACCCAGCCGCAAACGTGATATTCTTACTTGGTGTGGTCTGTTCGATGTTGGTTGGGGCCAAGGATTTACTGATTGTTTGACTTCTTTTAGATCATTTTGTGTTGCACACCAAACGTTTTGCTACGCACTAAACACTTTGTATTTTATTGCGGATTTCATGTCATAAGATGATACTTCGTCTATTGGGATATAGTTCTGGTTGTTTGGTGCTGTTCTGGCTAGCTGGTCTACTTATTCATTTCCCTTTATACCGGAATGTAACAAACATAAATTTCACGTTGGCAACTTTATCTTTCAAGTACGCTAATTCTGTTTTGATTAGTAAGGCGATTGGATTTTTGGTATATAAGTGTTGGATAGTTTGGAGAGAGCAAAGTGAGTCAATAATTATTAAAAATAGAGACTTTTTAGATTCTTTAATAGGAATGAGTGCTTGTAGTATTGCATACAACTCAGCAGTGTATGAAGAAGTGATCGGTTTGAAATTAAATTTTATGGATGTGTTTGGGGTGAGAATGGCTGCTCCTACACCGTCTGATGATTTGGAAGCGTCAGCGTGTATCGTATAGTGTTTTTTATAGTTTTCTATTTCTTAAAAAAAAACTGTTTTATCAGATTAGTTGGAGTTTCCTGTTTTTTTAATATACTGAGGTTGGTATTAATTCTGGGTATGTGTATTAACCAGGGTGGAGGAGTTTGGATATTTGTTGGGAAAAAGGTGGGAAATTGAATTTGTAGGTCATTAAGGTTTCTTCTGACTCTTTCGTAAAACGGTGGGTCTAATCTTGATGTTATGTATGTCTGCTGAAAGCGATCTGTGAACGTATTTGTATAGGTTGGATGCTCTTTATTGCTAGCGATTTTGGCTGCATATGTGAGGGAAGGATTAAATGATAAAATTGATGAAATTTACACGATGATAGAAAAAGGAGAGATTGATATTCTTTGTGTAAATGAAACCAAGCGGAAAGGATGTAAAACCACAACACATGGACCTTATACAGCCTACTGGTCAGGAGTTCCGGAAACCAGCAGAGGTTCTCAGGGCGTTGGTGTGATACTCTCTGCTAGAACAAATGAATGTGTGACTGACTTTCAATGTGTAAGCCCAAGACTCCTCTGGGTGAGGCTGAAGGTTGGTCTTACTCGTATCTTTTTGCTAGGGGTTTGTGCCCCACAAGATGCGCAGTGGAACCAATCTTTAAAAGCTCAAAAAAAAAGGAGGGAGTTTTGGGATAGTGTGACAGATATTTTAAATAAGTGTAACCAGAATGAAAGAATTGTAATGTTGGGTGATTTTAATAGTTGGGTAGGAGTAAAACGTGATGTATACAACAGTGTTCTGGGAATGACGGCAGAGTAAATGAAAACGAAGAAAATCTACTTGAAGTATGTTTGAAACGGAATCTTGTGGTAACAAACATAATGTTTAATCATACAAGGATCCACTTGTACACAATACAAAAAGAACACCAGAGAAGTATAATTGATTTTGTAATTGTGGATGAAAGATTGAAAAAGAAAGTAATGGACACTCGGACATACCGCGGTGCAGGTATTGACACCGACCCCTTCTTAGCAATGAGCTGAATAAGAGGTCTTTTTAAGCGGTGGCGCTATCGTGTGCAGGAATCAAGTAGTGTACTAGAGCGTATAAAAGTTGAAAATTTGCAAAAAGAAGGTATAAAAGAGAAGTTAGTTAGTAAATTGACCGAGAAATTTGACAGTTTAGATAAAGCATGTGAGGTTAAAGAATTGTGGAAGCCATTTAAGGAAGGAATCGTGGACATTGCTATTGAAGTATGCGGTGTAAGTAAAAAAAGGAAAGGTTGCAGGTTACAGAAAACGTGCGTAGAGGTTCAAAAAGCAGTGTCAGAAAAGAAAAAAGTCTGGCTGGATTGGCTAGCTACAAAAGCCAATCAAAGAACGCAAAAGGCAACGATTAAGGATGTAAACAGGGCAAATAATAAGTATAAAAGGTGTGGCAAAAGAGGTTGTGGCAAAAAAGAAGGAGAGTGATAAAGATGAATTTGATAGAAGGTTATCTGACGATTCCCAAAACAATATTAACCTCTTCTGGAAGTCCATAAGAACAGCCAGAGGTAGAAATACTACCTCGCAATTGGAAAGAAACCAAGATGGTAGTATGGTAAAAGAAGAGGAATGCGTATTAAATAGATGGAAGGAATACTTCGAAAGTTTATTTGAGAAAGAAAATACACAAGTACAGGCCCAATTCGAAGACATGAGTGAAAGTTGCAATGAAAGTGAAATTACTACGACAGAAATTGTGAAAGCGTTGAACAGTATGAAATTGGGTAAAGCTGCTGGGTACGACAGAATAACAGTTGAAATGCTGAAGGCTGGACAAAACGTGGTAGCTAGTCTAATGGACCGCCTTTTTAACCTTTGTTGGAGAAGTGGTAGTGTACCAGACGACTGGTGCAAGGCCGCTTTACAAGGGAAAAGGTTCGCAGCAGGACTGTAAGAACTACCGAGGTATTAGTTTACTCAGCATAGTCGGCAAACTGTATGCAAAGATATTGATCAAAAGAGTAACGAATGAAACTGAGAAGATGATATGGGATCTGCAAGCAGAATTTAGAAGAGGAGGGAAATGTATGGATCAGGTCTTTTTATTACGAGGAATAGTCGAAAAAATTTTGGCTAGAAGTCAGAAGGTCTATTGCGCTTTTATAGACTTAGAAAAGGCCTATGACAGAGTGGTGAGGATGAATTGTGGTCTACATTGTCTATGTATGGGGTAAGTGGTAGTTTAATACGAGCACTGAAATCACTTTACGAGGATTCCACTGCTTGTGTCAGGATAAACGGAGCTTGCACGGACTGGTTTAACATCGAAAAAAGTGTGACAGAAAGTGTCAAAAAAGGCTCGTTATGTATGGTAGTGAATGTTGGGTTTGGCAGAAGAAGCATGAAAATAGGGTTATTGCTGCGGGGATGAGTAGTCTGAAAAGTATAGCCAGAGTGACTCGGTTGGATAAAGTAAAGAATAGTGAGATAAGAAAACGCTGTGGTGTAAAAAATGATGTGGTTACAAAGATAGACAACGGAATGCTTAGATGGTTTTGACACGTATAAATAATGGATAAAGGAATATTGACGAAACAAATTTATAAGGCTAGTGTGAATGGACAAGTCGGTAGAGGTCGACTATGGAGAACATATCTCGATCAGATCAACATTGTTTTTAAGAAAGGCCAGGTCAAGAATACCAACAACCAACGAGCATGTATGAGAGTACTGATAAAAGTAAAGGAAAAAAATTATGTGTGTAAGAACCGTAGCAAGTGGAAGGAAGTGGTCTCTGCCTACCCTTATTAGACGACGAATCATTTCATTGACAACTTTTTATAATCATAAACCGTAATAAAAACTTGTGTCTGGTCACTTGTGGGTAGTAGCTTGTATGTTATGGCTTTTATTTCCTTTAACTTCGTATTTGAACAAAATAAAGCAATATTAAATTGATGCTACAGAAATATAACACGTACAATAATAGTTTCAGTTGGATAAGAAAAGTGAAGTTAAAATTTTTTTAACAAATTTCGTTTTAATATAAAAAGGTGAGATTAAAAAAAATAATGAGTTTGGTCTTGAATTGTTAAAGAGTATAAATCCGAATTATCCAGAAAAGTTAAAACCGTCGCATAGCATTCGCAATCCTGATGTACATTTCGGATTAAACGCCACATAACCATAGAACAAAGAAAGTTCAAACAAAATCTGGCAAACACGAGTCCATTGCGATGTATTGCATTAAAGGTTGTACGATAGCTCACAGTTAGAAAACTCTATTAAAACTTTTCCGAGTGAAACCAAAAGAAACATCCATAAAATAGAAACACTTAAAGATCCTTAGACTTTGTTTGCTGTATATTTGAGTTACGACTTTATCTCTTTTTTATATGCGTAACATATACATTCAGGACCGGTGTTGTTCAACTTAAGCATTTAAATTTTTTTTTTAAAAATATGAGCAATTATTATTTTACTCTATGATGAAAAATTTGAAAATTAAAAATATATACCTATATTTTAAAACTTTTAAAATGTATAACCTCAGTTCTTTGTGTTAAAAGTTAAGTAGGTACAAACGAAAAGAAAAGGAGTTCTATGAAAACAAATAGGGGAATTTTTTTTTAAATTTAATGTAATGACTACAAATTTTTTATACTTTGTTTGTTTTACCATAAATTTACAGCGTGTCATATTTATTAAAAGTAATGAAAATATATATATATATATATAAATATATATATATATATATATATATATATATATATATATATATATATATATATATATATATATATAGGTTGAACCAATAAATAAATAACACCAAAAGGACAACAAAACAATTAAAAATTAGTTTAAAATATATCTATTTAAATAAAATGTTGTACAGTGTTTCAGTTTAACACCAATTTTTTGTTTTCATTTTTAATGTAGGTACTACCCACATAAAACAAGTCTGAAGATATTATATTCTGAGCTAAATTTTTTTAGCTAAATTGATGTGTGGTAATACTGCCTTTTCGATTATTTATAACAGCTCTACATCATCTTTGCATGAATAAAATTAATTTATTTATTTCTTGCTATTCCATGCTTTCTGCAAAGCCACAACTAACTGGTATTGGTTCTAATTCCGCCTCCTTTCAAAACTTTTCGTTAAAGCATGTTTCAAATATGCTTTATTGGATTTAAGTGCACGGCCATACTTTGATACTAAAACATATTATTAATAACACTAATCACTGTTACCGCAACATGTGGTCGTGCATTAACATGCATAAGTACAAAATTTTCTTCACTGGTTGAGGCCTGTAGAAGCACAATTGTTTAAAGTGGGTATTTTGTTAATGAACCCACTGGAATTTTAAATTCTTTTGTAGCAAAACGAGATTGTTTTTACCCCCAAGGCTGACTTCACCCAAAACCATTACTGTACTTCCTCTATAAGAGTGAGCTTCCTGTACATTTTGCAAACGTGCTTCATTGCCCGGTATTCTTCATAATTTTGCAGGTCTTGAGTAAAGATGCCTCTTAAATCTTGACTCTTCTAAGAAACCAATAATAACACTCTTTTGGACATTTTGTTAAAAAGTATAGATGTCGTGACTAGCGCTCTGCATTCGGCATTTCATATATACCTAGTGAAACTGGGAAATATTGATTTGTCTCGTTAAACTGCAAACGCGAGTTTGCAGGACCTACCCTATGCTGATAAGGGGCAACACCCCGTAACCGGTCCATAGGTGGTCACTTTAAAGAAATAAATTAATGTTTTTTTTTACTTAACAAGCATCTGCATAGTGCTCGAAAGATACGATACGATTATCTATCAAATATAATTCAATGTTCGTCGAGGCATATTGCCAGGAAAGTACTTGTTTTACGATAAATAGTTGACCCACCGTATACCTGTATGTACATTGTATAGGTATTCTTTAGTAAATGTAGCTGGTTTTTTTTAAAAATAAAATTTTTTACTTACATATTGCTAAAACACGTGTTCCTTATTGCAAGATAAACGAGAAGCGCGATTACCTCTTGTTACAGACTGATATCTCAACGGTCTCCTTTATCTTAACTTTATGCGAAATGTTCATGATGATTCTAAAAAAATCTTGTATTTCTTATGTTTGCAACAGCTGCATTTGTAGCTTAGGTGCCGTTACCGTGGCGATCTCTACTTGTATATCTCCTAGATTCATTTTTAGTTTTCTAGCTTAAAAATTGCTCTCAAAAGTTTTGTGCTTTTAATGGTCTTTCCATGTTTAATTTAAAATTTTTGGGTGATTTACCCTAGTCTCAAATAAATACCAACATATTTTCTTTATAATTAGAAACCGATAAAAAATGAAACAATAACAAAAACATTCTTTTTCAAATTTTTTGCTGAAAGAAACATCATAAAATGCAGTGACAAACAATGTGGGTTAAAAATACAAAATATTTTTTTTAAATATAATTTATTTTACTTTGTTTATATTTTACATATGTACTTACATTCATATAGTCACGACTTTTTTCCGAAGTTGTTGGCAAGAACCACTTTCTTCCACTTGCTACGGTTCTTACGCACATCTTTCACTTCTACTTTTTTCATCAGTTTTCTCATACAAGCTCGTCGGTTGTGAAAACTCTTGACCTGGCTTGATAATGTCGATATGATCGAATTTAATCGCCGAGGTTGACCTTAACCGACTTGCCCATTCACACTTGCCTTATAAATTTGTTTCGTCAATCTTCCTTTATCGATCCTTTCTACGTTTCCAAATCATTTAAGCATTACTTTATCTATCTTTGTAACCACATCTTTTTCTATACATCATTCCCTTATTTCACTGTTCTTTACTTTATCTTACCATGTTATTCGGGCTATACTTTCAGATTGTTCATCTCCGCAGCATTAATCTTATTTTTATGGTTCTTTTGCCAAACCCAACATTCACTACTGTACATAAGTGTTATTTTGCTGTCAACAGCCTTTGCTTAATGTTACAGTCATACTTTCCGTCTTTCGTAAAATTTAAACCTAAGTACTCATTCACTTGTTCCACCATTTTTCCTTCAATCAGCACCTCGCAGTTTGTCATGCTTTCTACTCTTTTAAAAAGTATTACGTTTGTCTTGCTTGCATTTACTTTCATCCCTTTGATTTTCAGGACATCCTGCATAATATTAACCATTGCTTGCAACTTCTCTTCAGGTGACGCTAATATGACCTAATCATCGGCGTAAAGGAGGCATCTGACGATCAAATAATTTATTCTTAATTCATATGTTTTTTCTTTTAAATATTTTAAACAATTGTCTATGTATAAGTTAAACAGCCTTTGCAAAGCCACACATTCCTGTCTAACACCTTTTTTTATGCTTAACCAGTCCGTATACGCTCCGTTTATCCTATTAGTGAGAGTAATTTCAGTACTCCTATAAAACTACCGCTCACCCCATACATAGATAATGTCGACCACAGTTTACTCCTCACCACACTGTCACATGCCTCTTCCAAGGCTACAAAAGCATAGTAGACCTTTTGACTTTAAGTCAAAAAAATTTGTATTACATTTTAATGAAAATAAATGATCTAAACATCTTCTTCCTTTTTTAAATTCTGCTTGCATATCCCATATCATCTCAGTTTTAATCGTCACTCTTTAACTAATATTAATGAAGCACATAACTAACTCTATCTGCTTATAGAAATTAATAATTCCGAGAAATACCGAAACACAAGTGCAGCTTCCTTGCAAGTGCTGAACTATTAATTTTATCATTTCTCGTTTTTGTAATTATTAATGGGTTTTAAAAAAAACCAAATGCATTTTAAAAAATTTATTTTATGTATAAACATTTTATATGGATTAGTGGTATTTTCATTTGCGTCGTTTGGGAGATTTAAATAGTTTTTGGAGTATTTTTTGTTTATTGTAAAGTCGCTCTCAACTTTCATCTCTTTACGCATTCCTCTCCTTTCACCATACTACCATTTTGGTTTCTGATTTTTTTTCAGTTGCAAGTTAGTATTTATACCTATGGCTGTTCTTATGGACTTTTAGAAAAGTTTAATATTGTTCCAGAAATCGTCAAATTACCTTCTATCAAATTCATCTTTATTACTTTTCTTTTTTATGTCACAACCTCTTCTGGAACACCTTTTAACATTTAATACTCATTCCTTGACTTGTTTACATCCTTAATCGTTGCATTTTACGTTCTTTAATTGGCTTTTGTAGCCAGCCAATCCAGATAGACTTTCTTCCTCTTCAACACTGCTTTTTAAAGCTCTACGCGTATTTTCTGTAACTTGCATCCTTTCCTTTTTTTACTTATACCACACACTTTAATAGCAACATTCACGATTCCTTTCTTAAATGGCTTCCACAATTTTTTAACCTCATATGCTTCATCTAAACCAGGGGTCTCCAAACTACGGCCCGAGGGCCACATCCGGCCCGCGGACAGATTTTGTCCATCCCGCGGAGAGCTAGCATACTTGAAAACTCCTTTTAGAGAACATATTTTTTATAGCAAAGTTTACTGAAGTATTCTAATTTTATGTTGAATAATTATTAATATGAAATCTACATTGATATGGTCACGGGCTAACTACTCATAACATTGTTGTAGGCTTATTGTTATTGTTTTTGTGATAAGTTGGATAAAGAAACACAGAATTGTAATGAGTAAAGACATGTATAATATGCAGAAAATTTAACTTCAGTATATAAAAACTAACAAATTATTAAAATGAATCCAACTAACATTTTATACATTTTAAATAAAAACATAACTTATAACAAGCATAATGACATATGAAATACTAATGAGATTTATGTAATTGATATTTTCCACTGGCAATAGTTTGTAGTTGTGGACTAATTTTACTTGTACCAATTATTAAAAGAGATTTAAGATGCTCACCAGTTAATTTAGATCTGTAAACATTTTTTGTGTACTTTATTTTGGAGAAGGTCTTCTCACACAAATAAGTAGTACCAAAAACAGAAAACAGCCCACGAGCAATTTTATGCAAATTATCAAATTGTGTCAGTGGAAGACTAACAAATTTTCTGATCAGTTTACTTACAAACCTTTATTTTATCTTTTTTTTGCAAATTCTCAACTTTAATACGCTTTAGTACACTGCTTGTTTCCTTTACACGATACCGCCACCGCTTAAAGAGACCTCCTATTTGGTTCATTACTAAGAAGTAGGCTGCCGTGGTACGCCCCAGTGTCCATCACTTTCCTTCTCAATCTTTCGTTTACAATCACGAAATTGATTAAACTTCTCTGGCATCTTTCTTGTTTTGTGTACAAGTGGATCTTTTTGTGGCTGAACATTGTGTTTGTTACCACAAGATTTCACTCCAAACATATTTTAAGCAGACTTTCTCCGTTTTCATTCACTCTGCCATTACCGTACATTCCCAGAACGCTGTTATATATCCATTACGCTTCACTCGTACCTAATTATTTAATTTGCATACATAAGTATGTGTATTTGTAAAATATTGGTTTCACAAATATAATTTTTTTTATCACTTAAGTGCATTATTGGCAGAATTTTTATTGATAAACCATAAATAAGGCTTTTAAAGTCTTTAGCTTAAATAGATGTGGGTATAGGTGTCAATAAGGAGTTCTTTTTATGTAATTTTAGTGTTTTTTTGAATTTTGTTGTTAAATCATTAGCAAAATTTTTATAGATTTTTTTGTCCAGTAGATACTGACGTAGTTACTAATAATATTGACACCCTACATAAATTCTGGATTAAAACTTAGAATAAAATAATCGTAGTTAACGAAATAAACATAATTATCAGTAAAACAATTTCGTATCATAAAGCTAATTTGTCGGGTTTTTTTATTTGTATTTAAAACTAACGTTTATTTTATTAATAAAAAGCTTGGTAATGGATTATTAAAAATACTGTTATAAGTATTAGTCCAGAATTGACAAGGTCCAGAAAAATTACGGTTTTTCGGTGACGTTCTAGGAAGTTCAGGAGACAGACACAAAAGTATATAACGCTGATAAAGATGCGAAAAGGGACAGTTTTTTTTGGTGAACAGTTGTACGGGTTATACATTGTAATATACAGGATGTGGCGCGAATAGTTTTGATTAAAAGTAATGGCGGATGGATACAGTTATGTTAAAAATCTGAAATTACGACGCTGCAGGTTTTGGATGACGCTGAGTTCAAATATAATGTTGTCCTGAATATGGCACTTCCGGTTATACCGTAAGTAGACGTCAACTTTGTTATTTTAAATAAAACCTAATATTTTTTACATTATTTTTAAATTTTACTTAGAATTTAAGATAAAATTTGTGCACAATGTCCTTTACTAAAAATAAAGTATTTATGAGATATTTCGATTTTTTTCAAAATTTTGAAAAAATCCTAGTCCACATTGAATAACGGTATATTCATTAATAACGAAGCTAGTGACGTCAAATTGTAACCAATAAACAACAAGCGCTTGCCCGTTTACACCATATGTCCAACTTACTGATATTTTATCCAGGGTGTTTTTATGCAGAAAGATATCCAAATCGACCAAATGCATTTTAAAAAAACACAAATAAAAACCATTTTCATATCATTTGGTGCAACACTTACAATTGGGTGATCTTTCTCGAAGGGTAGAATTCTGTGAATGGTTTTTAATGAAGACCCAAGAGGATGAAAACTTTATAAAAAAAGTTGCATGGTGTGATAAAGCAAAGTTTAGCAAAAATGGATTATTTAATCAACATAATTCCCATTTTTGGTAGTAGTAAATTGTTATATATTTGTTTTTTAAAAACGTACCCACGTTTCGTGAAAGTTGATGTAGACTTTTAGAGACTATTTGCGGATAATTTATGGTGAATACGACAAATATAGCCTACGATAAGATAAAAGTCATAATAAAAATAATTCATTTGCAGTTCGTCAAGTAATATGAAAGACGACAAAAAAAAACAAAAAGAAGGGAAACGTTGAAAAAAGGACGAGAAACAACGACAAAAGAAAAAATAAAAGATGTTGTAAATCCATGAAAGAACTTGGAAAAAATTAATGCTGGCAAGTAACTACTTTTGTTTTATCTACAAAACGAGAACAAAAACCTTCTTTAGGTCAAATTTTAAATTAGATTTATTATTTGTGTTGGGTAAAATTGCAATCCTTTTTGAAAAAAATCTTCCCGCATTACCAACAAGGTGACAATTTAGTAGGAAACAGTAATTTCGTTAAACATAAGGAAATTGCGCTGGCAGCTTTTCTAGATATAGAAAGAGCGTTTAATAACGCCCTACTACAGTCCATCCATACATCAATTAGAGATAAAGGAATCGATAATTAAATCTGTAATTGGATCAAAAGCATGATTGAAAAATGATATGTATTATCATTACTGCATGAAGAGTCGATCAGGTTCAGGGTAGAAAAAGGGTGTCCATAAGGTGGAGTAGTACCCTGTAATGTGGTCACTAGGCGACTCTCTGCTGAGTGAGCTTTTTATGCCAGGGGTAGATTTTCAATGCTATTCGAATAATTTAGTTATAATATATAATTTAAAGCGACGATCTTAAACGTCCTCCAAGGAGCCCTCAACACAGTATACAAATGAAGCGAGAGGGAACAGATATCTATCAACTCCCAAAAAACTCTAATTGTTCCTTTAATAAGAAGAAAAAAGCTAAATAATTTTCGTCAGCTTGACCTATAAAAAGAGAGCATTCAATTTGCTACGGAAGTAAAATACCAAGGTGTAGTTTTGGATAAAAGACTTACCTGAAACGCCCACCTGGAAAAAACAATAAAAAAGCCATATTTTCTCTCTAAATTCCAAAAGAGTATGCGGCAAATCTTAAAGAATGAACCACAAACAGATTTACTGGATTTATCAAACAATAATTATATCTATGGTCACGTATGGTTTAGTAGTCTGGTGAACCAAAGGGTTGCAACAGACAGCTAGATCAAAGGATGCTGGCCTTTAGTGGCTGAAATGCCTGGCCATAACTGGAGCTATGTCCAGCACACCAACGGCAACAATGAAACACCTACCAAATCTCCCTCTTCAGTATAGCCACTGGAAAGCTAAATTAAGAAGAGCAACCCGAGGACCACTCCTGGTAATAAAATTAAATTCTTTGGATATATTACTGATGAAATGTTCAGAAATGCTTCCGCGGTCAGAAAAATGAATACCAGGGTTTCTGGATAAACCGCGTTCAGAAAATTTGTTTTCTCGACGTTTCGGCTCCCGCTTTGAAGCCATTATTAAGAGTTAGGTTAGAGTTAGGAAGGGTAAGGTTCAGTACGTTTTCGTGGTCTCAGTCTGCCTACTCCACTGGTCGTACTGCACCGGTCAAATGTCTCTAAGGTCTCAATCTGCCTACTCCTCAGGGACAACTGACGAGCACCGCGACGTAGCTGGGTATTTATAGGACTGGAAATGGAGGGAGGTAGAGGCGGGTGATTGGAGGGCGGTGGATTAGAAGGTGGGAAATCGGAAGGCGGTAAATAGTAGTTGGGAGATTGGCGGGTAAGTAAAGGTTTCCATGTCGGAGGTAATCGTTGGCCGTCATCCCTTTTGTTTATACAATTGGGACGTTTCTCTATTTCTATTGCTTCTCTGATTATCTTCTTCTTTAGGTGCCCTGTCCTCCTCGGACGTTGGCAATCATCAGCGCTATCTGAACCTTGTCTACAGCTCGGCGGAACAATGTGGTAGTGCTCACTCCATACCATTGTCTTAAGTTTTTTAGCCAGGATATCTTTCTTCTACCCGGGCCTCTTCGTCCTTCGATCTTCCCTTCTATAATAAGCTTTAAAAGTCGATACTTGTCATTTCTTAAGATTTGACCAAAATACTCCAGTTTGCGCTTTTTTAGTGTAAACAGAACTTCCAGCTGCTTGTCGAGGCGTTGAAGTACCTCGGTGTTACGCACTATTTCTACCCAGGAGATTCTTAATAGCCTTCTGTACGTCCACATTTCAAAGGCCTCCAATTTTTTGCACATCGCATCTGTCAAAGTCCAAGCTTCCATTCCATAAAACAGTATGCTAAACACGTAGCAGCGAAGCACTCGGACGCGCAGAGGCAAGCTTAAATTTCTTCTGCAAAGTACTTTACGCATTTTCAGGAACGAAGCACGAGCTTGTTCTATTCTGGCACGAATCTCCTGCATGCTGTCCCACTTCTCATTTAGTTGACACCCAAGATATTTAAAAGTTTCTACTTGCTCAATTCGTTGACCGTTAATTGTCAGGTGTCCGTCCACGTTGTTTGATTTGCTAACTGCTAGCCACTTTGTCTTTCTCACGTTCAGGCTAAGTCCGGCCTCTGAGCTTGCAGCCGTCACGCGGCTTACCAGTTCCTGCAGTCCTTCCAGTGAGTCGGCAACAAGAACCGTGTCATCCGCATACCTCAGATTGTTGATATTAATCCCATTGACAGATATCCCCTCGTCACATTCATCCAACGCCTCTTGAAATATCCTGTCGGAATACAAATTAAATAACAGTGGTGATAAAATGCATCCTTGACGAACGCCTCTCAGGATTTTGATCTCGTCGGACGCGGTGTTATCGATTCTTATCTGAGCACTTTGGTTTCAGTAAATGTTGGCTATTATTCTAAGGTCTCGTTGTTCCAGTCCTATTTCTTTAAGAATGTTGATCAGTTTTTCGTGCTTTACTTTATCAAAGGCTTTTTCGTAATCGATGAAACATGCGTAAACGGTCACCGACATGTCCCGGCACCTTTGGATAAGAACCTGTATGCTAAATAGTGCCTCCCTTGTTCCAAAGCCATTGCGAAAACCAAACTGAGAGTCCCCCATCATTGTCTCGCACTTCGCATATATTCTTTTGTGTATTATTTTCAAGAAGAGTTTAAGCACATGGCTCATCAGGCTAATAAGACGATAATCACCGCAGTTCTTGGCCTTCGCGTTTTTGGGGAGCGGGACAAAAGTAGATTTTAACCAATCAGAAGGTATACTGCCGTTTCGGTAAATAAGATTGAATAGCTTTACCAGCGTGTTCAGTGATTCTTCGTTTTGCAGTATTTTTAGAACTTCTATATAGACGTCATCAGGACCACTAGCTTTCCCATTTTTTGAAATTGACAGCGCATACTGAACTTCTGCCTTCGTTATGTCCAAGCCTTGGCCTTGATTAAAGAATTCTTTCTGAAGTTCTGGCCGGGTATCTTGAAATAGGTGCTCGATGTAGTCGCACCATTCCGTCAGTTTTTCTGAAGTATCCAGTATCAGCCTGCCCTGTGCGTTCTGTAAAGTCGTCGCGTTTCTATTTCTGCAGATACCTGCTGCCTCTTTTATCTTCTTGTGCATGTTGAAGGTATCGTGTTTTGCTTCCATTGCTTCTATCTCTTGGCATTGCTCGTAAAACCATTTCTCTTTTGCTTCTCTTGTCTTGTTTTTGATTATGCGGTTTTGCGCCCGGTATTCGTTGCTCTTGCCTTTGAGTGTCCGTCTTTTTTCCATAAGATCAAGGATTTCCTCTGACATCCATGGTTTCTTCTTGTGGTTTTGTTGAGGTTTAAGTATTTTGGTGGTACTTTCTGTGATGGTATTTTTTATATTGGACCACAATTCATCAGTCTCGGCTGCATCCGTTATGGGTATCGCATCAAGTCTGGAATTCAGTTCATGTTTCAGTTTACTCATTATATTTATGTCCTTTAGCCTTGAAACATCTGGCTTATTATGTCTGGGTCTTTGCAAACATCTTTTGAGTGTAAGTCTTGCTGCTGCAACAACTGGATTATGGTCTGAGTTTATGTCTGCACCTGGATATGTTTTTGCATACTTTATGCAGTTTCTGTATCGCTTTTTAATAAGTATGAAGTCTATTTGATTACGAATAATTTTTTCAGGGGTATGGGCTCTAGATGTCCACGTATAGAGCCTTCTTGTTGGAAGTTTGAAAAAGGTGTTTGACACAATGAAATCTTGTTCCTGGCAGAACAGAACTAGCCGGTCTCCTCTATCGTTTGCTGTTCCCAATCCGTATCTACCGATAATATCCTCTCGTGGTGTACTTCCTACTTTGGCATTAAAATCGCCCATGATAAAAGTCACTTCTGATTTTTTCGCCAGCTTCAGGGTATCTGTAATTTGTTGGTAGAAGTCTTCTATTTCCTCATCGGGGTGATCACATGTTGGTGCGTAAACCTGGATGATGTTGATGTCAAATGGCTGCGAGTGTAGTTTTATAAAAAGCACCCTGTCCGATACCGGAACAAACGACATTACTGACTTGCTGGTTTCCTTGTTCATTATGATGCTCACGCCATTGTACTGTTGGTTGTTATCGCTACCCGAGTAGAATACTTGATGTTCATTTATTTCACATTGTCCCGATTTGCTCCATCTCATTTCGCTAATTCCTAGTATCTCTATTTTAAGTCGTTTCATCTCCTTGATAACATTGTGTATTTTACCCGCCTGATACATGCTTTTAACGTTCCACGTAGCAATCTTCCTCATGACTGGCCCGGTGATTCTTAGCACCCTCTGGTCATTTAAGACCTGCCGGGGACTGAGGGCCTTGGCACTTTCTTTTCCAGTCATGCTGATGATTATCCTGGGGAATTTAATGAGGTGGTTTCCCGTTGCCTTCCTCATCGCAGCCTTACAATCGATTTGATCATATGAAATGGTCGCTTGTAAGTATCTGGTAACGAACCTTTAAGGACGCAAATCTTCAGTAGCTTCGCTCCAGGAATGAAGCAGCTGCTGCCCTGCTTCATGCTAGTTTTGGTCAGCCCCGGGTATTTCATTTCCCCGGTACCACCCATATCTGGGAGGCGTTCCCCTATACGCCACCTGGGGAGGCTCCCGATGGAGGGCTAGCAACCCCACACGGGGGCTGATTATACGAGGTTTAAAGGATCGGATTGTTGCTATTGTTCTTGTTTTGGGAAAATCAATAGTGTGGCCTGTTTGGATTCTGTGTTGGGCTAATGCATGATTAAGTGGGAGATCTTTCTGTCAGTGGTGAAGATTGTTTTTATATCTGCGGACTTAAGGACTCTACTGATTTTGTCGGTTACCCCTTTGATGTATGGAAGAATTATTTGATTTGGTGGTTGTTGGGTGGAATTAGAACAACTAGAGGACGATGGAGCAAGATGTTGCTGAATGACTCTTTTGATATGATTGTTATCAAAGCCGTTTTGCAAGAGGGCATGTTCTAACGAATTGAGTTCTGTTTGTCTGCTATTAATGTCGCTGAGTCGAATGGAGCGGGATACTAAAGTATTGATAACCGAATTGAGTTGAGAAGGATGGTGATGTGAATAAGCGTTTAGATAACGGTTGGTGTGAGTTGGTTTTCTATATACAGAGTAGGAGAAGCCACTTATTGAGTTTTTGGTGATGAGGATATCAAGGAAAGGTAAACATGAATTTTCCTCCACCTCCATTGTAAACTGTATGCTAGGATGTATACCGTTCAGATGGGTTAGGAAGGAATCCAATGCCTATCTCCCATGGGGCCAGATAACAAAAGTGTCGTCAACGTAGCGTAACCAACAGGTGGGTTTAAGTTTTGACGAATTTAGGGCGATTTGTTCAAAGTTGTCCATGAAAATGTCGGCGATGACTGGTGAGAGAGGAGATCCCATTGGAGCCCCCTTCACCTGCCTGTTGAATTCGTTTTGGAAGGTGAAGTATGTGTTAGACATACAATGTTTAATGAGGGAGAGGGTGTCTTGAGGGGTTTGGTGTTTGGTCTGCAAAATAGCTAATGTCTCGGTTATGGGTATATTAGTGAACAAGGATACGATGTCAAAACTGACCAGTAAATCGGTGGGTAAAATGTTATAATTATTCAGGAGTTCAAGTACATGAAAGGAATTTTTAACGTAGGATGGTGCCTGCTCCGCAAGCGGTTGAAGAATCTGGGCCAAATGTTTGGCAAGTTTTTGGGTTGGGCAATGAAAAGCACTGACAATGGGTCGTAAAGGAATGTTGGTTTTATGAATTTTCGGGAGGCCATAGATTTTGGGAATGCGTGATGATTTTTCTCTAGGAATAAGGCTGGTTTTAATGTTGGGTGGAAGATTTGATTTATTGATGCATGACTTTGTTGTTTTTTCCAAGTAGGTAGTGGGGTCGTTAGAAGATCGTTTGTAATCGGGGGTTTTGAGAAGTTGTTCCATTTTTTCGATATAAGAGGAAGTGTTTAGAATGACAGTGGCATTTCCTTTATCTGCTGGGAGAATGACAAAGTCCTCGTTTTTATAGAGGTCTTTTAGAGCCTGTATTTCAGAAAAGGGTAAATTGGATCGTGGGGGTTTTGAATTACGAAGATTCGTGAAGTATCTTGCCGGAGAATTTCGGCTTGTTCGGAGGGAAGGTCAGAAATTGCCTCTTCAGTTTGACAAATAATGTGTTCAATTGGGATGGATTGTGAAGTTTTTGCAAAATTAAATCCTTTTGCTAAGGCACTAAGGGCTGTATCTGAAATTGGGGTGTCTGATAAATTATGGACAACAGTCCATCTAGGGATGAAGCTGTTTGGGGGCTCTGTTTTTTGATAAGTTGGGTAAGTTTACGTTTATGAATGTTGTTCTTTTTTTTTTTTCCTTTTTTTTTCTTTTTTTCTTTTTTTTTTATATATATATATATATAAATATATATATATATATATATATATATATATATATATATATATATATATATATGTATATTATAAGTAACAAACTGAATTTTGAGGTAATTGACAGTGGGTTGGATTACGTATGGGAACAGTGTTGGATAAAAAGAAAATTGGTATTGGTGTAATTTATAAACCTCATGACCAGAACACAAATGCATTTTTGGATGAATAAAGGATAGCTTAGCTGCAATAGGGCCATCGGTAGACGAAATTGTATATATGTGTAATTTTAATATAAATTTATTGGATAATGAAAATAATTGCATAAAGAAATTTCACTAAATACTGAATACATTAAATTTTTGTTAGTTGATAGATGTTCCAACAAGAATTACAGCTACGTCGGCAACTCGTTTGGACTAGGTCATAGTCCAAGAGGGGACTGAGGTAAAGAAAGATATTATACCTTATAACATTTCTGATCAAGCTATAGTTTATTGTAAGTTGTACATACAGAAGCTTCAAAAACTTTAACTAAGATCTTTTTTAATCAAATCTATTTAATACTTCCTTTTTCAAGATATATGACCAAGAAAATGTTGAGGAGAAAGTAACATACTTGGTTAACTTTCTGAATAATATTTTTGATAAACATATACCAGTAACTACTTCTAGAGTGACAAAACCGAAAGCTCCATGGCTGACGGGTATAATAAAAATAATGATTGCTGAACGAGAAAAAGCTCTGGTAAAATTTAAGAGAATCAAATTACAATGGCACTTAAATGTTTATAGATTGATGCGTAATTTAACGAACCAAGCTATTAAAAGGGAAAAAAGAGCTTATTTTGCCCATAAATTTAATAACTCTTTACAAAAGAAAATGTAGATAACAAGTTAATACCTGAAAAGAGAAATGATAAACCAGAAATTTTTAAAAATCCTCAGGAACTGAATAGACATTTTATAGAATCAGTTACACATAATGAACCATCACAACATCTATTGAATTTTTATTAAAATAATAAACGGGTTGATGCTAATTTCAATTTTAAAAAAATTATTGATCTGTTTGTATACAAACTATTTGTGGAATAAAAACAAATGCTAAAAGATGTGATGGGTTAAGCATCAACCTGATAAAGCTGTATTACCCTCATATTGTATCCCATTGTTACCATCTGGCCCTGTTATTTGTCGGCGTCCGAGAGTCGATCACAACTAGGGTGCATATTAAGAAGCGCTTTGTCGGCCTACGCCTCCGTCTAGTAAATTCTTGCTGCGTCTAGAGACTTCGAGATGGTAGAAGGATCGTTCTGTCGCTTTCGGGAAAAAAAATTTGAATTATGATTTAAAAGTATAAAAAGGACAGCAGCTGCAAAGAGGACAGTTTTAAAAGTGTTATGAGTTATGAAACCTAATTAGTTGTAAAAATTGTATCCAAGTTATTTGTAAAAGTAAAGTTTATTTTGTAAGTATTGTAATATTGGAATAAAAATTGTTTTATTACTGTATCGAGAGTTTAAAATCACCGAACCCCAGAAAGAAGTAATTTCGTAACACTTTATTACCCACATTATAAATTTTTGTTTAACCGAGAATATCTACCCAACTGACTGAAGGAAAGCCATTGTGAAGGTTCTGCCTAAGATACGGGGTGTTGGATACCATTAGTCATGGTCTATTATTGGGTATTCTGGAGTGTATCGATTTTTCTGCCGATGGTTTGTTATTGCTGACGAACTATTTAAAAGATAGGCAACAGATGATTAATATGGAAGTATACAGCTCAGATCTTTTATATCTAAAATCAGGAGTACCTCAAGGTTCTGTACTTGGCCCTTTACTATTCTCTATATACAACTTTCACTTACTACAGGCTCCTCACAATAATTATCAAGTGCATTTATATGCTGATGATACTTAAATATATTATAGTTATGCTGCTAATAGGGCAGAAAATGCTTGTGATCTTATAAATACAGATCTAAACAGATTTTTTGACCTAACTACGAGCCATTGTTTATTTATAAACTCCAGTAAATTAAATGTTATGATATTTGGTCCAAAATATCATCCTTTCATAGTAACTAATTCTGTAAATATTTGCATTCACAATAAAACACTAGTTATTGTTAGTGTTGCAAAAAATCTTGGTGTCTTGATGGATGTAGAGCTGGGATTTAAAAAGTTCGTAAATAAACTTCTACAACGTGCCTTTTTTGCATGGTTGAACATGGAAAAAAGGGTATTTCACGCAGTTTGTCCATTCCATAAATTAATTATAACAAAAAAGCATTCCTATTTACATAGAAAAATCACATATCGTACAAACATTCCCAATTTAAATATTCGATATAAAAATATGCTTGCAGTGCCTAAATTTAAAACAGAAGTATTTAGACGGTCTTTTATATACCCAATTTGTCAAAGGTGTAATTATGTTCCCACCTCACTTAAAGTAGTTGTCGTGGTGTAGGCATAGCGTCAGAAAATTTTAAATTTTTGACTAATTATTAAGAACAAGGAAATATAATTCCCCTTAAAATTTAAAATTAACTGACCTCCTCTAACCAAAGAAAAACTTAATTAAAAATTGGATAAGAGTATACGCTCGCTGTAGTTCTGAATAGTTCCAGAAAAAAATCTGTCATAAATATTTCCTTCAATCACATTATTTTTGTATTTTAAGAAGTGAAGGTATGCGCTTTGATACTGAGAAAATAATGTAGTCAGGTTTCGACCTAAGATTTTCACATAAAATTGGTTATAACTTTTTAAATATCCTGAATAACATGCTATAACCTTATATTGCTGTTATGAGGAGGTAAAGCGGATTTTTATTTTAAGGTTAAATACAGGGTGTTTTATTTAAAAAAAACATAACTTTGATCTGGCACCGCGTTAGGATACACCCTGTAACATTGTAGCTAAATTTAAAAAGTTAATTTTAAAGCTGCCTACAATTTTTATTTACAATTTTTTTTTGGTATCTCTTATGATAACAGAGGTACTAAGCTTTATAACACTAATTAATCACTCTGTATGTGCACTCTTTGTCGTAGTTAACTTGGAAATTATGCTTAATTTTTGTAAGCTGTCTTAGGAAAAAATGTATTTTAGATTATTTTTGGTCCAGCCTTTAAATCTTTTCACTTAGAAAGTTGCTGTATTTTTTTTGCTTAAACTGTTAAAAGGTGTTGCATCTCATTTAATTTTTTAAAATCACATGTTAATTATATAAAATAAAAAGCCTCCGTAGTTAATATCTTAATACATTTTTTATTTCTTCTCTCCTTATTTAGTTACCAACGAATAACGAATGACGCAACCAATGACGAAACGATTAACGAATGGATTAGCGAATAAATGATTAGCGTATAAAAGATTAGCGAATTGAAATAAAGAATTAGCGGACAAGGGATTAGCAAATAAAGGATTGGCTGATAACAAAATAGTCGAATGTTCTGAAATGTGGAATAAGTTACCCATGAATAAGAACTAGAAAGCTGTCGATACAAGCTTGATTTATAATCCCTGTTCCACCTGGATGATTGTCATCGCCTGAATACACAGTCTAAGTTTTTTATTAATGCACCATTTGTAATTTTTTTTCTATGTAATTTTGCTGTAGTCTAATTCTTTTGACTCGTTTTTATTTTATTTTATTTTGTTTACCAAACTGGTGGTTAAATTTAAATTTTTATTTAATTTAAAAAAGGTGACAACATTGGAGCTCGTTTAACTTATTACTCTTGGTATAAAAATGTACAAATACAGTTAAATTTATTCGAGGTTTTATGTATTCTTTTAAGTAATTTTATTATTAAAAATTACTTGGCGCTCAACGGCATATCAGTTTTAGTAAAATTAGTTCAGATATTTATAGATATTAAAAAAAAGGTTAATCTGCGAACTGATTTATTTGTTTCCTCGAATTAATATTTAATTGAGTCAAAATCACACCACTGATATAGAGTTTAGGTATAAAGTTTATTTTTATTTTATTATTTTTAATATCGACCACTCTTTCCGAAAGAAAAGAAGTAGCGTTACAATATATATAAAAAGAATAAAAACTAACTCACAAAAACTTAATATACTGAGTGATTTTTCTCGATGGCACATTATCAGATCGGGTAATGCTAGTACAGTTAGCTGCATATCCAGTTAATATAAATATAATACAAATATATGCACCCACTACTGACATAGATGACATAGTTGTTGAATCTCTTTATTAACTTATATCAGAAGCATTGGGTATGACAAAAAAATATGAAATTACTATCATAATGGGTTATTTTAATGCTAAGGTTGGATCAGAATAATATTAATAGTATTACTGGATTAATATTACTGGTAATTTTGGATTAGGAAATCAAAATAATGGAGAAAAACTCTTGGTACAATTCTGCCAGGAAGAAAAATTTGTAATTATGAATACCCAGGTGCAGATATCCATTCAGACCATACTTTATTGTGTTCTATAATTAAAATTAAGTTTAAAACAGTCAATTAAACCCAGAAGACCCCTTCGATAGCCCTAGATGCACTTCATGTACCTTACATATTAAATAAAGTCTTTCAAGAAATTAACACTAGAATGCATGAAATTAAATTTGAAGACCCTAGCATTGCGAATGATTACTGAAAAAAAATAAAAACTTCAATAATGACTACAGCTCAAAGGAATTTACCCAAAAACGTAAGGCTAAAAAGGAATGAATGACACAGGATATTTTAGACCTAATGGACATAAGAAGACAACACAAAACCAAAAATAGAGAAAAGTATAATGAAATTCATAAGGAAATACGGAAAAGAATTAAAGCAGCAAAAAAACGATGGCTAAAGGAATCTTGTCAAGAAATTAAAAAACTGGAACCACAGCATGACAGTTTCCACTTACATAAAAAACCAGAAGAATTAACGGGTACATGTAAAACTTACAAGACAAAAATCATCCGAGACTCTAGTGGAAGAATATTAACTGAGGTAGAGGAGCGCTGTACCGAATAGGAAAATTATATAAAAGAATTATTCAAAGACGACCAAAGAAAATACCAACAAACAACATCAAATAGGTCTATCGATCCTAGTTTCCAAAGTACAAAAAGCAATAGATCAAGCGAAGCGAAGAAAGACCCCGGACGAGGTACCTGCAGAACTGCTAAAATTATTAGACTACGAGAGCGTTGGAATCATCACATCCTTATTTAACAAGATATATAGCACTGGTGAAATACCAGACGACTGGTTAGAATCCTTATATGTTACTATCCCGAAAAAGAGTAACCCCAAAGAATGTGGCGACTACCGACTTATCAGTTTTATGAGTCACACACTTAAAATATTTTTGAAGATACTGTACCATCGTATATATCTACTTTGTGAGGACAGAATCAGTTTGGTTTCCAAGGCAGTATGGGTAGCCGTAAGGCATTGTTCTGCATGCGAATACTTTTGCAAAAGAGTGTTGAATTTCGTAAAAACATTAACGTATGTTTCATCGATTTCGAAAAAGTCTTTGACAACGTACCGCCACTGTTTCAATGCTTGGATCTAATTGGTCTTGACTCATATGATGTAAGACTGCTCAAAAACCTTGACTATAACCAGACTGCTAAAGTAAAAGTGGAACAAGAGGTTTTAGAAAAAGTTTCTATTAAACGTGGCGTTAGGCAGGGATGTGTCATGTCACCAATGCTTTTTAATGTCTACTCGGAAGCTGTCTTTAAAGAAGTCGGCCGAAGAACTCGGCACGCTGATCAGTCTCACCCATTTACTCTCAAGATTGACACTACAAGGACCAATCTCCATCAAGAATCCTTCTTTTAGAGGGCTGCCAAGGAATGAAACAAGCTTCCAAAATCAGTTTTTCCAGAGAACTATGACCTGAAACTTTTTAAAAAGCGGGTCCACAATCATTTCCTTTGTATAATCCCTTTCCCTTCTAATAGTCGCGGCCTACACGATGGGTCTACCCTTTTTGCGACTATTTTCATTAAAAAAAATTTTGAGCCTTGTACGTTGTCAACAGTTGACATATCACCAAAACTATTCACAATGCTGCTAGAATACATGTTTAAGAAAATAGGTTAGGAGAACATGGGAATCAATATAGATGGTGAACGACTAAACCACTTACGCTTTGCTGTCGATATTGTGTTGATTTCGTACAACCTTAAAAAAGCCCAAGGGTTAGTAAGGACACGAAATGCAGCATCAGATGAGGTAGGTCTAAAAATTGACCGTACGAAAACTCAATTTATGACAAACTTGGTTTCAAGTAGCAATATATCCCTAAACGAATCTAAAATCAAGTATATAACATCTTATAAATATTTAGGCCATGAACTGAAAATAAACCGAGATAACCAAACCTGCGAAATTTAAAGACGCATAACTCTTGCATGGGTGGCATGCGGCAAGATGAGAAAGAAAGTATTTAAAAGCAATAGGTATACTGATATACCTAAAAAGAAAGGTTTATGAACAGTGCGTGCTCCCTGTGTTCGTGTATGGTGAAGAAACTTTAACACTTACTAAAAGAAGTTTTGAAAAAATTAGAGTGGTTCAGCGAGCCATGAAGAGGTCGATGTTGGGAATAAAACTAATAGATAAAGTTCCAAATGTAATTATTAGAACTAGAACAGGAATATGGCGAGAATGGAAGACGTTAGGTGGACTAAACGCATTATAGAGTTGCGTCTTAGGTTGCAGGCATTTAGAAGTAGCAGTAGACCTTCAACACGATGGACTGATGATATCAAGAGAATTGCAACAAACTGGATTCAATCAGCACAAGATCGGGAAAATTGGAAACGATTAAGGGAGGCCTATGTTCAGCAGTATACACTACAGGCTGTGTGATTTGGGCTTAGTTTCATTAATTATGAGCAAATACTTCAACCGTCGCTGCTTGGGTGCTTATCGTCTATTGTTTATGTCCCCACTCTGTTGTTTTGACGCAAGGCGATCAAGGGTAAACAGATTAGCAAGTTTGCCGATGTCAACTTTCGCATCAAATAGATTATAATGTCCAATGATTTGTGACTGTCTGTATCAACTCCACAAGGCAGTTTATGGTTTGAAGCAATCCAAAACATGAAACGATACTATAAATAAAAAACTATCGGTATGTAAATTTAAACAAAGTAATAATGGCCAGTGTCTTTACATTAAATTGAAAAAATAAAAAAAAAACTAATTTTACTATTATGTATTGATATAATATGTTGATAAATTGTGTATTTGCCATAAAAATAATGAAGTGATTTAAAGAATGGGTGAGAGTTTTGAAACTGGTAACCTGGGATATGTATCATATTTTTTTAAAATCAGGGTTCAATGAACTAAAACTACAAATAGAAGCTTCGTACTGAATCAAAAATCAAAAAATGATATCCTTTTTAGAAAAAATGTAGCTACTCTAATGAAGTTTGATATAAACCAATAATCCAATAATGATAAAAAATACTCTTTATTGAAAAATCTACAGCTAGTTTTATTTAAGTAATAGGAAATAATTCTGAATGAATGAATGATTCATTCGTGAGTATAGCAGTCGTACATGATGCTGTTGAGAATGACATTACTAAACTACTCCTATACTTATTTCATGCTCTTAAAAAGCCATTGTATTTTTGACGATCAAGGCTTTAGCCTTTAAACCCAACCCTAGAGTCTTTGTTTAGGTTCCAAAGCCCCTATTGAGGATATTGTTTAACCCAGATTTCTAATGTTTTTATTTAAGTACAAAAACATATATCATATTCTATCTATATTTTATCGGTTTTAAACACTAAAGAAAATAACTATCAATTTAAGTTTAAAGTACCTTACATAAATTTTTTAATTAAATATAGAAAGAAACCATTTTAACCATGAACAAATGTTAAAAGCCATTGGCATACTAGAAGATGATACTTAGCAAACAGACAAAAAGTGAGAATTTATTACATTTTAAAGCGTAATTTACTGTTATGTTAAAACTGGAAATGTATTTGGGGAACACGAGATCTACTACTTATAATTAAGATCTTTTTTTTAAATTAGCTGTTAAAAGGAACCGTAGGGTAATACAAGAAGGAGATCGTTAAAATATCAGTGCTAAACGAGAGGCAATCTTGTTACTCATTTAGCTTGGGCTATTTTCTTTCAACGTGTTAGCTCAAACATGCGTGGACGTTAATCAGGACCTTTATATCTGCTTTATAGACTATAATAAAGCCTTTGATAAGGTAAAGCATGACCAACTTATAGACCTTCTTAAAAACAAAAACCTGAAGAAAAAATCTGAAGAAATGAAAATAAAGAGAGGAGTTAGGAAAAGCTGCATATTATCGCCATTATTATTTAACGCGTATTTGGATAAAATTATATTAGAAGCCTTGGAAAATGAGACCGACGGTAAAAAGGTGAATTAAGTTCTGATTAACAACATTAGATATACCGACGACACAGTAATAATAGCCACTTGTTTGGAGAATTTTTAAAGATTTATAAACAAATAGTAAGGTTTAGTGAGATTTACGGACTTTCCCTTAATATCAAAAAACCAAGTATTTGAAAATATGTCAGAACAAAAACACAAATGAAATCTTAATGGTTGAAAGTCAACAGATTAAAAAAGTAAAAAGACACTTATTTAGGAACGCTTGCTAAGTAATACGCTATCTGACGGAATAAACTCGTATCAATATCACGTGACCAGCAAATGTAAAAGTAACTAATAATTTGTTAAAAGTGAAAATGACCGGCAGGGCAAATTTTTGTGTACCTGGATGTAACATAAACAAAATTCCCAACTTGTCTTTTCATCATTTTTCAAATGAGGGTTAGAGAGTTGAGCGTATTGATGAATCCGGAATGGCGACTATACACAATGAAAAATGGTAGAAACATATCCGTTCAAACATCAAAATTTTCACTAAATCGTACACTTCCCTTAGTAATCATCACATTTGGCGTCAAAAACGACAGAATGACAGCACGGGAAAATAAAGGTTAAAATGTTAATACCGCAGAAATAAAGGCCAGAATTGAAAAGGCTCGTAACAACTTTATAAAAATGAAAAAAAATACTGTGTAGGAGAGATTTGACGTCAGACCTAAGACTGCGATTGGCAAAATATTTTGTACCCAGTGTGCTCTACTATGGTGCAGAATCATGTACGCTAAATGCAAATGCAATGAGACGGCTTAACTCTTTCGAAATGTTGATATATAGAAAAATCTTAAGAGTTTCTTGGGTAGATAGAATTACTAACATCGAAGTGCTAAGTAGAACCGGTAAACAAAAAAAAAGTTGAACTTACAATTAAGGAAAGAAAGCTACAGAATTTGGGACACACAATGCGTGGCGAAAGGTATAGCCTCCTACGACTAATAATGAAAGGGAAAATAGAAGGCAGAAGAAGCATAGGAAGAAGACAAAAGTTATGTTTAAAAAATCAGAAATAATAGTTTGGCTGCAGCTCCAAATAACTCTTTGGAGCAACTGCCTTAAAAGTTGCGATAGCGATGATGATTGCCAACCTTGGCCGCGGATATGACACTTGAAGATGAAATGTGCAAAATGTCAAATAAAGTCCTATTTCTTTTTTATACAAGTGAGGATTTAGGATACATCCTGACTTAAAACGTGGTAAAGTGTGGAGAGTACCGGGCAATGAAGCACGATTGCAAAAGGTACAGTAATGGTTTGGTATGGAGTCAGCTTCAGAGGTCTTGTTTTGCTTTAAAAATTATTAATTGCCAAAACGACATTATTAAAATACTTTAACCAATTATTATTGCGCTTTTATATGCAGGCCTTAAAGAGTTTTAAAATGTGGCAGGAATTTCGAGAACCGTCAACAAATATTTAAGGTTTTGCAGGGAGATTGGATAACTTTCATCTTAACATCTGACTAATTTAGGTTGGTCACTTTCAAGTTTTTTTTAAATTTTTGTTAAAGATATTTAAAAATAAATAGGTTGTGACTTCAATAAACTTTGTCAAATTAAACTTGTTTTTATTTATCAATTGCAAAACCACAATTTAGTTAAAAAAATTGCAGCAAAAAATAGAATATTCTGTAGTAATATCACAAGAGAGTAAAAATAAATTAAAAATAATTTGACAGATTTTACAAAACTTGTTGCCAGGCGATAGATACGAAAGCCCAAAGGGCTCGAGTGGCTATTGCCAATTGGCAACAAGTTTGAGAAAAAGCCTGAATAATTATTATCTAATTTATCTAACTCGTGTGGTATTCGATAGATTATTTTTTGACGTTACAATAAAAATTACTTTTAAGATTTTATATTTTTTTTAAAAAAATTTTATATCATACGACTTAATGTGAATTGAATAAGTTATTTAAATTAAGATGCTTTAAAGTTTTGAACTTGACAAATACAATTATTATAAATGTTGTGCCCTTGGGTGAAGGATTTTTTAACATTGTTTTGTGCTGATGTGTTGAAAGTAAATAATACTTCCCCACTTTCTTTCAGGTTATTAATTAAATGTAAATAATGTTAATTATCCAATTGCAGGTAAGGTTTCAATTAAATAAATAAGCTGTGTTCTGTGATTTTTATAATTACCTGATCATTGATACCTGCTTTGGCAAGGTGAGACACTAGTCGATCGTGCGGAATGGTTGGTAATTTTAATTTTTTTAATATCCAGTCCAATAATCTATGCAGATTCTTTAATCTACTTAGACATCATGTTCACCCCAATCGGCATATTTTTGTACCATCCTGATGAATTTGGTTTATTCCAAGCAATATTAACTGTTAAAAATAACCTGTCAGTTTTGATATTTGCATTTCGCTTGCTAAGTAATTTCTTAAGCAATTGAACGGGACAAATATCAGTGTCTTCGGTATTTAGTATTAACCTTTATAATACCAAGCTTTTTTACATACGTGCGATACCAAGCGGGGTTCATTTGCACCCCATTTTTTTTACTTTACTTTAAGAATATTTTCTTGTATGCTTGCTTGCAAACCATTAGTATTTCTAAATCTATAAATCATATTTTCCTTGGCCAGTTCCTTTCCCAACTGAAGAAGATATTTTCTTCTTGCATCTAAGTGCCCAGACCCGTAATTTGGATTTTTAATTTTTCATATTTTATAGGCATTTATAGCTCCAATATCGATAATATGGTAAAAAAGTACCATGGGCCATCTAAGAGTTTTTCTTTGAGTGGTATATATTGCTGCCATTTGGTCTGTTGCATCTACAGCTCCTTTAGTACTATTATAATGCAAGACAATATCTGGTTTGTAGTCTGACTCCTTATTAGTTACTTTGTCATCGTCATGCTCGGTTGATAACAAAATAACGGTTTTGTTCTTTTTCGGCACATAAGACACTAATGTACAATGTTTTGTAAAAGCAAACATTGAAGAATATTCTTTTTTTGAAGATGATGGAAGTAGTTCCTTTGGTATAAACGTCTTATTTTTGCGCAGAGTGTCACATAATGTAAGCTTCTTATCCAACAATTTTTGAGACAGCTGAAGACTAGTAAAGAAGTTATCAATTGTGATACCATATCCTTGACTTAGATAATCAGAAAGTTCAAGAACAACCCGTTCACCATGTCCTTTTTCAGGCTTGTTGCCTACTTTGCCTAACAAAAAAAATCGGTAGATAACATAGCATAAATGAAAATAACTGACTTACCTAAATACACTTGCATATTCAAAGTATAATTGTATTTACAACCTGCCATTGCCCATATCTTTATTCCATACTTTGCTGGCTTGCTTTTCATATAGACCCTAAATGGAGCCTTTCCTTGAAATTGGACGAGTTGCTCGTCAATGCACACGTGCGTACTCGGATATAGTGCTTTTTTACAGTTTGATACGAATTTATCAAATACTTCCCTTATTGGTGCAAGCTTGTCTTCTAACTTTCTCTCAGCGCCGAATAAGAGAAGTGGGGATACGAACAGTACAACATGTAAGGATTTTACCCTGCCGTTAGCTCATAATAACATAGAAATATTGGTATACGCAAAATGCCAAGCGGGGTGCAAATGCACCCCACACTCTAAAAACCTATATAATTACTGAGATGGAAAAAATCCATGTAAGATTTTAGGTAAATTACATTTGGAACCTAAAAAATGCAGCTACTAAAAAGAGGAGAAAGAGATATATACAAAAAAGTACATGTGGGGTGCATTTGCACCCCGCTTGGTATTATAAGGGTTAACCATTTACTGTCCGCACATTTTTGTGCTCCCCCTTTCGCCGTTTTTAAAAATATAGGGTTATCTCTATTCTTGTTGTGGTCAACCCCGCATTGTTCGTTTCGTCTTTGAAATAATGCACTAAACATTGATAACCTTCTCCACCACGCCATGCCAGTTCATTTGAAGCAATATGATGGAATTTTTTTTGCAAGCCATACGGTGTGTTTTCGTCATACAGTTTTATCATGTCCAAGATTTCTTTTTTGCTTAAACTTGCAAAACTTCATTTTCTTTATTCGGGCTCTTTTTGTAATAACTTACGCTTGGTGTTTTTAGCATCTCTGGCGAATTTAAATTCGATATCATTGAATGGGTTAAATTTGTCGTAGTACATATCTGGCATTAATTTTGCGGTTTTATTCTACATTGACACATTGTCTTATAGTCTTCTCAATTATGTTTTTTATATTAAACCTATATTCCTTTAAAATAACGGCTAGTTTTGTTGTTTATGTATTTTCTTCCAATTTATAGCCCCTCTCGTCGCAAAATAATTGAAATTGTTTCCAAATCGACGCGCTGCTCATTATGGTATTCTAACACGCATTTTTAATGATTATATTAGTTATTATATTGACTGATAATTCACTAAACCACGTTTGGGATTCATTTTACGAATTTCTTAAAAATTTATAACAGACGCGTCGGATCAAGAAAATACGTTGTAATGTGGTTCTCATTTAATAAAAACAATGTACAGTGCAACAGAAGTAGCTTGGCGGGCGAAGAAACACAAAATCTGAGCACAACGAAAACATTCGAATAACGATCCGATCGGCAACGACGAAATTTTCAGTAATCGTGAGTCTCAAGTACAATCGGAGGAAGAAGTTTACGAACGTAAAGTATATTCAGCCGAATATTTGTTATTTTAGAGGCTAGAAGACACGTCAAGCTACTTTGGTTGCACTATACATTAATAATGAAATAATGTTAGTAGATTATTCCCACTACAATAATGTTTTGATTGGCTAAAACGTATATGAATTACTGAAATTGAAAATGACTTTTATGGCTTTCAAAAACAGATCTGGAGATTAATCAGACGCCAGAAAAAAGAAGCAAGTGAATTTATTAGCACAAACCACATAACAAAAGAAACTTGGGTCCAGTATCTTAAAGAACTATATAAAAAAGAAGATACGAAAACCATACCGGATATCCCAGAAATCGCAACTAACGAAGTAACTGAAATAAGAGAAAAGGATATAGAAACGGCATTATTAAAAATTAAGAATAGAAAAAGTCCAGGCCCAAAAGGTATTCCAAATGAACTTCTTAAATACGGCGGGAGAAGCCTGAAACAGCAGCTAACAGCCATAATTCGCTAAATCCTTTTACATTAAAAAATTCCGGATAAATGGCGCCTAAGCCCCACAATCTTACTGTTTAAAAAAAGAGGCTTAAACCATCTAAATACAACCTTAAAGCTAGTAACAAAGATTATAACAAATAAAATAAATAAACTTACCACATTGGGCGATAAACAACAAGGGTTCAGATCAAGAAGATCTTGTACAGATGCGATATTTGTCCTGCGACAAATAACTGAAAAATCCATCGAGTATAACAAACCAGCCTTAGTGTGTTTTATAGACCTGGAAAAGGCGTTTGACCGGATACAACTGGAGGACGTGGTAAACCTTCTATACAACAGGCAAATCCCATACAATATCATAAAAACCCTTGAAAATATTTACAAGAGAAACAAAATACAAGCCAAAATCAATGGCACAACTACCGAAGAAATTCCTGTAAATAGTGGTATTCGACAAGAAGATTTCCTTAGCCCCTTATTGTTCAACATCGTTATGGACGAAATAATACAAAGCACTCGTAACCTAAAAGGGTATAAAAGTGGGAACAAAGACGTTAAAATCCCATGCTATGCCGATGATGCTGTTCTGATTGCAGAAAACGAAGATGACCTACAGAGATTACTATTCAAATTCATCACAACGGCAAAAAGTCTAAAAATGAAGATATCTGCAGCAAAGACGAAATGCATGACCACTTCAAAAACACCCATCAGATGCTAACTGGTTATGGGTGATAAAATTATACAACAGAGGATGAAACCTAGGCATAGAAATATCAGGATACGGTGACTTTGAGGCGGAGGTAAGAAACCAAGCGGCAAAAGCAGCACGAACCTCAGCTTACCTGAACGATACAATCCTCCGAAACAAATATATTGGAATCAAAACAAAATCCCGAATCTACAAGGCGGTCATCCGACCTATATTAACATACACAGTGGAAACTAGATCAGATACATCGAACACAAAGAGAATATTAGAAACCATCGAAATGAAAATAGTGCGCAGGATCGCTGGAAAAACACTGTTTGACAGGGAGAGAAGCGAGGACATTAGAAGAACATGTAAAATAGACAATGTAAATGAATGAATACTGGGAAGAAAGAGAGAGTGGAACGAACACAGACCGGATCAATGACGACAGAATGGTCAAAATAACTAGAGACAAGTCGCCTTTAGGACGCCGAAGCTTTGGAAGACCCCGCAAGAGATGGAGCGACAACCTTTCTAACAATTAAACGGCAGAGGAAACGAAAAAAAAACAAGCAAATTGCTTACATTAAAAAAGGAAAACGAAGAAGAAGAAAATTTCTATTATTTTCGAGAAAAAATAATCATGTTTTGGTTGTAAAATACTTTGTAGTACGAATAAAAATACACATTATCTACAAATTATTTTTAAATATAATTTTGAAAATATCAAATGCCTTATTTACACAATAAAAGTTGTTTACGACAACCTCGACAGAAAAGTAAAAATCAGAACAGAGTGGATAAAACCATGAAGGATTACGAGAAAGATTATTTAAAAATAATAAAAATATATCACCTATTATTATTTTAATTATCAACATTAAGCCTATCTATAAATTTAATAGGTTAATTTATCAGGCAACACCTTAATTTATGGATTATTAACTTTGCATTACGTGGCGGTATTTCTACTGTTTCCCATAGCTCAGGAATAACATTGTTAGTTTGAATTCCACAGAGAATGGTTAAGGTTAGAACAACATTTACTTCACTAAAATTAATTTACATGTAATAAGCCATTAAAAAAATATTATTACTTACTTGTGTTAGTAGCTACACTATTATTTAAATTAATTAATGTAATAAATTTTTTTAATATAGAATAGGAACTAAATGTACATTATAACTAGTCAAAGTTTCTTAATTTTGTTACTCACTGACTGATCGATCATCAAAACTCTAAGGTACTTCGAGCAGGTATAGATTTTTTAAATTTAGAATACAATTAGTGTTTAGTGTATAAATCAAGAAAAAACTAAAATATTTTGCAATTTCGGTCCAGTTTTCTGTAAACACCCACTGCATAAATAACTTTGTAATCCCGTATACCTAAATATATACATACATACATATAGTCACGCCTTTTTCCCGTAGGGGTAGGCAGAGACCACTTTTTTCCACTTCCGCTACGGTTCTTACACACACCTTTTGCTTCCTTTACTTTCATTAGTGCTCTCATACATGCTCGTTGGTTGTTGGTACTCTTGACCTGGCCTTTCTTCAAAACAATGTTGATCTGATCGAGATATTATGTTCGCCGAGGTCGACCTCTACCGACGTGTCCATTCACACTCGCCTTATAAATTTGTTTCGTCAATCTTCCTTTATTTACGTGTCCAAACCATCTAAGCATTCTTTTATCTATCTTTGAACCAAATCTTCTTTTACGTCACATCGTTCTCTTATCTCACTATTCTTTACTTTATCCAACCGAGTCACTCCGGCTATACTTCTCAGACTACTCATCTCCACAGCATTAATTCTATTTTCATGTTTCTTTTGTCAATCCCAATCACTACCATACATAAGTGTAGGAACCTACACTTCTCTATGCACAGCCAGACGTGCCTTTTTTGACGCTTTCTGGGTTTTCATAAAGCTATACAAAACAAATATTAGGTATTCTACTTGGGGTTCCGTGAATTCTTGATTTTTCTATTAAATTAAATTTAAGTGATCAGTTCACGGATCTAAACAATGGTATTTTTTTCCTAATATGCCAAACCAACTTAAAAATCAAAAATGTTTAACCACTACGGGACGCTAAGTGATTTTATAAGAAAATCACTAAAAATGAATTAGACACCAAATAAATTCAGTATTAATTTAGTATCACAAAACGAAATAAACGTATTTCGGCTTCAAGGCTGTTCAAAATTCTTTCTTATCACTTAAAAATAGTTATAAAAAACCTACAAGTATAAAAACAGGTTTATTACAAATAGAAAAAATGTTGACAATGTTTTCTAAAAGAAAAAAAACAATATAGAAAATAAAATAAATTTAAATGTAAACGTTATAAATAATGTTGAAAGGAAAAGATTCCCATGGTAAATATCTTTAATAGAAGAAAATAAAATTTTTCCTAAGTGTACAATAACAGGAATGTGATTGTTAAGTATCCAACAACAATCATCCAAACATCATCAAGCGTATGGTGGAAACTTATATAAATCTTAACGTAACAGCTAATTTGTTTTTCTTTAAAAAAAAAGAAATTAATGGACCGATGATTAGCAAATTTTATTTTAACTTCTCAATATCCAATAGATAGCCCAAGTATCATAACGAATGTAATAACAATGATTGTTATAAAATCCCAGTTGATAAAAAAGGGAGAGCACCAAAAATCGCAGGCACCAATAAACACCGCCAAAAAGACCAAAACGTTGAGGGCGGCCACAAACTTGTACCAAAAAGGTTGTTAGCTAGCATAAAATTATCTACTTAGTATATTTTTTATTTTTAAAAAAATATTTAACATTAACGACAAGGTTGACGGCATCCAAAATTTTATCAAACTAAAATAACCCGACAAAAACTTGCCGTTAATGCCGAATTATAATTAAAAGCAAGTCTCAATGCGACATAAGAGGGGGGATTCACAATGCGACTCATACGGAGCTATCTAAAGTTGGGAAAAAATCATTGGCTGATTCAGAAGTTGAAACTCGTAGAAGAAAGCTGTAGATGATCAAAATATGTAAACATTAGGAATTTAGTTGCTTTGGATTCCCAAAAATGTATGCCCACGTCCGAGGTTAGATATCTAGTAACCCGTGACTGAAATATTTGCTTCTGAAATGCAGTCGTTTGGCTCAAAATTAACATGGACAATAATTTTGACAAAAACAGCGCCATTGACCAAATATATCAAGGATGGGCTGCAGGAACTCGGAAAAAGCGAGAGAAAAAGCGAGGGATCTTGAAATTAGTGGTTCAGACCATTGCTCACAGATGGAGGTAATGTCCAGCATATTTTCTCGTTGCGTTTTATGAGATGGCGCTACGGAATTCCAGTCAGCAGAACCGTAGAATTGAAAGGTTGCCGGATCTTCTTGGGATCACTTAGCATGTATTTTGATGGTCATTATTTTAATAATTGACGAGTAAAGTATATTGCAAAGTTCAGATTCATTGAAAAATAAAAAAAATACTGTTTTTAATTATTTTTCCAATAATCTAAGATTATTGTTTTGTAGATAGTTTGTTCTATATTTCGCTAAATCATGATGGAGTAAAGACAGTATATAGAATAAGTACATCACTTTCGAATGAGTTATGAACAATATATTTTGATTTCACTTTCCACTTACCTCAGAAAAGTACAGGATGAGCAAATTTCGATGTTTGTACCTACAGAAGATACAAAAAAGTAACATTCTCTCCATTTTCTTCTGATAAATTTACTGGCGGAAACAAAAATGTGCAATTGTCTTTTAATTTTTTTATAAAATTAAGCTCGATTTTCGAATTGTAGACACATGCGAATATCGTGATGGTGGATGATTTTTTCAATATTTGGCCACTTTTTCTTGGAAAATTCGAAAAAAGGTGCAATTTCATATTTCATAAAGACGATGACTGAAAATAAAGAAACCTAAATACGTTATCATAATAATTTGTTGCGCATATAAATACATCACTTTTTCCTACAACCAATCCTGTATCTCTAACCGTTGCCGAGTTTGCCATGTTGGCCCGCGAATTCGGGACACCATGTGCAATATATGTATTCCACTAAATAACAAATAAAAAAAGTCATATGAACTTCAAAACACTAAAAATTTATTGCAAGTACAAACTCAAAGTTACAAAGTTAACGGAACAAGAATATTCTGTGGATTCCGGCCCTGCCCGTGATAGCAATAACTGAATGGGTGGCGGGAAAAACGTTGTATGTCGATTTTTGACAATTTTTTTTTTTTTACGGAATAATGATCTATGTAGACCAGAGAATGAATCCCCAGTGATTTTAGTTCGTTCACATGCCAACAGAATGGGCTGTAAGGCATTTTCCCAGTAAAATTGAGTGTTCATAATAATGGAAAAACGTTGTATGTCGTAATCTAATGGCTATGACAGCCTGTTGATGTAAGGTTACGCTATGTGAACCTTTTAGTTACCTAGTTTCTTGTTGTTTAGGACCGTTGTTGTTTCTTTACGTTAGGGTGAATTTTATTTTGTTCAAAATGAATAAAAGTTGGAACTTAACCGAAAGTGACAAGGAACGAGTAAATAATCGGAAACGTTCGCTTAATATTTCGGAGTGGAAAGACAAGAAGAGGAAGATTTTAAAGGACAGCGGACAGAAATACATTTCCAACCGAGGTAAAGGCAAGGAGATCCCGGAAAAAACTCTCCCAACTATTGCAAAGGGATGTGGTGAAACTTGTATGAGATCAGGTTGTATGAGATTGTCTATTGAAAAAGTCCATTCGTTGCATGGCCAATTTTATAAATTGACGTATAATGAGCAAAATCTGATGTTGCTGAAATATATTACTTTACGTGAACCAACGCAAAGGCGTGCCGGCAAAACTGATTCGACATCAAGAAAAATGGCATCTTTTATTTATAGTTTGGATGGAGAAAAATCAGTGTGTAAGAAAACGTTGTGCCACACATTTTCAGTGACCCCCCGTCGGATCCAAGTACTTCAGAACAAAATGAAGATGGGTGAATTAGTACCGAAGGATGGAAGGGGATTGCATACAAATCGACTCCACGCAGTAAATAATTCCGTTAAAAAAAATATTGTGTATCACATAAACTCCTTACCTCGTGAAGTAAGTCATTATAGCCGAAATGTTTCGTCTAAAGAATGTTTGTCTTCAGATCTGTCTGTCAAAAAGATGTACAGACTTTTTAAGCTAAAATACCCAGCTGTTGAGGCTAGCGTCACTGTGTACCGGAAAATATTTAAAAAAGAGTCCAATCTTCGCTTTGGTTCACCTAGAACTGACACTTGTAAGGTGTGCGACCAACCAACCAACCCACAAATGATAGTGACGATGATAGTGATTACTTCTTTGTATTTTTTTCAAGTTGAATAAAAAAAATTTAATTTTTAATTTTAATTATTATTTAAACCCATTAATGATAGTGAGTAAAGAAGGTGGATCGGAAGCGATTAGGTTTGAATGGAAAAACGTTGTATGTTGCTCTCAGCACCCGATCCAGGATATTGCAGTTACCAGATTAGTTTTTCTCCTCTACTGTAAAGTTGACATTTTTTACATACAACGTTTTTTCCGCCACCCATTCAACTGTCTTCACAGCAGCTCCAATAATTATCGTTTTAAATCAAATACCATTAATAGATAAATTGTAGTGCAATATAATAAACATCCACAAAACAGGCCGTTCAAGTATAAAAGCCTTGAACCACAAAAACACTACTGATAAGGCTGTTAATTAGTGTGTCGTACACACTCGAATAAACAGAGTCGTACTCAGCCTTCTTATGAAACCAAAAATCAGATATCGACCAAAATGAATTTAGGTTCTTCATCTCAATATAATACTACCACAGTCCTTAGCTCCAGTAATTCAAACAGTTCTACGAGAACATACTCTGCTGCTTTAACTCAAATTTCAATCAATTTTCCAAGCAAAAAACAAGCGATTATTTTTAATTCATTAGATGGTTTGAAACTCCAAGATTATCTTCTAAACCTTGGCCCACTCGTAAACCCGAAAAACATTATATTTTCCTTCAGAATCTCCAACAACCTTATATGTATTTACTTATCCAGCAAATTGATCGTTGATACTTTCTTAAACGACCATGAAAGAATTATAATTAATGGAGCAGAGATTTAAGCAAAAAGATTAAACACACCATCCGAAAGATTGGTACTCTCAAACGTTAGCCCCACTATCCCACATAACATCGTAACAAATGAACTGGAAAAGCTAGGACTAAAACTTATGTCACCCATAACCTTTTTAAGAATTGGTGCACCAATGTACTAACCAGTCACTTCCCATTACCTTAGTTTTATCCCCACCACTGCCATTAAACACAAATATTCAAGAACAATACCCAATTAATAATTTAAATTCACCTCACCCCAATAGTAACCTTTCTGATCACTCAACCGATATTACTACTGTATTAACTGAGACTTCCAAAAAACAAATATCAAAAAATACTTCACTAAAAAACACACTCCCTACCACATTAATGGAACCAGATGCACCACTAAAGGAAAAACCAGCAATCACAAAACGAACTATTTCTGAAATCACAACTTCAAGTCTAGAACTCACGACAAACGAAACCTCAATTTCTCGAACAAATATTCAGTTCCCAACACAACAACATAACATGCCTAAAAAGAAACGTACAATTAAAATTCAAAAAACACCAGAAGACATCAGCCTACCACAAGAAACGATAGACTTCATTAATAGTCAACAATTCACAGACCTACTTGAAAATGTTCAAGGAAGCGCAGATCCTCTAAGTATCGTTAAAGATTACACCCCTGACATTCCGTCCATAAGCAAAATGTTAAAGGAAGCGCACTTACAAACAGAATGTAGTAAGACCAAGATAAAATGTACAAAACTAAACAAAACAACTCGAGAGTATCTCGTCCGATCCAGAAAGTGAACCATCTTTCTACTAATCAATATTCACATACGTTATTTATCATACACTTTGATTATTTTATTTTTAATATTTTAAACAGGTACCATAATATTCTACAATGGAATGTCAATAGTTATTACACCCGTCTACCTTTGCTTCAGGTACTTATTAACAAATACTCCCCCGAAATTTTGTGCCTTCAAGAAACTAACTTTAAAAACAATAATGTACTGTCACGTGCCTATTTTTTTTCACTTGTACAGTTCCATTATAATTGGGTCTCTGATAGTTTCGTATTCCTCAGGTACTCGTAAATAGGGTTACACACCGTATTTTATTGTAACTTAAATATATCATACGTTGTAAATAGTGTTGCATACCTTGTAGTGATAGGATTCGATTATTAATGGCTGTGACATTTTTGTGAATCGATGGAGATGGAGTGGGGGTTTTTGGTATTAGATTTTGCTTTGATTTTTGGCCTGGGAGTCAGTCGTTTGTCAGTCGTTTGGTGGCAGTCTTGGGAGTCGTGTGGTGGTGAGAATTTTTGGAACGATTTGATATTAACAAGTGTGCGGAGCCTCTACGGTTTTCTTTTCATATCTGGCTGTATTTGGGCCATCTTAATTGGATTTTGAAGAAAAACCATTTAATTTTTAACTTGACCATTCTATCTTACCTTTGTTGTTGATATTTTGGATTTTGGTGTCGAGTTAAAATATCCGCATGCGGGATTTGATGGAGGGAAGCCATTGTTAATTAGCAGGTGCTGTTCCATAATCAAACCGGCCACAGGAGTAGTGAATTCGTATACCCAAAGGTTACAAGTGATTTATTTTTGGAATATTTAAACGACGTGATTTGTTTTTGACACCACGATTAAGTTTTGTTTTAATTTATTAAAATGGTACACTGTTGAAAACTATTTATTGCTTTGGATAATATGCCAAGGCTAAACTTTGATTAAAGTAATATTCTCAATAGTTCTTTGTGTCCAAGTAAAAATGTTTTCTTCATACTTATTTGTAAATATCCTACAATATTGATATTTTGAAGGACAGCCATTGTAAAAAGAAATATTTTTAAATAAGCTTGTTTAAACAGTGTAAATCTTTATGTAAATGGTAAAAACGTAAGTAAATTAGCAGCCGTATGTGAACGTTTGATTAAGTATTATTAAAAAGTTGACTTGTATACGTTTTTTTTTGGTAACTTGATAAAGTTTGTTACTCTTACCTTTGTTTTGGTTATTTTATGGAATCGTAAACTTTGGATTTTCGATTTATTGTTAGCTGTTGATTTTGATTAGATTTGTTATAAGTTTATTATTGAACTGTGTACCTTGATTTATCGTTGGCTGTTAATTTTGACTATATTTGTTATAATTTTATTATTGAACTGTGTACATTGATTTATTGTAGGAGTAAAGTATCCAATATATTTTGCTATAATTTTATTTATTTGGTTCACCATAATCTTAGTTGTTTATCGTGTGGCTCTGCTAGTGCCTATAAGACCTAGGGGTTTCCGGCTTGAACCGTCTAAGTCGGTGGCGCGGCTCACTTTTATTTTCTTTTTTTTTCTACCCTCTACGGCTGAACTTAGGCATAATTTGCCAGTAGAGAGACCGCTGGTAGAGTACTCAATAGAGAACGAAAAATACGTGGCAGTACATAAGCTCAAACCATACAACATCCACTACATAAACAGAAATACAGATCATGCCAGCGGTGGCGTAGCTATTTACATTAAAACTGATCTCACGGCACAGAAAATACCGATTTTTACAAATATAGAAGCAGTAGCAGTATCGGTAATGGCAGGTACATCTTAAAAAATTAATATATGCAATTTATACATTCCTCCCGATCGCCAGATAGACGAAGATGAACTAAATGATTTAATAAATGAAATACCATCCCCTAAACTTATTCTTGGAGATTTTAATGGCCACAACATTATTTGGGGTTCTGAAAAAACAACCACAAAAGGAAAGAAATTAGCCAATGTATTTAAAAACCTAAACCTCGCTATTCTAAATGACGGATCTAATACCTTTTTTAATGCAAGCACAGGTACATTCTCTGCTATTAATTTGTCACTCTCCGATCCCTCATTAACTCTAAGCATCACTTGGAGAACCTTGGAGGACTTATACGGTAGCGATCATTTTCCCATACTGCTAACGAATACGAATTACAAAACACGAGGTAACAGTCCCCCACAAAAATGGAGTATAGAGAAAGCCAATTGGAAACTCTTCCAAGAAAAAATCAGTGAATATGTATCGAACATTTCTATCGATGAAAACGTTAATATAACATTGGTCGCCCTAAACAACCTTATAACAGAAGAAACAAAATAGTACCTTGGTGGAATGAGGAATGTGAGCAAGCTATAAAGCAAAGCAAAAAATCGCTAAATATTTTTAAACGCCACAAAACTATTGAAAACCTCATTAATCTAAAGAAAAATAGAGCATACGCAAAACTTATAACAAAAACGGCCAAAAAAGAATCATGAAAAAAATATGTACAGAATATTAGCAAAAACAGTAATCTGTCCTCGGTTTGGAAAAAGGTGAAGAAAATATCAGGAATTAATACGACATATGAAATAAAATATCTTGAAGGAGAGGGACAACTTATCACAGACGATACGACAATCGCAGAAGAAATGGCAGAAACTTATGAAAAACAAACTGCAAATGAAAATTATAGTGTGGACTTTTTAAAACACAAAAAAAACGAAGAACCAGACTTCATTCGTATTGAAAATAACGAAGATGATATAAACATTCTCATAACCAAAGCCGAGCTCTTAGAAGCACTATCTACATTTAAAAATACATCACCTGGACCAGATAACATACCCATCATATTTATACAACACTTACCAGAAAATGCACTGAAATTACTGCTAGACTTCTATAATACCCTTTGGACGCAACATAAATTTCCTACATTATGGAAACAGGCTACTGTTATCCCAATAATTAAATTTAACAAATCACCATCTTTAGCAACGTCTTACCGCTCTATATCATAACATGTACGCTATGTAAATTATTTAAAAAAATAATAAACAGCAGACTCTGTTGGAAACTAGAGGCGGAACATTTATTTATTCCAGAACAAGCCGGATTTCGTCCTCAATCAATCAATGACATATTGAAAGAGCTTGTAGCACCAGTACAAGCAAGACTGTACGCTGATGATTCCTACAAGACCAATTGGACAAAATCAGTAAATGGTCCAAAACTAATGGATTTACTTTTTCTGCAGAAAAAACTCGGTACATAATATTCTCCAAAAAACCGATACAAACTAATCTTGAGTTAAAATTTATTGGGAAAAAATTAACACAATGTCATGAGATAAGATACTTAGGATTAATCTTTGATGAGTCACTTTCTTGGAAGTCATATATACGTCAACTAGCAGTAACGTGTCAAAATGGGCTTAATTTACTTAAATGTCTTGCCAACAAACACTGGGGTGCTGATGGAAATACACTTCTTTTACTGTACCGAGCTCTTATCCGTTCTAAAATAGATTACAGTTGCATAGCATATTCATCAGCAGCTGCTTCAACTCTAAAAATTTTAGATGTCGTACATAACAATGCTCTTCGTATAATATCTAGTGCGTATATAACTACTCCTGTCGAATCACTTCAGTGGAAACTCGGAGAACCATCTCTACACCAAAGAAGACAAATACTAAGCGTATCCTATGCATCAAAAATCACTTCGCCACAGCAAACAACTCGATATGTCCATGGCTTAAACACGTCCCCCAATTCAAGACTTCATCTTCCATTCCAGACTCGAGTTCAGAAAACCGTAACATCTATACAAATTTTAAAATTTCCCACGACTTACTCCAAAAACACTCCAACACCACCACCCTGGCTTACACCTGCACCTTCTTTAAATTTTCAACTAAGTACATACAACAAATATGAAACAAATCAACAAATAATCCTCAACAAGTATAACCAACTTCTTTCAACGTACTCCGACTATCTACACGTATTTACAGATGCATCTAAAAATAAATCGGGAGTGGGATCAGCTGTAGTCACACCAGAAAATACATATAAATATAAATTACCCACAGAATCCACCGTACTAACAGGTGAGCTCCTTGTCATTTACAAAGCACTTGTTTATATTAGAACAGCCCCTTCCAACCAATATAATCATAATCACCGACTCGGCTAACTCATTACATCTTATATCTAAAATATATACAAACCATCCTATTGTTAAACTAATCAAAGCCGAAATATATCAACTTCCGAATAAGACAGTTTGCATGATGTGGGTACCATCACACATTGGTATAGGGGGAAACGAGCCGGCAGACCGCACAGCTTTCGAGGCTACATGGGACCCAAATATTGTACCAGTTATTGAACCACTTGCAGTAGACCTGAAATCCTACTTCAAAACAAGATTAACAAATCTATGGAATATCTCGGTCCAAAATAAACCATCTAAATTACGAGAGTTTAAACCAAATTTCGGCCCATGGAACACCCATTATTTCAGCCGCTTCTCCCAAGTAATTCTCACAAGACTTCGCTTAGGACATACACGGCTCACCCACGAATGTCTTATCACCCAAGATTTGCAACCTGAATGTGAAATATGTGAAGTGCCCTTAACAGTGAAACACATTTTAATCGAGTGCCCCATATATTATGTGGAAAAACTAAAATATAATTTTCCAAAAAACTTGTTGTTTTATGCTGTGAATAGTGAAAAAATAATAAAATTCTTACGAGACTGTAAACTCTATTGCATATAATATTATGTTTATATATGTTATCTGTTTGTTAACTTTATTAAATCCACCGCTAATAACCCATTGGGTTGATGCGGAAACTAAAAAAAAAAAAAGAATATTCTGTAAACTTTAATGTTATTTTATCAATTCATTTTAATTATAAAAATTTGATCAATTTAAAATATTTTAAACCCCCTTCATCATTATAAGCATCGTCAGCATACAAGAGCATTTTAAAATAAATTAATAAAAAAAAATGAATTGGTTACCTTGGTAACTGATAATATTTAAATTATTTAAATCATAATAATATTAAATTTAAATTTATATGCAGAAGGAAGAAAATAATAAACAAAATATTAAGTATATTTATTTAAAAAACAAAACAATTTAAAAAACATGAATGTATTAAAATTATGTAATGAAATCTTTTTATCTTAGAAAATGTATTGGAATTGAAAGTGAGCAAATTAAATTATAATTGGATACTTTTAAGATCATATTTTTTATCAAATATCATTTATTTACAAACATCCCTGTGATAGCTTGCCTATCTAAAAGTGTTCATAGCTATTTGAATAAATTTTAATCAATTTTTTTCATCACCTTCCACTCTTTTAATAACCGAATGAATTTTATCTCAACTGGTAGTTTTTTACACACAGAATAATAATAGTAATAATAATAAAAATGAAATGTTATTGTCAAAATTGGAGTGCTCTTATACATGCGAGTGACAGAGACAGCGTTTGTTTACAATTGACAGTAATTTTGAACCTTTTGACCATTACTTTTATTTCGATTATAATTTTTGTATTATTTCATATTATATTTGGTATATACTACCAACGAGAATGTACTCATCAGAATAGTGCACAATACAGAGCTCTTAACTACCATCAAGCGCCGCAAACTGGAATACTTGGGGAATGTGATGCGTGGACCACGTTATAGTCTGCTTCGGCTTATTCTGAATGGCAAGATCGAGGAGAAAAAATGGATAGGCCGCAAAAAGCTATCCTAGCTTTAAAATCTTCGACAATGGACAGGTTTAACTGCTGAAAAACTTCTCCACGCAGTTTAATATAGAGATAGATACAAATAAGTAGTCAATATGGGAATCGTCAACGCTTGAGAAAGCAAGACACTGTAAGAAGAGACAGCTATGAAATAATCAAAAATAAATATTATATAATATATATTAATAAATAAAAAAGAATTAATTTAACATAGTTTTTTTCTATTTTATATTATTTGATATATTCGGACTTTTTTCATCATAGACGGATTTTTAGGATTAAGGGGTCCAATAAAACCGTTTAGAAGATAAATTATCTCTATTTCTTACTTTCCATTATGTTCCGATATTTTGATTATAATGTTAAAAAAACTAAAGAATTGACTCAAATAACATAATGAACTCAATTTTCACTTCATACAATGAAACTTTACTAGATTTTGCTTACACATACTTAGCTTTTGGCATGTCAAACAATAGTTTTTGATAGTGCAATTGTGTAACTTGCTGTAACTCTAAAACTCACATTTAATACATCCATTTCCATCAATAATTTCCTATAAAAACCATACATTATCTCTCATGGAAAAGAAGAATCGCGAATCACTTGATATTTTAAAATCTTATTGACACGATTGATTATCAAGGTAATACCTTATACTATCAGTCAAGTGAAGCAAAAAAAATCGAATTTTAGGTCCAGTATACGTTATTGTGATTTTGCTACGAGGATTCATAGGTATATTTCCATGCTGTAACCATATTTGGAAAACCTTAAAAAAATAATGATCAAATTGAAAGGATCTAACTTATTAATTTTCATCTTGTATGGTATCATTAGTATCCCAGTAATACACTGAGTTTGAAACATTTGAAATTTCTTGAAATAATGCAGTAGGCAATTCTCGAGCTATTGTCCTATAATATTCCTCAATGCGGCTCTGACTAAAACATTATGTTTCCTTTGATTTTCACAGTACGACGTGTGGTTTTGGGGTGATACCTGTTGAGAACGCCTTCTAACTAACGTGAATAGCTGGACGTGAAGGTTTCTACAACGTTTTATGGCGTATTATTATTTATTTACAATGTGGTCACTATAAAGACATCCTACGAAAAGGTCAAAAGTACAGCCCGTAACCCTACAACGTTTTTGAAAAGACCGAAAATAAAAATAATGCAGTTCTTTGAAAAAATAAAAAAAATATTTTAACAATTTAATAGTCCTCACCAATTAAATTATAACATACACTTGACCTGCGTCTACAATACAATTATAAAATATAATTAATTTGAGCCTTTTTGGTTTTGACTAAAAATTTTTAATTCCTATTTGACATCGGTTGATAAAATACTTGATGATTCGGCTTAATACAAGGGCCGGGATTAATATATTGTTCTTAAAAATAGGAAAAAAAATTCCCGTTACATGTGTAATCTTTACTAATTATAACAGCTCTACATCGTTTTTTTTATGGGGGTAATTAATTTTTTCATTTTTCTTTGTTAAAATATGTCCCATACATGCTCTATTGGATTTATATCCTGTGATTGCAAACACCCTGGCAATACATCAACACTATTAGGTATTACCAAAGAAGTTAGCCACTGTTGCAGCAACATGTGGTCCTGCATTATCATGCATCATTCCCAATACCATTTAAAACACATCATAAGACAAAATGTACCTTTATTCTAGAATATACCGATAAACAAATGGGACTTCATTATGTTTATTGCCATACTGTTTGTTTCTCAGCCCAAGATAAATGAAAATCGTGATTTCCTCTTCGTAAGCAAACGATTCATGGCAGTGACACACTAATCTTGCTTTCATACGATCCGATTATACAGTCGGACGAGTGTTTAAGAGGCCTCTAATCGCCATGGATCACACCTTTCTGATAAGTGTCCTATGCCACTTCCACCCGACTTCGATCACACATCCGAACATGCTCCGACTATGCAGTTTATTCGTTTTCCGAATGCGGGACACCTGTCGCTATGTATTTTTTTTTGTGCTCGACTTTTTCACGGTGTTAAAATTTTTTTTTATTTTTACTAAAACTCAAAAGAGAATTAAAATATAAAACTGGAAGAGCTTATTAAAGAAGTAAGAAAGTATCCAGTAATGTATGACTAGACGAGTGTGAATGGGCAAGTTGGTAGTGGTCGACCTCGGCGAACATATCTTAATCAGATCAACATTGTTTGAAAAAAGGCCAGGACAAAAGTACCAACAACCGACGAGCGTGTATAAGAGCATTAATGAAAGTAAAACAAGCGAATGATGCGTGTAAGAATCGTAGCAAGTGCAGTTTTAAATACCTTCCAGGCTTCATCAAGTTTTTGAAATATTGGCCCTATAAATAAATAGATGATTATTTATTACCTTTCTGCCATGTTACTTGTAGGTTTGTCAACTAAAGTTATATATATATATATATATATATATATATATATATATATATATATATATATATATATATATATATATATATATAATTTATAATTTGATAATACATATATTATTAAAATAATCTTTTTTTTTAATATATAAATACTTTGTCTAGATACAGACAGATGCGATTTAATGTACAGTTAGTGAAAAATTCTATAGCCATGTTAAAGTTAAAATTGAAAATAAACAGTTACCTAAATAGTAATTTTTTTAAAAATATTAAATATATTTGAAATTTAAAAGCGTCATAGAAACTATTTAAGGTTAAAATTTTTTTTAGAATCTTTTTGGGGATTCATTTTTTAGCCATTCTGGCAAAAAGTTGTAAAGATGAGATTTTTTGTACTCCATGATAAAACTTTTCCATGTTAATTTTAGGTATTATGATTTCCAGTAGTGTATTTATGAATTCCTGAGCATTACTTTAGATGGCCTTTTTTTATGGATGTGACATAATATTGTTACGTCTTTTAGTTCTTTCTTGGGTTCGGCGATTAAAACTATCGATCCAGTAACAAAAAAATGTTTATTTCAATACAATATATTCTATTTTCATCAACCACTGAGATATTCATTTAGCTATACAACTTTTACAACTCTATATAACTATTTACATTTATTAATTCATAAACACATAAGCCGATACTAATTCTCTGCTCACTGTCCCCTTTTTTTTATACCTGACAATCATACTTTGACCTTATTCTTGAAGGTTTTTTCGAACGGTCGAGAACTTGCGGGAACTTTCCTTTGGTCTCCGCGCCGACAGTCCCAGTTGTGGCCTACGTATTGTCGCGACAGAAAAGTGTTAACAGTGACGGGCTAGTTACAATATCCCCCTCTTAAATTTGATCGTCCCGATCAAATACTTGCGGAACTTCACCATTGTAAGGCTTTAACCTCTCCAAATGGACGACCTTTATCTTGGCTCTGGAACTGCGTTGGATTCTATAAACCACATCATTTATTCTTTTTATCACCTTGTATGATCCCTCCCAAAATGGTGTCAACTTAAGAGACACATCTTTCTTTCATTGTGGATTATAAAGCCATACTTGATCTCCTTCTTTAAATCCCGTCGAATTTGCTATTAGGTCATAGCGAGCCTTGCTCGATTTACAAACTGGGCATCTTCTACACCAATTCTCTACGTCGTCACGACACTGGACCCAATGAAACCAAGGACTTATTTTATCTAAAGTTTTGTTAACTGCCAGATGACCACCTGATTTTTCTCCATGGATCTCCTCCAAGACTTCAGTAATCCTTGTCTTGGGCACGACCAGTTGGGAAGTTGTTTTCTTGCCATCGGCCGACTCCCAAACTTGTTTCAGCAATGCATTCTCGACAGTAAGGGAATCCCATTGTGCCCACATGGCTTTGAATATTGGTGCCTGGTCGGAGATGTCCTTTCAAGTAGGTCTCTCGACTTCACTTTTCTTTCAACGTAGAAAGTCCACAATGTTGGGATCATTCTCTTCGTCTTGTCTTAGATGGGCTGTTGTCCATTCACCTTCAGTTGTCAGTCTTATTTGTCTTATATCGGCAATTCCTTTGTGACGTTCGACCCGCACACAGTGCTTGCAGTTATCCGCACAAGGACTTCTGGACAAGGCATCTGCGTTGTTATGTAATCGTCCTGGCCGATGTTTAATCTTAAAGTGGTACTGGTTCAATTTTTCGATCAACCTTGCTACTTGACCTCTAGGGTTCTTCATATTCATTAGTCACTCCAAGACTGCATGGTCCGTCCTTATGAGAAACTCCCTTTTGTAAAGATATTTGTGGAAGTGGTCTACTGCTTTAATGATCGCTAGCAGTTCTTTCCTGGTGACGCAGTAGTTTCTTTTCGGTTTGCTTATTATTTTACTGTAGTACTCTATTACCTTCTCCTGACCATCCTGCACTTGTCCTGCTCCAAGTCCTTTATTACTTGTAGATTGTAGGGTGGGTCGTGAAGGCCATGCTGCCTCTCAACCACTTCGACTTTCTTTATTACCTGCATCAGTGTCTAGTATAAATAGGCCTCTTTGTTACGGAAAGCCCAATATTGGACTGGAACATAAAGCAGCTTTCAGTTTCTTAAATGCTCCTACACAATCGTTAGACCAAATGAAGTTGGCTCGGTCTTCTGTCAACTTATGCAGGAGTGCAGCAGTATCAGCAAATCTTTCCACTAAACGCCGATAGTAGGTACACAGGCCCAAGAAGCTCCTCACTTCATGCTTATCTTGTGGTCTTGGCCAGTCTTGAATCGCCTTGATCTTATTCTCGTTCGTTTGGATGCCTGCTAGTGATACCGTGTGGCCCAGAAAGTCCACTTCTTTTTGAAACAAGGAACATTTCTTAAGATTCAGCTTAAGGTTGGTATTCCTGAACCTTCGGAATATTTCTAGCAAGTTTTTTAGATGTTTCTCAAAAGTTTTGCCCATAGTCCAAAGGGCATCACATTAAACTGGTAGAGTCCATTTTTAGTTGAAGCAGTCTTCTCTTTGTCATCTTCGTGTATGCCCACTTGCCAATGCCCGCTCTTTAACTTGAGTGTTGAAAACCAACGTGAACCTGCCAATGTTGTCAAAGTGTCGTCAATTCTGGGTAATGGGTAGCGGTCCTTTTTCGTGACATTATTTAATTTTCTGCAATCCACACAGAACCTTGTAGACCCATCCTTTTTAGAAACCAACACAACTGGCGCAGACAAAGGGCTTGCTGATTTTTCAGTCACTCCATCTTCCATCATCTTGTAAACCAGCTTTTCAACCTCTTGCTGTTTCGCAAATGGTAGTTGTCTTGGTGGTTGTCGAATCGGATGAGCTTGACCAGTACCAATCCTGTGCTGGACCAAGTTGGTTCGTCCTGCTGTTGTTGAATCAAAGATGTCACTTTCGGATCTAATGAATTTCCTGGCAGCGTTATATTCATCCAACGATAGATGTCTTAAGGATGATTCTAGACTATCCAATACGATGTCGGAGTCTTCCCTTCAATCCTGACGATTTTCCTCGTCGCATCTTGTTATCGAAGTCACAGGTTCACAGGCTCAATTGATGTCGCCTTCTTTAAGCGTTATTTCCTCGGGGTATACATTAGCAACTCTTACAGGAATAATGTGTTTTGTCCTAACTAAGGCTTGTGCAATCAGTAAATGGTTTGGGAATCCTCTGCATGGCTAAACTACTCCAACGTGGCACCTAGGGTCACTTTCGAATGTGACACAGACTATCTTCTCGGAGTCCTGGAATTCTTTACCATTCGCAGCTTAACCGGTTCCATTTTTTCAGCTGGGGTCGTCAAGATAAATTCCTCTTTTCCAAATCTCATGGTTCTTTGTTCATCGTCAAATAAGAAACCATACTTGCTGATTAAGTCCATGCCGAAAATGAATTCGTCTTCTATATCTGCGACGTTTACTGTATCCACGATGTTAAGCCGTCCAAGAGTGAGTGTGACTTTAACCTCTTCTCTTACTGGTGCATTATCTCCAGTAACTTTTCGAACAACAAGGTTGGAGGAGGCAGGTTTCACACATTCTGGCCGAAGAATGTCGCTGCGTACCAGAAAAACTGATGCATCGGTGTCTATGGTGCATACAATGTCTTCTCGGTTAAATTTTCCTCTGATGGTAAGACTATCCATGTTTCTTCTTATTCTGTTGGCCTGAATGACCCTGGTCCTCATAAGTGAGTAGGAACGTGGTTGCGTTCTTGCAGATGAGTTTGAACGTGGTGGTATTCTCGCAGGTGAGTTTGATTGTGGTGGTATTCTCACTCTGCAATCCTTAATGATATGGCTTGGTCTTTCACATCGGTAGCAGATTCGTTTTCGTTGATTTCCCACACCATTTATCATGGACCTGATTTCTTTTAAAAATGTTCCGAAAGGCCCGTTGGCTACGTCGCTTTGATGATCTGGTTTTTCGATTGACATTGCTCGAATTCTTGGCCTCGAAGTACTAAAGGCTGCCTTTACTTTCAATTATCGCACCAGAGCTTCACCACTTTTATTGAAGTTCGTCAGTCGAAGAGTACTCTGGATCTCTGGATACCTAAGTCCATCAATAAATAGCTGAACGGCCAGTTGCTCCCTGAAGTCTTCCGGTGCCTGTGGGTACGCTAACTGGATCAGTCTTCTCACATCCGCCTCAAACTCTTGCAGACTTTCGCCAGATTTCTGCACCCGTGTTTTCATCTGCGCCCGGTATAGCTGTTCTTGGTGTTGATCGCCATGCCTTAACTCCAGTGCAGCTACTAGTTCTCCATATTTGTTTTGTTGGTAGGCGGGGATTGTCTACAGCATTCCCAAAGCTTGTCCTCTTAAGGCCACTATGAGTGCAGTAGCCTTCTCTTCATCGCTCCACCCATTGGACGAGGCTGCAGCTTTGAACTGTCTGCGACACATGGACCAGGATGATTGTCCATTAAAAGTTGGTGGTTTCACTGAAATTCCCGATGTGGCGACCCGGTCTCGACGATCTTAAATTTTAAGTGAGGCAATCTGGCTTTGTACGTCCTTTATAGCAACGTTGATCTTATGTTTAATGTCCTTTACCTCCTTCTGAAGAACGTTTTTCTTCGTCGTTTTTCTTCTTTCAATTTTTCTTCTTGTCGTCGGTTTTCTTTATCAATTTTTTTCTTGTCGTCGTTTTTCTTCTTCCAATTTTTCTTCTTGTCGTCGGTTTTCTTCTTCCAGTTTTTCTTCTTGTCGTCGTTTTTCCTTTTCCAATTTTTCTTCTTGTCGTCGTTTTTCTTCTTTAAAGCGGCGCCTTTTCAACTCCTTAAATTGATTTTTCATCAATTTTATAACGTCCTCCATGTCGTCGTAAGGCGTATTTCTTGTGTTTACCATAAATCTTCTTTTTTTTTTGCAAAAATCCCACTTCCACACCACTGTTACGTCTTTTAGTTCTATCTTGGGTTCGGCGATTAAAACCCTCGATCCAGTAACAAAACAATGTTTATTTCAATACAATAAATTCTATTTCCATTAACTACTTAGATATTCACTTAGCTATACAACTTTTACAACTCTATATAACTATTTACATTTATTAATTCATAAGCATATAAGCTGATACTAATTCTCTGCTCGCTGTCCCCTTTTTTATATCTGACAATCATACTTTGACCTTATTCTCGAAGGTATTTTCGAACAGTCGAGAACTTGCGCGAACTTTCCTTTGGTCTCCACGCCGACAGTCCTAGTTGTGGCCGACGCATTGTCGCGACAAAAAAGGTTTAACAAGGATTGGCTCGTAACAATATTTTCAATACTGACCACTGTCAATATTCGATTTTCTTAAAATGATTTTTACAGGAATCTTCGAATCAACAAGAGTACCCAGAGGGCTAAAAGAGTTGACAGCCTGTATATTTGTATTACCAAATGGTATACTTGGATTTATGGTAGGTGATTTGTATTTTCCTGGGAATTTCACATAACTGGACTTTTTTGAGTAAACTACAAGGTGGTTAATTTCGCACCATAGGGAAAACTAACTAATTGCTATTTTTTTTTACTGAAAATAGTCGTGTGGGCCGTAGACGACTATTAGAAGGGTAAGGGATTATAGAAAGGAAATGATTGTGGATATGCTTTTTGAAAAGTTGCAGGTCATAGTTCTCTGAAAAAACTGATTTTGGAAGCTTGTTCCATTCCGTAGCAGCCCTGTAAATTAAGGATTCTTAATGAAGATTGGTCCTTGTAGTGTCAAGCTTGAGAGTAAATGTGTGAGACTGATCAGCGTGCCGAGTTCTTCGGCCGAATGTGGCCAATGGTAGAACAAGAGTTTTTATTTCTCTGGAGCATCTGCCATGGAAATATCTGTAGAGTAATGTCTGGTCTGCAACTCTTCTTCTATGTTCTAGAGGGTGAAGGGTATCTGTGAGAGTTGAGCGTTTTATCAACCGAATGGCCCTTTTCTGAATGGAATCTAAAAGACGAAGAGAATGCCTTGGTGTTGAACCCCCAAATGTGCGAGCAATACTCCAGTAGAGGTCTGATTTGAGCCTTGTACGTCGTCAACAGTTGATCAGGAGTAAAAATTTTTCTAGCTTTCCACAGAAAACCTAGCCTCTGGCTATTTCAACTCTGTGGGTAACCTCCTTATGTGAGTTTTCTTAGTTGGGATAACAACTGTGTGTATGTAAATAATACGGTCCTCTTGTCCTATATAAGAAAAAAAAATATCGAAATAAGAATACTGATTTTATAAAATTAATTAATTAAAATTTAAAAAAATCACACAATATCTCTTTTAATATTAATTTTTAATTATTGATTAAAATCCACTTTTTTAACCTTGATCGAGTGTAATTAAATTGTAAATTTTTTTTAAATTTTTGATAACATTTTGAGTACAGGACCTTCCGCGATATGGTATATGGTTTAAATAGAGGCTGTTGAGTGTGAGGGTATCGAACCAGAGTCGAAAATCGGAAAGAAGCCGGAAGCGTGTTAGCGTATAGGGTTTATTATGGGTTTTTGATCTTGTTTGTCTTCAGATTTTCAGTTTTCCTTAAACTGGTTTTTAAGCGAGAAATTACACTTTAAAATGTTTTTAATGCACGCACTTTATCTGTTTGTTAATCGTCATTTTCTTGCATGCTAAAAGCTTACAGTTTACATGGAGTCTTTCTTAATTAAATTTAAAATATCATGGGATTTACGTTATAATATTAACAATTTTTAGCAGTATTAAAAAGAAAACCGGGGTCTTTTCTTTCTTTCTCAATTTCTTTGCTATAGCCAACGGCTGAATTGATTTTGATGAAATTTTTAGCCTGTATACAAAAATCTTTAGATTAGCCCGGCGGGTAATCGTGTGAAGTTTGGTAGCAACCCCGCATTTTAAATTTTTTTTATAAGGTAACCAATTGTTATTTTTTATATATTATTACTGAACGTCAGTCTAACTTAATTAATTAATTTGTCAAATTTAAGAACAATAATAATTATTGCAGGAATTAAGTAGTGTACTAGAGAGTATAAAAGTTGAGAATTTGAAAGAAGAAGGTATAAAAGAGGAGTTCGTTAGTAAGTTGACCGAGAAATTTGACAGTTTAGATGAAGCATGTGAGGTTGATGAATTGTGAAAGCCATTCAAGAAAGAAATCGTGGATATTGCTATTGAAATATGCGGTGTAAGTAAAAGAAGGAAAGGATGCAGGTTACAGAAAACGTGCGTAGAGGTTTAAAAAGCAGTGTCAGAAAAGAAAAAAGTCTGGCTGGATTGGCTAGCTACAAAAGCCAATCAAAGAACGCAAAAGGCAACGATTGAGGATGTAAACAAGGCAAAGAATAAATATAAAAGGTTAAAAGGTGTGGCAAAAGAGGTTGTGGCAAAAAAGGAGAGTGATAAAGATGAATTTGATAGAAGGTTATCGGACGATTTCCAAAACAATATTAAATTCTTCTGGAAGTCCATAAGAAAAGCCAGAGGTAAAAATACTACCTCGCAATTGGAAAGAATCAGAAACCAAGATGGTAGTATGGTAAAAGGAGAGGAATGCGTAATAAAGAGATGGAAGGAATACTTCAAAAGTTTATTTGAGAAAGAGGATACACAAGTACAGGCCCCATTCAAAGACATGAGTGAAAGTTGCAATGAAAGTGAAATTAATACGACAGAAATTGTGGAAGCGTTGAACAGTATGAAATTGGGTAAAGCTGCTGGGTATGACAGCTGAAATGCTGAAGGCTGGACAAAACGTGGTAGCTAGTCTACTGGACTGCCTTTTTAACGTTTGTTGGAGAAGTGGTAGTATACCAGACAACTGGTGCATGGCCGTTATCGTGCCGCTTTACAAGGGAAAAGGTTCGCAGCAGGACTGTAAGAACTACTGAGGTATTAGTTTACTCAGCATAGTCGGCAAACTGTATGCAAAGATATTGATTAAAAGAGTAACAAATGAAACTAAGATGATATGGGATGTGAAAGCAGGATTTAGAAGAGGAAGGAGATGTATGGATCAGGTCTTTTAATTACGAGGTATAGTCGAAAAATTCTTGGCTAGAAGTCAGAAGGTCTATTGCGCTTTTATAGACTTGGAAAAGGCTTATGACAGAGTGGTGAGGAGTAAATTGTGGTCTACATTGTCTATGTATAGGGTAAGTGGTAGCTTTTTACGAGCACTGAAATCAATTTACGAGGATATCACTGCTTGTGTCATGATAAACGGAGCTTGCACGGATTGTTTTGACATCGAAAAAGGTGTGAGACAGGTATGTGTGGCTTTGCCATGGCTGTTTAACTTATACATAGACAATTGTTTAAAAGATCTGAAAGAGAATGCGTATGAATTAAAAATGAATGATTTGATCGTCAAATGCCTTCTTTACGCCGATGATCAAGTCATATTAGCGGTATCTAAAGAGGAGTTGCAGGCGATGTTTAATATTATGCATGTTTTCCTGAAAATCAAAGGAATGAAAATAAATGTAAGCAAAACGAAAGTAATGGTTTTGAAAGAGAAAAAAGCATGACAAACTGTGGAGTTTCGATTGAGGGAAAAAGAGTGGAACAATTTAATGAATTTGTGTACTTGCGTTCAAAATTTACTAGAGATGAAAGTATGACAGTGACATTGAGCGAAGAGTGTTGGCTGGAAATCAAATGAATGGGGCACTGCATAGCTTTATGAATAGACAGAAAGTGTCAAAAAAGGCACATATTGCTGTGCATAGAGGTGTGTTGGTTCCTACACTTATGTATGGTAGTGAATGTTGGGTTTGGCAGAAGAAGCATAAAAATAGGATTATTCCTGCGGAGATGAGTAGTCTGAAAAGTATAGCCAGAGTGACTCGGTTGGATAAAGTAAAGAATTGTGAGATAAGGAAACGCTGTGGTGTAAAAAATGATGTGGTTACAAAGATAGACAAAGGAATGCTTAGATGGTTTTGACACGTATAAATAATGGATAAAGGAAGATTGACGAAACAAATTTATAAGGTTAGTGTGAATAAACAAGTCGGTAGAGGTCGACCTCGGAGAACATATCTCGATCAGATCAACATTGTTTTTAAGAATGGCCAGGTCAAGAATACCAACAACCGACGAGCATGTATGAGAGCACTGATAAAAGTAAAGGAAAAAAAAGATGTATGTAAGAACCGTAGCAAGTGGAAGGAAGTGGACTCTGCTTACCCACATGGGAAAAAGGCGTGACTTTATGTATGTAATAATTATTATTATTTATGGTTTTTTGTGGTTTGTTTTTATACCAAAATTAGAAAGATACACAATATATTTAAATGGCCCCTGCCAAAGAATGTCAAATGTTAACATTAAAATATATTGTATTCTTTTAATAGTTGTTTTTATGAAAAAATTTGTTAAATGTTTTACATTTTTGCGTAACATGATTGCGCAGTGGCCTGGCTATTATTCCCTGTATTGGTTCAATTTTGGGTCTTTTTTTGTAACGATATTTTTTGTTAATTGTAACGATGCAGAGAAGATTAGCAAGTTCCCTGCGTAAGGATGTTACGCAAAACTGTAGAAAATTCAACAAATTTTTTTTTATAAAAACACCTAATAAAAGAATACAATATATTTTAATGTTAACATGTGTCATTCTTGCGCAGGGGCCATGTTAATATATTTTGTATCGTTTCAATTTTAGTATGAAAAAACACAAAAAATCATTAAAAAACTAAAAACATTTGCCTTTTTTTGGGGTAATGTAATTAGGCAAGAGAGAGAAAGAATAAAAGAAAAAACGAACATATGCGGTAATTTTTGCTTATTAGGTAGTGTGGTGACCTACGGTGTTGTATTGCACTGAAACACTGTTCACGAAATATCACTTTTATTTCTATAATTATTATTATATTACCAACAAGAATCGAGTACAATATGTGTAACGTCTTTCTCGAATCCCAGTCGTTAACTGAACTGCGTGCCGTTGTTAACGTATCAGCTAGACAGACTCAGCACAGTTCTTATGCAATACTATGTTTCATACGGAGTGTCTGCTGGTCTCCAAATCCCTTCTTCTTTTATCAATTTCAGCGGTTGTAATTTGAGTGGATAAACCGGTGATGAATTTAAAAAATCTTATTCGTCTAGGCGGCTATGTTCCTTGGGCGTACCTGATGACATCGATGATGTAGCCTGAACAGGATCTGAAACAGAATCAGAATCAGTTAACGTCTTCTTCGCTATTATGGTTTGTGGCATTGTCCAATTTTATGGTCTTTGGAAGGTCTAGACGAGAAAGCATTTCCTCTTATGCTTGGATCACTACTTTCGAAGTCGTGAGCTTCGTGAATACAGCCTACAAACACCGGAAATAATGGTCGATCACTGTGAAGTATTTCTTACCAAAAAAGTGTATTTTTTCTATAGATCTGGCCGAATGACCGTTTGTGAAATTTGAAAAATATATGTCAATCAAATTTATTTTTATTAACAACAACTTTTATGTCAAAGCAACTAATATAAAATTGATAAATTCTGATAGTTCAGGAACTTATTATTAGATGGAACACTAGCAACGACTGCCCAGGAAAAAGCCAATATCTTTGCGCACCTATTTGCTGGAAATTCCACTCTGGATTCTTCGGGAAAACAACCCTCGAACATTACACCTATTGACAGTCACATGCCCGAGATCACCTTTTGCCAACGTACTATCAGAAAGATTTTGCTGGGTCTCAACACCAACAAAGCCTGTGCATCTGACGGAATCCCGCCGATTGTTCTTAAGAAATGTGCCCCTGAACTAACACCTGTTCTTTGCAAGTTGTTCAACCACTCTTACAATTTGGGAGTATTTCCGTCTAATTGGAAAATTGCAAGAGTACAGCCAGTCCCTAAAAAAGGCAAAAAGACCCTACCTAGCAACTACAGACCTATCGCACTGCTATCTATTATTTCAAAGGTCATGGAAAAAGCCATCAACATCGAGCTCATGAAATATCTGGAAGACTTAGGAATTATCAATGATAGGCAATATGGCTTCCGCCATCAGAGATCAGCTGGTGACCTGCTCGCATACGTCTCACATATATGGCAGCTATCTATTGAAAAGTATGGAGAAACTTTAGCTGTGGCATTAGATATCTCCAAGGCGTTCGATCGAGTTTGGCACCAGGGACTCCTCGCCAAGCTTCCATCTTATGGCTTGCCCCCTCAGCTGTGTTATCTGCTTGCTAGTTTTCTTTCAAACAGGTCTCTTTATGTAGTGGTCGATGGAGTTTCATCTGACACTCTACTTATAAATGCTGGTGTTCCGCAGGGATCCATTCTAGCACCAACACTATTTTTACTTCACATTAACGACCTATTGAAAGCAACTTCATGTCCCGTACACAGCTTTGCCGATGATAGTACCCTCCATACCGCATTCTCTTCCAGGGCCCCTATATCAGCCCGTGAAACCAGAAATGAACGAGGAAGAAATGTTAACAATATAAATATGGACTTAGCAACAATTCTCGAATGGGGATCCAATAACTTGGTAGAATTCAATGCAAACAAAACACAAGCATATCTTTTCTCTAGAAAAGCCGATCTCACTGTGCCTAACATAACTTTGTCAGGAGTAACCATACCACTGAAGTCATCCATATCGATGCTTGGTATTACTATCAGCAATAACCTTTCCTGAGAAAATCACGTGAGGTCCATTGCCAAAAGTGCATCCCAAAAACTTGGTTTTTTGTTTCGTGCCAAGAGCTATTTCACCTCCAGTCAGCTGCTTATGATCTATAAGGCACAGATCCGACCTGTACTGGAGTACTGTTCCCATATTTGGAGTGCAGCACCTAAACATATCCTGAAGCTACTGGATTCTGTCCAAAAAAGAGCAATTTGTCTCGTCGGTGATGCCTCGCTTACAAACTCGCTCACTTGTCTGGAACACCGTAGAAAAGTTGGCGATTTGTCTCTATTTTATAGATATTTTCATGGGCGATGCTCTTCTGAAATATCAACAATCGTTCCTCCTTTGGCAGTCTCTTCGAGATTAACCCGTCAAGTTCAGTTTTCACACCCCTTCGTGGTCACTTTGGAGACCTGCAGAACATCACTTTCCAAAGACTCATTCATCCAACGAATTGCGAGGCTTTGGAACTCATTGCCTAGGGAGGTGTTCCCCGAGGCATACAACCTCCAGAAATTTAAGAAGAACACCAACTCCTACCTTCTTTCCCTTGGTTCCCACGATGTTTTCTGAACATTACAGGATATCCCTTTTCGTGGGAACCAGAACATAAAAAAAACTAGTAAGTAACTAAAACTTGATAAGATAGCAGCAACATCCTGCCCGTTCAGTTATTGTTCTAGAGTAGCAGGAAGGATAATTACTCATTCTTCGTTTCTTCTCTGTATATCCAGAATACAAAGTCTTAAAACTGGTCTTTTCAAAATAGTTCCATTGGCTAGCTGAACATCGACTACTCTTATTCGAATATTTTTGTTGGGATACAGATTGATGACTCGTCCTTTAGGCCAAGTGTTTCGGGTACCATTGGGGTCGACTATGAGGACTATATCATCCTTGCGTATACCGGGTGTTTCTTGTTGCCATTTGCTTCTTTTAGTCAAGTAAGGAAGGTATTCACGAGTCCACCGTTCCCAAAATATGTCGGCTAATTTCTGTGCTGTTTTCCATTTTGATATCAGATTTAATTTTTTTATCTTAAGATCAGCACAAGGCATTGCAGCGTATGAAGGTCCTATTAGAAAATGATTTGGAGTGAGTGGTTCAATGTCGAAGAGTTACGTGATTTAATGGTCTTGAGTTTAATATGTTTTCGATTTCGGTAAAGACAGTTCGCAGAACATATTCTTGAGGGTATTTTACTTGAAAAATTTCTTTCATAATCTTTTTTACAATTTGTATGAGACGTTCCCACGCTCTTCCCATATTTGGACTCAAAGAGGGATTAAATTTCCAAGATATATTTTTCAGTGCACAAAACTTCTTGATTTCGGTCTGATTTAGATTTCTTAAATTTTCTTCTAGTTCACGTTGCGTAGATTTTAAATTCGATCCATTGTCGCTGAAAAGTTCATCTGGGAATCCTCTCCTGCATCCAAATTTTCTCAATACGTGAACAAAACCATCAGTACTGAGGTCCTAGGCGATTTCCAAATGAACAGCTCTGGTGGTCATGCACTTAAATATGACACCATAGCGTTTTTCATGACTCCTTTTGACAGCTACCATAATAGGTCCAAACTAATCTACTCCTGTTCTGATAAAAAGTCGAACAGTTGGTTCAATTCTACAAGGTGGTAGTTGTCCCATGTCAGGAATGTTTGGAGTAGTTTTTCGATTCTTGCATTTTTGACATCGCACCCAAACTTCCTTAACTTCTTGTCTCAGTCGTATTATCCAGTATTTCTGTCTCAAACTATTTACTACAATTTCTTGCACATGATGATGAACTTCTTTGTGGTAATGTTCGATGATCAGTTTGGTGATTCTATGTTTAGGGTCTAGAATAATAGGATTTTTAAAATCTTTATGGACATCTACCAGATTGTCTATTCTTCCTCGCAAGCGCAGTAATCCATCGTTATCCTTGATGCAAGATAAAGAATATAATCGGCTTTTAAAGGCAATTGATTTCTTCAGGGAATGCACCTGTTTAAATTCTTTTGTATAACAGTTTTTCTGCGGCCTTGAGTTCTTCTTTGTTGAGTTCTTCAATATTCAAAATTGCTGTTTTTAAGTCTAAGTTTTTTTCGTAGGGTTTTTATGCCCCCAGATCTAATACTTAGTTTACATTTTTTTATAAATCTCAAAATCCATCCCATTGATCTTTTAAATTCGTCCATTTAGAACAATATTGTATAAATGGAACAGGCACAATTGTGTTATCGTAACTCATGAAAATATACTCCTTTCTCTCTTCCAAAAGTTTATTGTCAATTGATTCTGGGAAAACTTCCATTTTCTTCATGGGCCATTTCTCTTGTGGAAGCTTGAGAAAACCTGGTCCATTTAACCATCGACTGCTCCGAGAGAAATCTATGTTTTCATGTCTTTCAGTGGCTTTATCCGCAACGTTTTCAATAGAGCTTATATACCTCCATTGACTAGTGTTGGTTAAACTCTAAATTTCACCTAAACGTTGGGCCACAAAGACTTTATATCTGTGTGCTTCGGATTGTATCCAATGCAACACTGTTTTAGAGTCTGTCCCTTTCCAATAAATAACTTTTTCTATTTTCAAATCCAAGTTTTCACTAAGAGTTTGTCCAAGGCGAACTCCTAACAACGCTGCTTGTAACTCAAAGGTTGTTTCAAAGGAGTTACCCCAGCCTTTGCACTGACAAAAGCTATCTGTACATCCTCATAATGTTGACATCGCAAATAAGCTACGGTTGCATAAGATCTCTCAGAAGCATCACAGAATACATGCAACTGAATCTTAGTATTCAATTTGTTCCAAAGTAAAATACACTCTTGGAATTTTGAAAAAAGTAATATTCCAGAGATCTGACAACCACAATTGCAATTTTTTATTCAGAATGTCGGTAATTTCATCATCCCAACCAAGTTTGATTTTCCAAATATCTTGAAGTAGAATTTTACTCTGAATTGTCAAGTTTGTCAAAAATTCCAAAGAATCAAAAATAGACATAATAAGTTTTAAAATTTCTCTTTTGGTTGGCCTTCGTTTGTTCATTAAAATATCCTAATCAATTTTGTGAAATTTAGTTTGAAATGTAAATGAATCTTTGAAAGGATTTTAAAAGGCGCCTAGAATTTTTTTAATTTTATTCATATCAAGTGATTTCAATTCAGTGTCAACATTATCGACAATTTCTGAAGAATTGGCAACCCAGTTACATATGGTAAATCCTCCTTTTAAATGAATATATATTATATCTTTTATAAGTTTATTACCCTCCTCAATGGAGTCTGCATTACCCAAATAATCGTCCATATAATGTTGTTCGATGATTGCTTTCGTTGCTTCAGGAAATTCTTTGTTGAACTCACGAGCATTCCGATTTTTCGCTTCTTGTGCCAAACATGGTCCATTGGATGATCCAAAGAAGATAACACCTATTTCATACACGCTAGTTTCTCTATGTCCATCCATTTCACGCCACAGAAATCTCTGAGCTACGCAGTCTTTTTGTTGAACTCTAACTTGTAGAAACATTTCTTTGATGTCACCAATGAAAGCATATTTTTTAATCATAAAATTGAGTAAAATTGTATAACGGGAATTATATAAATCAGGACCTGTCAACAAACAATCATTCAAACTAATTCCATTGAATTTTAATGATGCATCAAACACTATTCCAAGTTTGTTGGGTTTATTTGGATTTTCAATTCCAAAATGAGAAGGATACCATAATTTCGATGATTTAATACGGGCTTCTTTTTCTGAAAGTTTGCGAATGTATCCTTTTTTCAGGAGATCATTCATCTTCTCGCAGTATGTCCTATCATAAATTTGATTTCTGTTCATTTTTCTTTTCGTTCCTGCCAACCTGTTCAGAGCATTCTGTTTGCTGTCTGGAAGAACTTGATCTTCTTCTTTCCAAAGAAGTCCGGTTTCCCATCTACATCCTATTCTTCTCATAGTCATGTCTGGAATTGTTTGTGATCTTTTATCTTCTCTTGATATTGCTTTCTCGTATTTTTCTATTTTAGATATCTCGATTCTCCATTGTTCTTTCACAAGATCATGTAATACGTCTAAATCATATTTAACCTTTTCGTTAATAAGACCAACAAATCTCAAATTCTGTGAAACATGATTCTAAGGTCTGGTACAAATATTTCCATGAATAACCCAACCTAGCAAAGTTTTACTCATTGCTGGACCATTCCATGGGCCAATTATGATTTTCCGATTAACCAATAAGGGCCAATTGTCCTGCCCAATTAATACCCTAGGTCTAGCATTCTTCATAGAAGCAATCTTACTGTCTATATAGGGATATTGTTCGGAAATCTTGCCTGGGTTCACAGTCTGAGTTGGAAGCGCTAAGTCTTTCATCGTCCTCGCATGTCTTAATTGAAATTCTCGTTCATTTTCTTCTCGTGACCTTATTGTGAAGCTAACCAACCTTGAATCTTCTTGTTCCTTGACTTGGTTGTTAGTTCATTAAATGCACAATGCATGTTGAGGTCCATGAATATCCATTTCATTTGCCAATTCTTTATTAATTAGAGTTACAGTTGAAGCATTGTCTAAAAGTGCATATGTTGTAACATCTTTGTTGTTGTAACTTATAATAACTGGCAAAATTTTCAGTAAAACATGTTTGTTCGTTGAAATGTGACAATTAACTTCAACATCATTAACTTTTGCACTGGGATTTGTTGTATCTAAATTTTGATTTTCAGATTTATGTAAAAGACGGTGATGAAATTTTTTGCAATTGTTTACATCGCAAATATTATTCTTACTGCAATTTTTCATACCATGCAAAGGGATAAGACATAAAAGCAAATTTTATTTGTCTTTACAAACTTCCATCTATCATTTACATTGAGATTTTTAAATTCATTGCAAGAACTCAAATAGTGCAAGTCTTTCTTGCAACAAATACATTTTTTCTTGTCTATTGTAGTCAAAGTAGTGTTCTTTTTATTTGGATTACGCCCTGTATGAAATCTGTCGAATGATGTTTTTTCACACTTTGGCATTTTAATTTGACAAGCTGTCATAGATTTTTGATCGAGCCATTTACAAAATTCAACCAATTTATATTTGTGAATTTCTGTGTGCGAACTATATTTAACCCACATCATCTTATACGAATTGAGTAATTTATTTATTAATTAGTAAACATTGTACAATTTTAAAAATTTTTAAAAATTTCGTGAACTGAGAATATGATGGTTGATCAATATTTTTGGGATAATTTGGCATAGAAAATTAATTAATTACCTTCTCTTTCGTTTTCTTATTAAATGATGGGCTCTCATCTAGTATCTCTTGCCATGGATGTGCATCTTCGACCCATTTTTTTATGTCAGGTCTATTCACCATCTCACTGACCTCACTCATCTCTGAACCTGACTCATCATCTTCTTATTTCGATAATTTCAATGCAAGTTTAATTTCTAGTATCTATTTCTTTTTTTGAAGCTCCTTTTGTTCCAGTATATAAGATTAAAAAGCCATTTGTTCCTGTTAAATATTTTGGTAATAAAAACGTTAACGTAAATTATTTTTCTTAATATATGTAGAATAAATAAGGTTCGAATTATGCGGTCTCAACGGTTGTATTTGTAATTTAATAGATTAAAAAAAATATGTTATTTTGTTGTAACGGTGCACCCTATATACTTATAATCAATCGACTTATGCAGATGGCCTTAATTATTTGAAAAAACTTTTATCCAACATTTTTTTTGTTGTAAACCCAACATAAATCAGAATATTAGGAAATTACGCTACTTTATTTACACACTGTTAAAAAAAATGTTGTTTACATTGATTAATATTAGCAATATTAGTTTTATTACAAAAAAACGTACATTTTGTTTTAAAACCATTTAAATTAAGCTTATTTAACAATAAACATTTGTTAATATTCCTTATTATTAAGGATTGTTTTTTTAAACATTTTTAAATTATTGAAATCAATGTGTTGTCTCCTTAAAAAAGTTAATAATAATTTGTAAATAAATAGGTTTATTATTAATTTAAAAATATATAGCAGAAACCCAAGAAATGCTCGTCGTAGGTGGTTGGTACTCTTGACCTGGCCTTTCTTTAAAACAGTGTCGTTCTAATCGAGATATGTTTACCGAGGTCGTCCTGTACCAACTTGTCAGACTTGTCGTCTTATAAATCTGTTTGGTTAATCTTTCTTCATCCATCTTCTACGTTTTCATACCATCTAAGCATATCTTTATCTATCTATGTATAAAAATTTACTTTTACACCACAGCGTTCCTTTATCTCACTTTTCTTCATTATATCTAACCCAATCACTTCGGCTATACTTCTTAGACTACTCATCTCCGCAGCATTAATATTTTTTTCTGCTTTTTCTGTCAAACCCAAAATTTATTACCATACATGAAGTAGAGACCAGCACTCCTGTATGCACAGCCAGACGTGCCTTTTATGACACGTTCTGGCTGCTCACAAAGTTATGCAGGGCCCCATTAATTTGTCTTTCTGCCAACACACTTCGACACAGTCATACTTTCCGTCTCTTGTAAAATTTAAACCCAAGTGTACAAACTTATTTTATTTTTTCACTCTTTATTTTTCAATTAATACGTTGCAGTAAGTCATGATTTCTTCTTCTTGAAAAACCATTACTTTCGTCATGCTAACATTTATTTTTATCCCTTCGATTTTCAGGGCATCATGCATAATATTAACTTTCGCCCGCAACTCCTTTTCAAATACGCTAATAGGTTCTCATCATCGGTGTTAAAGAGGCACTTGACGATCAAATCATTAATTTTTTATATATACGCATTCTTTTTTAAATCTTTTAAATAATCGTCCATGTCTAAGGTAAACAGTCATAGCGAAGCCACACATCCTTGTTTTACACCTTTTTTGATGTTTGACCAGTACGTTTATTCGTTTATTCTGATACAAGCAGTGAAATCCTCGTGCAGTGATTTCAGTGCTCGTATTAAACTACTGCTTACCTCCATACATAAACAATGTCGACTGAAAATCACTCCTCACCACTCTGTCATAGATCTTTTCAAAGTCTACAAAAGCGCAGTAGACCTTTCGGCTTCAGGTATTTTAAATAATTTTGGAAATTAAAGTCAAATTTTAAATATAAATATTGATATTGTCGTAAACTCACAAAAAAGATTTATTTGTAGATTTCCAATGCAGTTTTAAAATAAACAAACTTTTTTTTATTATTTAGAATATTTTAGGTGAAAAAAAATTAAAATTTAAACACAACAAAATATTGTTTTCGCTTTATTTATTTGTTATCAAATAAAACATATAAAATTGAGATTTAAAAAATATTTTACGGATTGTGGTCAGCGAGTACGCCCCTTTAGCCATTTTTTGACCTGAGGTGATGGCGAGGCTTTTCAATGTCATTAAACGAGGGGAGGATTTATTATTGCCACCGGCGATATTAAAATATTTGAAGAATTCTGGAATAACCGTTCTTATTTTTGAAGAATTAATTTGCACCTATTTAAGAAACCGCGGTGTGGCAAAAAAGTTAAGCTTAGGTATAAAAGTTAAGTTAAAGTATAATTTTGTGAACATAAAGACTTGTAAAGTAAATATCTAAGTCAGCGGTTCTCAAACTTTTGTTATTCACGCCCCCCTGTTTTAATTTAAAAAATGTTGCGCCCCCCAATCCGTAGACCTAGGAATTTGGACTAAAATAGGCAACATTCTCAGTCTCTCAGTGAAGGTGTTTTAACACTAAGCAAGCATTATTGTGAAGTGTGAGTGTATAAGTAGATGTAGTATGGATAAATTTTTAAAACGAAAACTTTAGGATGACGGGGCTTGTACATCGACAGGTTCAGGTGGAAATCGTCCGATATCTAAAACAAGAAAATATGACCCATCATACCTAAATTTGGGCTTTACTAGCCTTGAAGTAGGTGGCGAAGAAAAACCACAATGCGTTATCTGTTTAAAAGTATTGGCTGCAGATAGCATGAAACCAAATAAATTACAGAGGCATCTAGAAACGCTGCACAGAGAATATGTCAATAAACCGCGAGATTTTTTTGTGGAGAAACTCAGATTGTTAAAAAAACAAAAATCCAGCTTCCATAGAGTACTGGCAGTAAATGAGAAGGCTCTCTTGGCATCATATAAAGTGGCTTACAAAGTAGCTAAATGCAAAAAACCGCACACTATTGCAGAGCAACTTATTTTACCCGCTTGCAAAGACATTGTAGAAATAATGTTTGGTGAAAATTTTACTTCACAACTTAACAATATTCCTCTGTCAAATGATACAATCTGTCGACGAATTAACGATATATCAGTTGATATGCAGCAGCAGCTTGAAACTGAGCTTACTGGAAACTTGTTTGCTATACAACTTGACGAAGCAACTGACTCTAGTAATGATTCCCATTTGATTTGCTACATTAGATTCTGTCAATATTCTAAAATATGTGAAGATTTATTGTTTTGTAAACAGATTGAAGGAAGAACTACAGCCACCGAGTTGTTCAAGATTACAAATGATTCTATTACTAAAATGAATTTGCAATGGAAAAATTGTGTTGCGATTTGCACCGATGGAGCTCAAGCCATGTCTGGTAAATACAACAGTTTACAAGCGCTAGTAAAAAAGGAATCCTCAGAAATTATCTGGACGCACTGCATGATACATCGGGAAGCGTTAGCATCAAAATCGCTAAGCCCTGGACTAAACATGATTTTGACAGTAGTTATTGAAGTTGTTAACTTTATAAAAACCAGACCACTAAAAACAAGGATGTTCTCTGTTCTGTGTGAAGATATGGGAGCTGAGCATCAATCTTTGTTGTTTTATTCCTCATCCAGATGGTTGTCATGCGGTAAGACGGTTAAGCGTGTCTTTGAATTAAGAAGTGAAATAGCGATATTTTTAAGCGAGGAAGGTCACAAACATTCAACAGATTTTTTCGACAAATTATTTTTACTGAAGCTTTCTTATTTAGTAGATATTTTTGAAAAACCTAATATACTTAATCTTTAGCTGCAAGAAAAAGACTTAAATATATTTTATTTAAGTCAAAAGATTGATGCTTTTTGTAAGAAATTGCAGTTATTGCATAACAAATTGAAAGAAAACAGTTTGGAAATATTTCCCACATTTTGCGATTTTGTGCAAGATTCCCCATTGGAAGATATTCATAAAGCTGTGATGCTAAAAACCATAGGAAGCCATTTAGAAAACTTAACTGAGAATTTCAAGCGAAACTTCTTTGCAGAGAAAGATATCAAGTTGTCAGACTGGAGCTGGGTTTTAAATCCATTCGAAAATAGACCTGTCGGACTATCACTGCAAGAAGAAGAACAACTGATAGATATTTCAACAAATCCCTTACAAAAATCAAACTTTGTTAACAAACTTCTGGACTGAACTTCCGAACGACTACTCCGTTATAAAAGCCAAAGCGCTTAGAATTCTGTTACCTTTTCCAACGTCCTACCTTTGTGAAACTGGATTTTCTGCACTTGCTGTCGTGAAATCTAAATACAGAAATAAACTTCAAGTAGAAAATGAACTCAGAGTGGCCATCTCTAACATAGAACCAAATTTAGAGAAGTTGTGCGCCTTAAAACAAGCTCATGTTAGCCATTAGTCCTTAGAATGTTTCTTTGTCATCATTAAGTAAGTAAAATTTCAATAAAGATTTTTTAAAAATCTATCTGTAGCATTTTATCATTACCATTTTATTTTTAATCTGTACTGCGCCCGCCCCCCCAATCATGTAAACGCGCCCCCCTTAGGGGGCGCGCCCCACAGTTTGAGAAACGCTGATCTAAGTTATTTATTTAATAGGAGTTTCTTGTATTACATGTAAAAAGATTAAAATAAATTGTTTAGTTTTTGTATTGAGTATAGTAAATTAATGAACCCAAGACTAAATATTGAATTTGCGGTGGCAGTAGCGTGATTTTTAAAACAAAAGATTTATGATGAATAAAAAAAATACGCCATGAAGGACGCGTTATAAAATTATGAAAAATAAATTTAAGGACAAGAAAAAAAATTGGTTGTCTGTAAAGTCGGCTTACGGACAATAATTTTACGTCATAAGAAAACATTGATGAAAAATTGCACACTTTTATGAATTAAATTAAATCATTATCACTGAATTATCATTATTTTGTATAATACAAAGAAGGAAATAATTGAAAATTACTATTGCCGCAATTGTTGTAATAAACAATGGAAACCACATTAACTTTTCACTTCACTTTATAAACAGTTCAAGTGTGTGTGTCGCATCGGCCGATGGAGTGGAAGAGAGATATATGCGTCACAAGCCGAACGCTGAGGCCGATCGTGCACTCTCGCTTGCACGCTCGGCTCAGGCGAAACGTGACAATAAGTCATGCTTTTTCGTACGTGTAGTCAGCGTTCATCGATTTATAAAACGTTATATCACGTCAAAAATTGAAAGAAGCAAAACGACGTCAAAAAGAGATATTGGAGGATAAAAACGCCGGCAAGAAGAGGTAAAGTGTCGTCAAGAAGAAGGAAAAGGAGAGAGAAGAATCAAAGAAACTTCTAGAATAAGTACCACAGAAAATATAAGTACAAATTGTCGAATTAAAGGAAGATGTCAAGAAGGTTGACGGTGAGTGGAAAAAGCAAGTAAGCACAGTACGTGATAAAGTAAAAGACATTAAGCACGATATCGACGTTGTTAGAAAGGGCGTACAAAGTCAGTTTTTCTTGCTTAAAATTCATAATAGTGGTGAAAAGGTTGACACATCCGGGATTACACTAAAACCACCAACTTTCGATGGACATCTTTATCCATGTATCTCAGAAACTTTAAAGCTTCGGCCTCGTTTAATCGGTGAAACGAAAAAGAGAAGGCTACTGCACTCATAGTTGCTTTATGATGACAAGCTTTGGGAATTCTGCGTTGGTGAAGCTATGGGGCGATCCTTAAAAGTTGAGGTGGACTTTAATACTACAAAGCCAAAAGTTTAAGCAGTATCAATCAAAAAACCAAACCAATAAAGCGATGCAGGCTTTGGGCCCTTCGCATATTTTTTGAAAAAATCAAGTCTATGATAAGTGGTATGGGCAACCAGTGGAAACGAAAATGTTATCTGTGTGGAAAAACAGGACATTTTATTAAAGATTGCAAAATAAGAATACCACCACGATCAAACTCACCTGCGAGAACTACACTCCCACTTGCCTACGAGGACCAGGTAATCATCATACGATTAAAAGTATCTATGGAGCTACATTTCGATCAAAAAACAAATTTCAAATTAAACTTATTTAAGAAAGTTTGTTTTCTGATGTGTGGTTGGTTGGCTTGGTTAAAAGGTTTAATTAGACTATGAAAAATCATCTTTCCAAAGTAGTAAAAAAGCATCAGAAAGACTGGGATCGACTTCTTTCATTATTTTTAATGGCCTGTAGAGCAGCTGTTCTTAATTCTACAAAGCTTACCACAGCCAGCATAGTCTTCGAAAGGAAAGTTCATTAGCCCTGTGATTTGGTGTTCGGTTTACCAAGTGCCGAAGAGAAAGAAGTTTCAAATTATATAAGTTACATGATAGCATGTTTAAAATCCATAAAATTACTAGGAAGAGATTAAGGTTGGCAAGTTATAAAATGAAGGATTGCTACCACCTTAGAGCAAATTCAAAGTGATACAAGGAAGGATATCGAGTATGGCTGCATAATCCACATAAAAAAAGGTGTGTCTTTCAAGTTACCACCAGATACTTACCAGATATTTCAAATAAAAAATCATGTTTAAAATCCTCGGTAAATTTATCCGTTATTTATGCAAAAAAATAAAACATGTTTACGTTAATTTTTTATTTCTTTAATACAATATTAAAAAACTATCTAATACAATAATATTAAACCAGAACCCGTATCTGTGAAAAAGAAGCATTTGCGGACATACGTTTATATAGCAAACTGTCATTATTTTTTTATGCAAATCTCCCCCTGAAGTTTGTCGCACTTATTTGCTATTACATACACACATATATTCATGCCTTTTTTCCGTATGGGTAGGCAAAGACCACATCCTTTCACTTGCTACGGTTCTTACACACATCTTTTGCTTCCTCTACTTTCATCAGTGCTCTCATATATGCTTTTGGTTGTTGGTCCTCTTGACCTGGCCTTTTTTCAAAACAATCTGTTTTTTTAATCTTTTTATTTTTTTTCTCTTTACGTGTTTAAACCATCAAAGCATTTCTTTATCTAACTTTGTGACCACATCTTCTTTCACACAGCGTTTCCTTATCTCACTATTCCTTACTTTATCCATAAGAGTCACTTTGTCTATACTTTTCTGACTTTTCATTACCGCAGCATTAATTCTATTATTATGCTTTTTCTGCCAAACCCAATATTCACTACCATACAGAAGTGTAGAAACCCTTTGATTCATGTCATAGTCATACTTTACGCCTTTTGTGAACTTGGCTGCTTATAAAATTAGGTAGCGTCTTATTTATTCGTTTTTCTGCCAAAATACATATTTAATATCACAGTCATACACTCCGTCTGTCGTAAACTTTGAAATCAAACTTTTTTACTTATTCCACTCTTTCTTCTTCAATAAGCACCTCGCAGTTTGTCATGCCTTCTTCCTTTTTAAAAACCATTACTTATCTTGCTAACATTTACTTTCATCCCTTTGATTTTAGTAAATATCATTTTAATGCATTCATTATAAATAAAAATGGCCGCAGTTCACTTCCCTGGAAACACCAATGTTAATATCTCTTTATCAGATATTGTTGAAATTATTTTTGTAAGGTAACTTATGAACCAGGTCAGCACATAGTCACAAACATTTATTTGTGTTTGTTAATTGTGTGAAATTGCCGCTTGAGGTCTTAAAAACGATTACAGTGTCTTTATTGAACAGCCAGAAAGTATCAAAAAAGGCACATCTGGCTGTGCATAGAGAAGTGTTGGTTCCTACACTTATGTATGGTAGTAAATGTTGGGTTTGGCAGAAGAAGCATGAAAATAGGATTAATGCTGCGGAGATGAGTAGTCTGAGAAGTATAGCCGGAGTGACTCGATTGGATAAAGTAAAGAATAGTAAGATAAGAGAACGCTGTGGTGTAAAAGAAGTTATGGTTACAAAGATAGATAAAGGAATGCTAAGTGGTTTGGACACGTAGAAAGGATGAATGAAGAAAGATTGACGAAACAAATTTATAACGCAAGTTAGAATGGACTAGTCGGTAGAGGTCGACCTCGGCGAACATAATATTTCGATCAGATCAACATTATTTTGAAGAAAGGCCAGGTCAAAAGTACCAACAACCGACGAGCATGTATAAGAGTAATAATGAAAGCATGTTATTGGCACCAAACACATTTTTTTAAGTGTACTAAATAGCTTGTGCAAGACACACACCATGTAATCTTTAGGTTGCACCCTGATTAGGCCAGCGTCAGGCAAAACCAACCTATCATGCAGTTTAATAAAAAACGTCAACGGTATTGCGTAATGTCTTTTGGAAGTTAAGTTCTTTTAGTGCAAACATCGTTATATTTTGTATTTATACATCGTTATGTTAAATCATTTTATTTAACCAAATGTTGATTTTTCCTGCCATCGTTACAAGTTCATTTACATGATTGAATTTTTTCAAACCCTGACTGCTGACCTAATATTAATTTATTATAAAAAAAATAAAGTAACTAATTGTTTAGATACTGCTGGTTCAGGGAATTTTCGGTTGATTGGGCAAAATTCGCTTTTGTTGTATTATTGTCTTTTTATATACAAACAACAGTAAATATTTATTTTTGGTGCATCCGAAAATATTTCTTTATCCGGAGATTTATTTAATAACATGAGCCCATATACCTTAAAGGTTTATTTTAGGAATTTTCTATTCAGTGCTACTGACTTGTTCTTATTGTCTAATTATTGAATAATCCTTTGCACTTCAGTAATAGTTACAATTTAAATTAAACTGTTATAAACTGGATTAATAATCTGATAATTTGCAGATGAACATTCCTTAGATTTGCTAGACTAAGGCTAACTTTGCTGGGTTTAGCTTTTCTTGAGCTTTGCAGATACGGCAGTTACCGATCGGCTACTTGTTGCTATTTTGGGGAAATTCAGATAAAGCAGATTGACCTTCCTCGCTTAAAAATATCGCTATTTCCCTTCTTAATTCAAAGACACGCTTAACCGTCTTACCGCATGACAACCATCTGGATGAGGAATAAAACAACAAAGATTAATGCTCAGCTCCCATATCTTCACACAGAACAGAGAACATCCTTGTTTTTAGTGGTCTGGTTTTTATAAAGTTAACAACTTCAATAACTACTGTCAAAATCATGTTTAGTTCAGGGCTTAGCTTAGATTTTGATGCTAACACTTCCCGATGTATCATGAAGTGCGTCCAGATAATTTCTGAGGATTCCTTTTTTACTAGCGCTTGTAAACTGTTGCATTTACCAGACATGGCTTGAGCTTCATCGGTGCAAATCGCAACACAATTTTTCCATTGCAAATTCATTTTAGTAATAGAATCATTTGTAATCTTGAACAACTCGGTGGCTGTAGTTCTTCCTTCAATTTGTTTACAAAACAATAAATCTTCACATATTTTAGAACATTGACAGAATCTAATGTAGCAAATCAATTGGGAATCATTACTAGAGTCAGTTGCTTCGTCAAGTTGTATAGCAAACAAATTTCCAGTAAGCTCAGATTCAAGCTGCTGCTGCATATCAACTGATATATCGTTAATTCGTCGACAGATTGTATCATTTGACAGAGGAATATTGTTAAGTTGTGAAGTAAAATTTTCACCAAACATTATTTCTACAATGTCTTTGCAAGCGGGTAAAATAAGTTTCTCTGCAATAGTGTGCGGTTTTTTGCATTTAGCTACTTTGTATGCCACTTTATATGATGCCAAGAGAGCCTTCTCATTTACTGCCAGTACTCTATGGAAGCTGGATTTTTGTTTTTTTAACAATCTGAGTTTCTCCACAAAAAAATCTCGCGGTTTATTGACATATTCTCTGTGCAGCGTTTCTAGATGCCTCTGTAATTTATTTGGTTTCATGCTATCTGCAGCCAATACTTTTAAACAGATAACGCATTGTGGTTTTTCTTCGCCACCTACTTCAAGGCTAGTAAAGCCCAAATTTAGGTATGATGGGTCATATTTTCTTGTTTTAGATTTCGGACGATTTCCACCTGAACCTGTCGATGTACAAGCCCCGTCATCCTCAAGTTTTCGTTTTAAAAATTTATCCATACTACATCTACTTATACACTCACACTTCACAATAATGCTTGCTTAGTGTTAAAACACCTTCACTGAGGGACTGAGAATACCGTATGTGCGCTTCTGTATTTATAGTCGCGTTCAGACAGTTCAAGAAAGATCATCTTTGGCGCTCTCGACGAGACAATGTTGCCTATTTTAGTCCAAATTCCTAGTTCTACGGATTGGGGGGCGCAACATTTTTTAAATTAAAACAGGGGGGCGTGAATAACAAAAGTTTGAGAACCGCTGACTTACAGTCTCAATTGACCATAAAATTGGACACGCGAATTGAGTGATAACCCGATAGGTTTACATCTAATCTCAGTTAATATACAGGTGTGATTCAAGTTTTTGAACAATAAAAAAAGGAATACATTTGATGGTACCAAAGCATCTAATTTTACCTTTTTTTAAATACTTTTTGGTTCCAATACTGAACCTCAAAAATTAACCTAATAAATATTTTTTTTTAATAAAATTGTAGTTAAGCTGTACATACATACATTCATATAGTTACGCCTTTTCCAATAAAGGTGCATAGACCACTTATTTTTACTTGCTACGGTTCGTACATACCTCTTTTTTCTTCTTTCATTTATCCCCTCATCGTGTCCAAAACATTTTTTTGTCTATCTTTGTTACCAAATCTTATTTTTTACTACAGCCCTTGATTATCTCACTATTCCCTACTTGTAAAATCCGATATGTACTGCCATTTATAAGTGTAGGGAGCAGAACTTTTCTATGCAGCCAGTCCTCCTTTTTTTAACACATTTAGGCTGCTTATAAAGTTATGCAAGGCGCCACACATTTATTTTCCTGCCAACTCCCGTCGCCCAATATCACAGTCATACTCTTCGTCTCTTGTAAACTTTGTGCCCGAGTATACAAACTCATTCGTTTGTTCTATGTTTTTTCTTCAATGAGTACTTTGCAGTTTGCCATGGTATTTTTTTCGTCTTTTTTACGTTCACTTTTATCCCTTTAATTTTGCGTTTGACGATCAAATCATTTATTCTCAACCCAAATGCATTATTTTTCAAATCTTTTAAATAATCGTCTGTGTATAAGTTAAACGGCCCTGCGAAAGCCACACATTTTTGTCCAACATCTTTTTTAATGTTAAATAAGTCTATGCAAGATCCGTTTATCCTAACACAAACAGTGGAATCCTCGTCAAGCGATTTCAGTGCTCGTATCAAACAAAAACAATGTCGACCACTATTCATTTCTCACCTCTCTCTCTTAGGCCTTTTCCTTTATAAAGCTGCCACTCCTTCAGCAAAGGTTAAATGGTGGGTACAGCAAACTAGCACCACGCCCTGTCTAGTTTTTAGCATTTCAATTGTAATTTTCTGCAGGTTTTCCCAATTTTATACCGTTTATCGCTTCCATAACCTCCTTTATACTTATTTCACTTGTATTACAACTTTCAATCAATTTTGGCTTGCGCTTGTGTATCTGCTTTGTTAAATAACTTTTTAAAGTATTTCTTTCATCTTTTAGAACTAATTTCTCTTCTTTTACTATACTACCATCATGGTCTATATTTTTCTTTATTGCGAGGTCCTATTTTCACTTCTGGCTGTTAACTGTTAACATGATTAATCGTTGACTCTTGTGTTCTTCGATTGGCTTTTGTAGCCAACCAATCCAACCATGCTTTCTTCTTTTTAGACTTTGCTTTTTTTTAAACCTTTACTTACATATTCTTACAGCTACATTTTTTTTCTTTTTTTGCATACACCACACACTTTAATAGCAACATTCACGATTTCTTTCCTAAATGGCTTCCATAATTTTTTAACCCTAAAGACTTCTTTTAAACTGTCAAATTTCTGAATTAATTAACCCAAAAACTAATGTTTGCCACGTCTTTTTTTGTTCTCTAAAGAGAACTCTGCCAGTGGTCTCTCTACTGGCAAATTATGCCCGAGATCAGCCGTAGAGGGTAGAAGAAAAAAAAATATAAAAGTGAGCCGCGCCACCGACTTAAGACGGTACAAGCCGGAAACCCCTAGGTCTTGTAGGCACCAGAAGAGCCACACGATAAACAACAAACAATTATGGTGAACTAGATAAATAAAACTATATTTACAATTCCTGAAATATATTAATTAAGTAAAAATGATGTTCTGATTTTTTACAACAAATTCTGTATTTTCGTAAAGTGGATTAAACGAATTTAATACACTTTTCTTAAAATAATATTTAAATTAATTATAACAATCTTTCAGACAATAATAAAAAAAACCTAATGAGGTACAAAAGAGAATTAAAAAAAAACAACAAAAAGAAAATGTTCACAATATTTAAAATTTCAAAAAAAATTGGTTTTATATAGAATTCCTGATAGCAAAAGATTAACACAAAAAAAGTACACAAAATAAATGGGCTTGCAACAAAAATAATAATTTGAAATCTCACAATAACCACATAAATTATATTCAATAATGTATAAATTCAGATTCAACTTGGAGCAGGTACAAATTTAATGAAAAATAATTTACTTTTAAACTATTGAAAACACTTAGATCGAGCACATAATAACTGATAAGTTGATAAAATTAAACTCGGTACCACGTAACCAATTGAAAACTTCATTAAGACGCCACTGTTACATCGATGATCCAAGAACAGAAACACCAAGTAGTATTTTTAAAGATTTACACTGTTAAAACACTCGAGCTTATTTTAAAAATAATTCTTTTTACGATGGCTGTCCTTCAAAATAGCATTATTGTAGGATATTTACAAATAAGTATGAATAAACGTTTTTACTTGGACACAAAGAACTATTGAGGATATTACTTTAATCAACGTTTAGACTCGGCATATTATCCGATGCAATAAATAGTTTTCAACAGTGTACCATATTAATAAATTAAAATAAAACTTAATTGCGGTGTTAAAAATAAGTTACGTCGTTTAAATATTCTAAAATAAATCTCTTGTAACCTGTGGGTATACGATTTCTCTAATCATGTGGCCGGATTGATTATGGAACTGCACCTGGTACTTCACGATGGCTTCACTTTATTAAATCCCACACGTGGTGATTTTAACTCGACCCCAATAACCAAAATATCCACCACAAAGGCACGACAGAATGGTCAAGTTAAAAATTAAATGGTTTTTCCTCAAAATCCAATGAAGATGACCCAAGTACAGCCAGATATGAAGGAAAAAACCGTTCCCAACTCATAATCGCGTTCGTCCGTGTTGATAGCCAGCCCATTCACACAGAAAAGCAAACCAAACAATAATATAGCTGACATAACACGACAATCGAGGCCAACGATCAAGGCGAAATCTAATTACAGAGACTCCCACTCCAATTAACAGAATGTCACAGCCATTAATGATTAAATCCCTTTCCTGCTAGGTATGCAACACTATATACAACGAACCAAATACGGTATGCACAACTAATTACGAACGCCAAAATATCATAATAATGAAACGGTAGGTGGGAAAAAATAGGCACGTGACATGTTTTACAGCTTTTTTTGCAAATTCTCAACTTGTATACGCTTTAGTACACTCATTGGTTCCTGCACATGATGCCGCCACCAGTTAAAGAGACCTTTTCTTCGGCTCATTACCAGGAAGTGGTGTGCCCGAGTTTCTATCCACAATCACAAAATCAATCATATTACTTCTCTTACATCCTTTTTGTCTTGTGTACAATTGGATTTTTTCATGTGTAAACATTGTGTTTGTTACCACAATATTCTACGTCAAACATACACGTCAAGAAGACTTTCTTGGTTTTTGTTGATGCGAGTAAGACCATCCTTTAGCTTCACCCATAGGAGTCTTAAGCTCACACATTCAATGTCAGTCACGCATTTATTCATTCCAGCAGAAAGTATCGCACCAACCCCCTGAGAACTTTCGTTGGTTTCCGAAACTTCTGACCAGGCTGCATAAGGTCCATTCGTATCGTGGTTTCCCATCCTTGCTCTTATTCACACAAAGAGCATTAATCTGTCTCTCGTCCATCATTGTGTAAATTTACCCTTACATATAAAGTGAGTTCTCGAAGTCCACTTTTCGCTCCAAAGAAGGGCAATTCTTTATTGTTTACCAGCCGTTTTACCCGGCGTTGTCGTTACCCAGGATTCCTGGAAGTTTCTTGAAATTTTTTGAATACTAGTGAAACACTCTGGAATGCCAGCGTTGCGTCGTACATATTAGGAAATATTACTTTCTGTAGTTTTTAATGGTTTTTATATTTTATCCCCTTTTCATTCCTTTCATATAGGTGCTGGGGGTGGGTCACCTCTGTAGTTTTTGTGAGCAGGTTGTCACGTACCTATTTTTTCCCTTCTACAGTTCATTATAATTGTGTCTCTGATGATTTTGTATTCCTTAGGTACTCGTTAGTAGGGTTGCATACCGTATTTTGTTGTAACTTAAATATGTCATTCGTTGTAAATAGTGTTGCATACCTTGTAGTGATAGGATTCGATTGTTAATGGTTGTGACATTTTTCGTTAATCGATGGAGATTAAGTGGGGGTTTTGTTATTAGATTTTGCCTTGGTTGTTGGCCTCGATTGTTGTGCGTTGTCGGTTATATTATTGTTTGGTTTGCATTTCTGTGTGGATGGGGCTGGATATCCTCACGGACGAGTGCGATTCTTGGTTTACGTCAATTCCGTGTCATTTCTTGATATCCGGCTTGGGAAGGAGTGTCAGTCGTTTGGTGTCAGTCTTGGGAGTCGTGTGGTGGTGAGAGTTTTTGGGACGGTGTGATATTAACACGTGTGCAGAACCTCTACGGCTTTTCTTTCATATCTGGCTGTATTTGGGCCATCTTAATTGGATTTTGAAGAAAAACCACTTAATTTTTAACTTCACCATTCTATCTTACCTTCGTTGTTGATATTTTGGATTTTGGTGTCGAGTTAAAATATCCGCATGCGGGATCTTTTTGAGGAAAGCCATTGTTAATTAGCAGGTGCCGTTCCATAATCAAGCCGGCCACAGGAGTGGTGAATTCGTATACGCAAAGGTTATAAGTGAATTATTTTTAAATATATAACGCCGTGACTCATTTTGACACCACGATTAAGTTTTGTTTTAGTTTATTAATATGATTAGATAGATTAATAGATTAGATAATATGCCAAAACTAAACTTGGATTAAAATAATCTTCTCAATAATTCTTTATGTCCAAGTAAAAATATATTTTCTGCCTACTTATTTGTAAATATCCTACAATTTTGATATTTTAAAGGACAACCATTGTAAAAATATTTTTAAATAAACTCGATTGTTTTGGCAGTGAAAATCTTTATGTAAATGGTAACAACATGAGTAAATTAGCAGCCTTATGTAAACGTTTGATTTAGTGTTATTAATGAGTTGATTTATATACGTTTTACTTTTTTTTTTTGGTAACTTGGTAAAGTCTGTTACTCTTACTTCTGTTATGGTTATTTTATAAAGTTATAAATTTTAAATGTCTGGTTTGTTTTAGCAAGAAAATTTACCATAGCTGTTAATTTTGACTATATTTGTTATAATGTTGCTATTGAGCAGTGTACTTTGATTTATTGTGTGAGTAAAGTATCCAATATATTTTTGCTATAATTTTATTTATTTGGTTCACCATAATTTCAGTTGTTTATCGTGTGGCTTTGCTAGTGCCTATAATACCTAGGGGTTTCCGGCTTGAACCGTCTAAGTCGGTATCGCGGCTCACTTTTATATTTTTTTTTCTACCCTCTACGGCTAAGCTCGGGCATAATTTGCCAGTAGAGAGACTGCTGGCATAGTACTCCTAAGAGAACGAAAAAGACGTCGCAACGTATTAATATGTTGTATGCACAAAGTTTGGAATCTTTTTACCAAGTCATTAGGGTAGCGAAGAAACAAGTATTATTTAAAACTGCTCTCATCTGTCGTATTTCGACCAATTCAAATTTCGTTCTTAAACAATAATTTTAACACATTAAAGTAAATTTTTAATTAAAATTAACATTTTACCAAAAACTCTTTTAAACTTTTCTGATTATTTTTCTTTTTTTTTTTTAATTCTAAATCAATTAAATTTTGAATATTCCAAAGAAATACTTTTCTTTACAGCTGCAGATGCATTGACAATTAAGTTTAATAATTTGAGTCCGCTGTTGAAAAGTTGGGAAGAACCGGTGTTTCGGACACGTTTAGTAAAAGTTTAATAGTTACATCAAATTGATGAACTCTTAACGAGCCGTCGACAAATTTTTGTTATAAAAAACATTTCAATTTATTTATACAAAATAATATGAATAAAATTATTTTAATAACATTTAAACATTTATTATTTTAATGAACCGAGTATTTATTTTTAAAATTGTTTACGGTTGAATCATCTTAAAAACCCTATTTTGTTTTTAGAAGTGCCAAAAATAGTTTTTTCTGAAATTACTCAATAATGCCTACATTTCTGGGGTAGCTTAAGACCCCAAAATACGCTTATCTAGTATTTTAGTCCGTTGCTAAGCAACGAACTTTCCCGGAGCGTTAGGCCGTCAAAATCGGTCACTACAAATAGTGATTGTCGAGGAAACGATTTCATAGACAATAAGATGGTGATCAAACATTTTTATGCATCTATAAAAATTTCATAATTTATGATAATGTTGATTGCGATTTCAGAAAAAATAGTGTATTTACCTCGCAGTAAAAGCACATTCCCAGACTTTAATGATTGTTGCCTTGGCTTAACGCCTCGATCAACAATTTACACTGTCGTCCGGGAATGTATTACTTTTACTACTAGATAAAAAATGTCTTATTACCACCAAATTTTATTTTTTGTTACATTATTTTTTTTATTAATTATTCTGGTAACGAAAATGGTTATGTATTGTTGTCCTTCATATATTTTTTAATAAAAACCACAACAAAAAATTTATAAATATTACAATTATTGCTGCAATCAATAAACAAATTAATTTTATTTTGACTTAATACCGCAAAAGACTTATATAAGGTTATATTTACCAATATTTGTTTGGCTTTAATACATACATACATAAATACATATAGTCACGCTTTTTTCCCGAAGGAGTAGGCAGAGACCACTTTCTTTTACTTGCTACGGTTTTTACACCCATTTTTTGCTTCCTCCACTTTCATCAGTGCTCTCATACATGCTCGTCGGTTGTTGATACTCTTAACTTGGCTTAACCTTGCCTATTTACACTTGCCTTTTATATTTGTTACATCATTCTTTTATTATCCATCCTCTGACTATTTCATCAGAGTTACTCTAGCTATAATTCTCTACTTTTCTACTTACCTCCTCAGCATTATTCTTATTCTCCTGCTTCTTCTGATAAACCTAACATTTACTACCATACATAAGTGTAGGGGCCAGCACTCCTCTTTGCACAGTCAGTCATGCCTTTTTTGACATGTTCTGGTTGCTCATAAAGTTATGCAGTGCCCTATTAATTAATTTTCCTGCTTACGCCCTTCGCTTGATGTCCTAGTCATGCTTTCTTTCTTTCAAAAACCAATACTTTTGTCTTGCTTACATTTACTTTTATTTCGTTGATTTTTATGGCATCATACATAATATTAATATTATAATAATATCGCCTGCAACTCCTCTTCAGCTAATGCCCGATCACCGGCGTAAAGAAGGCATTAAACGAACAAATCATTTATTCTCGATCCATACGTACTTCTTTTCATTTTTTTTAACAATCTGCTGCTAGGTTTATTTGTAGTGGCTTTGCATCCTTTTCGCTTGGTCTTATTCACACAAAGGACGACAATCTGTCTTTCCCTTATAATGACTTAAGTAAATCTCTTTAATTAAAGTAGCAAAGTTACTATCTGCAATCCACTTTTTAACCCCATCAAAAACTAGACGTAACTGGTAGCGAACCACATCGCCGTCATTCTTACTCGAGTCAATGTAATATCCACTTATAGCGTGTTCATGTTATATATACAATTTGTACTAAAAATATATGAATAGAAGATTTACCCTAATTTAAAATAAATTTGAAAAGTTGATAGAAAATATAAAATATTCAATAGGCTTTAATACTTACCATGTATCTATTTATCTAATGTGTACATTTCAACCGCATATTTTTCTGAATTTTCACTTATTACTTTAAAAAACCAAAAGGCTTCGTCCTCATGAGTCATTTTATTTGGTTAGCATTGTCAAGGATAACTTTATGAACAGCCATAACGTGTCAAAAAAGACACGTCTAGCTGTGCATAGAGGAGTGCTGTTTCCTACACCTATGTATGGCAGTGAATGTTGGGTTTGGCAAAAGCAGCATGAAAATAGGATTAATGCTGCGGAGATGAGTAGTCTAAGAAGTAAAGCCGCAGTGACTCGGTTGGATAAAGAATAGTGAGATAAGGAAACGCTGTAGTGTAAAAGAAGATGTGGTTACAAAGATAGATAAAGCAATGTTTAGATGGTTTGAACAAGTAGAGAGGATGAATGAAGAAAGATTGACAAACAAATTTATAAGGCTAGTTTAAATGAGCAATAAGCATGATATCTCGATCAGATCAACATTGTTTTTAGGAAAGGCCAGGTCAAGAGTACCAACAACCAACGAGCATATATGAGAGCACTAATGAAAGTGAAGAGAACAAAAGATGTGTGTAAGAACCGTAATGGAAGTGGAAGGAAGTGGTCTCTGCCTACCCCTACTGTATAAAAGGCGTGACTATATGTATGTATGCTGGATGGCAATTCAACAGTTTAAGAACCGAACTTAAACAATAACAATTAATTGTAGGTAAGCAAAGTTGATTCTTTTCCCATCAACCAGTACATTTTTTAAATTAACTTCCCAATTCTTTTTTTATATGAGCCTTTCAGCATTTTTTAAATTGTAATTTCCAGATATTTTTCCGTATTTTCATAAGGTATTTGGTTATTATTTGTGCTGACTGGAATATGTTTTTCCCTTTGGTTGGTGAAATTGACGTAAATAGATTTTGTTACGTTTAGTTTGATATGTCAGTGTCTGATCCAGTGTTAGACAGAGGTATGCAGATCTTATTTTTTTATAATTTTTTTCGACTGTTGTAACCTAAAAGCTAACCTAACCTAACCTAAACAGTGTTATGTTCCAAAGTTGGGATATTGCTAGAGTATAATATAAAATTAAAGGAATGAAAATAATTTTTTTTTTTTATGTTCTGGTTCCCACGAAAAGGGATATCCTGTAATGTTCAGAGAACATCGTGGGAACCAAGGAAAAGAAGGTAGGAGTTGGTGTTCTTCTTAAATTTCTGGAGGTTGTATGCCTCGGGGAACACCTCCCTAGGCAATGAGTTCCAAAGCCTCGCAATTCGTTGGATGAATGAGTCTTTGGAAAGTGATGTTCTGCAGGTCTCCAAAGTGACCACGAAGGGGTGTGAAGACTGAACTTGACGGGTTAATCTCGAAGAGACTGCCAAAGGAGGAACGATTGTTGATATTTCAGAAGAGCATCGCCCATAAAAATATCTATAAAATAGAGACAAATCGCCAACTTTTCTACGGTGTTCCAGACAAGTGAGCAAGTTTGTAAGCGAGGCATCACCGACGAGACGAATTGCCCTTTTTTGGACAGAATCCAGTAGCTTCAGGATATGTTTAGGTGCTGCACTCCAAATATACAGTACTCCAGTACAGGTCGGATCTGTGCCTTATAGATCATAAGCAGCTGACTGGAGGTGAAATAGCTCTTGGCACGAAACAAAAAACCAAGTTTTTGGAATGCACTTTTGGCAATGGACCTCACGTGATTTTCTCAGGAAAGGTTATTGCTGATAGTAATACCAAGCATCGATATGGATGACTTCAGTGGTATGGTTACTCCT